>JAPPVO010000024.1:125750740-126219196 GCA_030407325.1 Camellia japonica
CTGTTAGCTCACTCTGTAATGTTGGTTTCACGACGATCCATCAAATATCTTTTCGAGAAACCAGCACTTACAGGTAGGCTAGCTCGTGGTTGCTGTTGCTCTCCGAATTTGATCTAAAGTATGTAACGCGCAAGTCGGTCAAAGGAAGGGCAGTGGCAGAGTTCTTAGCCGACCATCCAGTGGAAGGGGTGAAGCAGTCGAGATACCTATTCCCAGATGAAGCTATTTGCACATCGACGACGAAGCTTGGACGATGTACTTGACGGAGCGTCAATCAATACGGGTATGGGATAGGAGTGTTGCTGATAGCACCCGACAATTCCCGTATCCCTCTAGCCTTCAAACTCCGATTCAAAGTCTCGAACAACGAAGCAGAATACGAGGCGTGCATTGCTGGTCTAGAAGCGGCCCTGGAACTAGGGGCAAGACGGTTGGACGTCATTGGGGACTCGAACCTTGTTGTGTCTCAAGCTAAAGGAGACTGGAAAGTAAAAGAGGAAAGAAAAGATGATGATGTATCACCAGACCTTGGATTTGCTGATTCCTCGTTTGAGAAGCTAAGTTTTACTCATCTACTAAGAGAGAACAACAGGTTCGCAGATTCTTTAGCAACTCTATCTTCTATGATAGACATCCCGTGTGGAGTCCGGATGCGTCCAGTCATCATCGACCAGAAATTTGCACCTGCCTACGAGTCGATTGCCGCTATAGATGAAGTTCAGGACGAAAACCCCTGGTATTACGACATCTGGAACTTCTTGGAGAAAGAAGCATACCCGCCAGGGTAAATGTAAATGCCAAGACAAAAGGGCAATCAGGAGAATGGCAGTTCAGTTCATCATCTGCGGGGGTAAACTGTATAAAAGGGGTCATCTGGGAATGCATAAACTGTGCGTTGATGCCGAAGAGTCAAAGCGTCTGATGGAAGCCATCCACGGGGAGAATGTGGTGCGCACATGAATGGGGTAATGTTGGCACGGAAGATCCTCAGACAGGGTTATTACTGGTCCACCATGGAGGAGGATTGTATTGGTTTCGTCCGGCGATGCCACAAATGTCAGATTCATGCAAATCGCATGAACATTCCGCCGTCAAAGCTGTACAACATGACTTCGCCATGGCCATTTTCAGTCTGGGGAATTGATGTAATCGGAGCTGTTACGCCGAAGGGGTCGAATGGGCATGAGTTCATCTTGGTAGCGATAGATTATTTCACAAAGTGGGTTGAGGCCCAATCTTATGCGGTGTTGAAGGCTTCGCACGTCGCAAAATTTATCAGAAACAACATCATCTGTCGCTACGGGGTCCCAAACGAAATAATTTCAGACAATGGTTCCCACTTCAAGAAGGAGGTGATTGATTTGTTGGAGAAATACAATGTGGCTTTTCATAAGTCGTCTACCTATCGGCCGCAGACCAATGGAGCGGTTGAGGCCGCCAACAAGAATATCAAGCACATACTGCAGAAGATGGTGGAAACCTACCGGGACTGGCCAGATAAGCTGCCGTTCGCTCTGTGGGGCTACCGGACTTCAATCAGAACTTCTACTGGGGCGACTCCGTACTCATTGGTTTATGGGATGGAGGCCGTTCTACCTATTGAGATTGAGGTTCCGTCATTACGAGTATTGGCCGAGTGTCAAATAGCCGAGGCAGACTGGCAACAGAGCAGATTTGAGGAACTCATGCTTTTCGATGAAAGAAGACTGAAAGCGCTGTACCATGTCCAAGGTTATCAACGCAGAATCGCCCGGGCTTTCAACAAGAAGGTTAAGTCCAGGAATTTGAAAGAAGGAGATTTGGTGCTCAAAGACAACCGAGCTCCCATCCACGACCCAAGGGGCAAGTTCAGACCTAATTGGACTGGTCCCTACATCATCAAGTCAATCTGGTCAGGTGGAGCTGTGGTTCTGATGGATCTAGATGGCTTAGAGTTCTCCCAACCGATCAACATGGACAAGTTGAAGAAATATTACCCATGAGAGGCTCGCTAGGCCGAAAACCCGAAAGGGCGACCTAGGCAAAACTCAGAGCACAAAAAATTTTGAAATTATAAAAACTGAGCTCGCAAGGTTGAAAACCCGCAAAGGGCGGCCTTGGCAAAAGTTAGAGCGCAAAAGGAGAGTGAAAATACCCGAGCGAACCTAAGCCTGAACTACGTAAGGCTTGATTCCCATCTTTGGGATACGTAGGCAACTTCATTCTGAAGTTCAGCCACAACCTTTTCCCCGATCAACTTTGTCCATATTGATCATCTCAGTCATCTTTGTCCATCAGCATTCATCGTGATCTCCGGTACAGTGCTATTCAGACTAGGGGCAACTTTCCGTTGCCATAACAGTGCTGCCGTACCATTCAGACTAGGGGCAACTTTCCAGTTGCTAGGATCCGGGGTTGTGCATCTCAGTGACAGATCTCAGGCGTGTCCAGTTCTGATCCATATCGAAAATAGTTTTGAAAAGTTTTAATAAAAGTTGACTTTGTTCAAATTAATCTTTTCACAACTAAGACCATTTTTGGACCAAAGCGGAAAATTTTCAGTACCACAACCTTCAATTTCATTGATTTCAAAACAGAGTTCTCCTGCTCTTGCATACAATTGAAGTTGCTTTTTATTACACTCATAATGAAAACTTGAAAGTACTAATAAAGCAATAAATCTGGGGCATAGTCAAGTCAGGTGTCCCTGCGCCCCCTCCCAGAGCTAGTCGAAGCCTCTGATGCCAAGCTGGGCCCGGTCTGTGCCTCCTCATTGAGCCAATCCCAGCACTCGTCAGACAAAGTGCAGTTGAAAGTAGGGGCGGGGGCCAGGAGTTCTCTAGTCCTCCATGCCGTGGCATACCGGGCAAGTTGTGCGCCTCGGACCGGGAAAGCAGCCGGATACTCAATCCCCTCTGGTGGGCAAGTCTGATCATGACCAAACTGACGCAGGAACCGGAACGGAAAGTAGAATACACAGTGGGTCAGACCAATCAACTGAATCCCGATCAGCCGGGACATGCTATAACCCATTGCTGGGAGATTGAGCCAAGGGCAGCGCCAAGCAATGCGATCTGCAGACAAGTTGCACATCCAGTCGAACCACCACCTTTCATCAGGGGCATCAACTAAGCGTTGGCGAAAGAAGTAGCCGCGGGCTGAGTAGGCTGGACAAGAGTCCACAACCTGCAATTTATCCATCAACCATACCTGGGGAGGGATGAAAAATGAGAGAATAAAGAATAGAGAGACGTGCGATGAGAGAAAAGTAAGAAAAGGGTTTTGTGAGAAAAACCGAGCCTGAGGGCCGAGTGATGTGAGCAAATATATATGCGAGATTGGGTGGGAAACATTACCTGTAGCAATAGTGGACTCCCTGCAAATCTGGTCGTCTCCCGGCGATAGAAAGCATCCAAGCCCATCAGCGTCTCGGCCAGTGTCATAGCGATACAGCTCTTTCCTTCTCTCAAGCCGTGAGCAACTTCAACCAGACGGATGCTAGATCCACCAAGTCCTGAAGTGAGCAGAAAGTGGGATAGCATACACAAGCAAAGGGCGTGTTGCCGAAAGCCTTGCCAATAATGGTTGCCGCGGTCGCCAGCATCAGAAAAGCGATGGATCAAGCCGAGAACGTCCAGTTCCCCGTTGCAGAGCAGAGACCGAGCATCATGCATGGTGAGCCCACACATTTCCCCTAAAGCTTGGGCGTGGCCAAAGCGAAATTGAGGCAGAATTTCTTCACAGCGTTCAGATTCCATCAAAACCTGAAAATCTTCGAAAGTTGGACATACCTCTTGCCCGCCGAAGCTGAAAACATGCGTCACTGGGTTCCAAAACCTCGCCGCGGCATGAAGGAAGGGAAAGTGCAGCGGAGTGCGGCTCAGTGGGAATAGTGCATTCAAGCCGAAACCTCGGAAATTCAACTTTTCCGAGCCATCTAGAGAAGAGATCCAAGATGTGAGGTTTTCTATGAGAAATGCCTCCATTTTTTGTGCAAAGCAGTGATGAAATGAATGAATCCCGAGGTTGGAGCTTTTATAGAGGATGGGACACTATTCAGGGGACACGTGTCAAAAATTTGACGGCTGCTGAAATAAGTGGCCGGCCGGCCACCTTTTCTAGCTGGCCGGCCACATTTTTCCCCTCAGATACAAAAAACTGGCCGGCCGGCTCCAAAAACTGGCCGGCCATGCTCCAATGTATGCCTTTGGTTCTGTTTTGCCCTCTAGAGGAAAGTTCCAGGCATTTCCAAGCATCGGATGTATCGAAGGCCTCCATTTCCCTCTGTTTCGGAGGCGTTCCGTTGCCCAGACCGTCCGAAGTACGCTTTGTTTTGTTTATCGAGTTGTCGTTTTGTTTATCGAGTTGTAAGTTTTGTCGAGCTGTCGTATTTTGTGTTTTGAGTTGTTACTCTTTGTTTATGCAATTTTGTTAAGTCTTGTTTATCGAGTCGTTAGCATTGTTGTATTTTGCTTATCGAGTTGTAAACTTGCTAAGATTCTGTTATTTCTTAGTGAGTCGAGTTGTTTGATTTGTTGCATCGGTTCATTACCTGACCCGGTAAATACACAGTGCACATTTCCATTCAATCCCATTTTTGTGCAAAATGATGCGATGCGATGCTGAGAGCATAAAAATACAACACTTTTTCAAAAGCTGTTTCACCCCATCATATTTCCTTTTACAAATAAAGGTACAAGTTTTACAGAAAATAAAACTGCCTAACAATATGCAAAGTGCTACAAACTACTAGCAAAAAGGAAAATAAAGCAGGAAACAGCAGCATCAATACCCTCGGGAGCGGGAATGAGGGGCCCTCCTCATCCTCTTCTGCGAGGCAACCTCTGCGCCACCATCACCATCCGGGTCGGAGCTGTCATCCTCAGGATCCCCCTCAGCCTCGCCTCCACTCCCGGAACCAAGACCGGAATCCCCCTCCTCAGCGGATGTCTCCGACTGACGGTCTGCGACCTCCTCCTCCTCATCCTCATCGGGCTCCGCCTCTATAATATGTGCCCTGCGTCTGCGAGAGGACCCTCCTCGAGCTCCCCGAAAAGGCCTGGATGGCCCAGCTCCTCGAAAGGGCCCAGATGGCCCAGCGCCTCGAAAAGATCCAGACGATCGACCTCCCTGAGAAGGCCCGGGTGGCCCGGCCCGCGGCGGAGCATATACAGGAGGCATCTGAAAGTGAAGAGTTCAATACATCAGTTCAAATATGAAAATCAGATGCAAGTACAGTATGTGAGTGGGGTGTGTGTCAGATGTGTTCTACACAAACAGCCTATCAATGCAGTAGAATGTTCAAAACCAGCGTGTCATCAGAAATATGATAAATGCAAGAAAGATGAACAGTACCTGCACACCCATAATGGCCAGCTGTGCCTCCCTCCGCAGGATCATGCCCTCAAATGCGGCCATCACTCCGAGCATCTCATCCACGTACTCAATAGGAGGCTGCAGATACAAATGCAAAACTATCAGTAAAGGAATGAATGTCCAAGTATCCGACTGATAAATCAAAGCTGTAAAGCATACCGGTGGTGAATCAGGATCTCTGACATATCTATGGTCAGGAAGGGGAGGCTCCAGCGAGACCTGGTAAGGAGCCCCAAATCGCCAACTCGTCAACTCGGTCGGCATGTCTGGCCACCCAGGATGATGAAGAGTCGGAGGGATCGGGGGAATCGACCCACCCCCACCTCTAGACGTACCAGCCCTGCTGGAGGAAGGGATATCTGTAGCACGAGCCTGACTCGAAGATGGCACACCAGCAGGCCTCAGTGACGGAGTACGCACTCCCGTCAAGGGAGGCATCAGATATACGTGGCGATAAGTGGCATAGTCCCCCTCCTCAAGATGTAGCAAAGCATCAGTGCCCAGCATAGCACTAACAACATCCTGGGAAGAGAGCCTATCAGCAGTCCGCATACTGACTGGGGGTGCTGCGGGAGGGTCCTGAGAAGTGTACCCCCATACCTGACGCAAAAAGCGTTCCCCCAGAAACCATGCTCTACCAACCGGTCCTTCGAGCAGGATCCTGTACTGGGAGGTGCCCGATCCTCCGGCATACTGAAATCGGAGACCATCACCCAAGGGCGCCCAGGGCTGCCATGTAATCTGCGGATAACCAGTGCATAAACCAATCAGAAATCGGGAATATACAGGGCAGATCAAAGATGAAAACGGAAGGGACTGAGAGTTCTGAAATACCTCCGTCGTCCGCACAGTATCGAAATACTGCCGTAGATAAAAGAGAGTCTCTCGGGGTCTCGGCCGGTGCTGGCCCTCGAATACCAGTGAGTACGGGGTCATGAGGGGCCCTGCCACCACCAACTCTGGGGCTAACGTCGGGAAATATACGTAGACCCATAACTGAGGAAAGCAGTGCAGAATGTAAATACAAAGTGCTGAGGGCAAAATACAGAGTGTAAAGTGCGTTGTGTGTGCAATGTACAAGTAATGAGGAGCAGAAATGTAAATCAAGAGGGCAGAAAGTACCTCCCAAGCTCTCCAATAACCGCCAAGTAAGTCTCCCTGCCCGCGGGAGGTCGCGCTCATGTAGCAGTAAAGGGTAGCCAAGCCGGCGCCACCCCAGTCATACCGTCCGACCTGTGATAGGTCCACCAGAGCGCTCAACAGATACAACCCAACCGTGTTCCCTCTATCGGCGAACAGAGTAGTCCCGAAGAGGAACATAAGAAAACCACGGGCATACTGCTCTGCCTCCTCAGGAGTCCCGGGCTCCATCCCCTCCCTCCGAAAATGGGAAGAGAACCAGGTGTATCGGACTCTCCCTGAAGCTCTATCAACAGGCGGGCGGGCCCCCAGCAAATGTATCCAAGCGGCCTCCCATTCGCCCATGTCCTCGTCGTAAGGAATGGGCCAACCTCCTATGTCCAGGCCAGTCAATACAGCAAAATCCAGCGGGGTCATAGTCAAATCCCCAGTGGCGGAAAAATGAAAGGAGTTGGTGGTGTCCCACCATCTCTCCACCAAAGCTGCCATCAGTGTCCTCCTGGCAGGACAACGAGATAACCCATACAGAAGACCCGAACCCCGCCAAATCTACTAAATCCCGGACAGCCTCCGGGAGCTCAGCATACCAATCTCTAGCAGCGGTGGAGCCGTATCCCCGCACAGTGCGAGAACCAACCTGCATTCAGAATGAATACATGTGTCAGTATAAAATGAATGAGCTGTGTGCAAATGAAATGAATAAGCTGTGTGCAAGTAAATAGGCTGCGTGCGAAGTAAAGTAAGCGAACTGTGTGTTCTACTCAAAATCAGTGTGTGCTGCGTGTTCACCTTCAATTAAGGCTGTGTGTTCTACTCTAAATCAGTGTGTGCTGCGTGTTCACCTTCAATTTGGGCTGTGTGTTCAGAAAATCCGAGTTAGGGCTGCGTGTTCTACTCTCAATCAGTGTGTGCTACGTGTTCACCTTCAATTTGGGCTGTGTGTTCAGAAAATCCGAGTTAGGGATGTGCGTTCTACTCTCAATCAGTGTGTGCTGCGTGTTCACCTTCAATTTAGGCTGTGTGTTCAGAAAATCCGAGTTAGGGCTGCGCGTTCTACTCTCAATCAGTGTGTGCTACGTGTTCACCTTCAATTTGGGCTGTGTGTTCAGAAAATACGAGTTAGGGCTGCGCGTTCTACTCTCAATCAGTGTGTGCTGCGTGTTCACCTTCAATTTGGGCTGTGTGTTCAGAAAATCTGAGTTAGGGCTGCGCGTTCTACTCTCAATCAGTGTGTGCTGCGTGTTCACCTTCAATTTGGGCTGTGTGTTCAGAAAATCCGAGTTAGGGCTGCGCGTTCTACTCTCAATCAGTGTGTGCTGCATGTTCACCTTCAATTTGGGCTGTGTGTTCAGAAAATCCGAGTTAGGGCTGTGCGTTCTACTCTCAATCAGTGTGTGCTGCGTGTTCACCTTCAATTTGGGCTGTGTGTTCAGAAAATCCGAGTTAGGGCTACGCGTTCTACTCTCAATCGGTGTGTGCTGCGTGTTCACCTTCAATTTGGGCTGTGTGTTCAGAAAATCCGAGTTAGGGCTGCGTGTTCTATTCTCAATCAGTGTGTGCTGTGTGTTCAGAAAATCCGAGTTAAGGCTGCGTGTTCTATTCTCAATCAGTGTGTGCCGTATGTTCACCTCAACGACGAGCTGCGTGTTCGACATCAAAATATGGGTTGCGTGTTCAACTCTCAATCAGTGTGTGCCGTGTGTTCACCTCAACAATGAACTGTGTGTTCGACATCAAAGAATGGGCTGTGTGTGTTCATCTCAGAATTCAAGTATTGGGCCGTGTGTTCAATTCCCTACCAGTGTGTGACGTGCGTCCACAATCAATTTATGGGCCCAGTGTTCAGGAATTCAAGTGATTGAACTGTGTGTTCAGAATGCAAACAGGATGCTGTGTCATAAACTAAACATTCTAAATAAGCTGCTTACTCAAAATGAGCAGACAAACATGGCAAAGACACGAAGTGCATGAAAAACACAGAATATGTTGCAGAAAAGGTAAAAAACGAAGTAAATACCTCTCGTGCCTCGTGGGAGAGGTGATACTCTGGCTCCCGCAGAAGCAGATCTCCGGGTGCTCGCTCATTAAAGTCAGTGAAATGACGAAAAACGGCCCGCGGAAGAACGTGTGCCGGCGGGGCGTACCTCTCGGGAATAAAGGGTCGAACCCTCGGAGACAGAGTCATGGCATGAAAATCATCCCCGGCACTCGGAGGACCTCCGCCGTGAGGAAAATGACCGGCCATTTCAAAAAATCTGCAAAAAAGAGCAAAAATGAGCCAAAATTGGAAAAAGTCAACAAAAGTCAACTCTCGGGAAATGAAAAAGTCAACAAAAAGTCAACCCCCGAGAAAATCTTCCAAATATTGAGACAAACTTACCTCAAGTGGCGAAAATCAGAAAAGAAGCCCCGAAATCAAAATTTAATCGGTTCAAAGTGTTTAAAACTGAAAGTTTTCGCGAAAACAACTTGCGTGGGGGGGTTGAAAAACGCGTATAGAGCTCAGATCTGGAAAGGAAAATGGTTTGGGAGGGAGGAGAAGATGATTTCGGACCTGAAGTTATGAGCTCAAAGTGTTTGGGTGAATGTATTTAAAGAAAAGAGGGTGAAAAGACAAAATTACCCGCGAATTTGGGCAGGTGGCCGGCCGGCCACCTTTTCTGGCTGGCCGGCCATCCTCTTTTTGAAAACTGGCCGGTGACCTCCCCAGGGGAAAGAAACTGGCCAGTGGTGTTCCCCACTTGCTCACCTAGCTCTCTGCAAATTTTGAGGAAGATTGAAGTTCCCGGGACCTGAAAAAGTACAAGAGAAGTGCACGTCCTGTCGCGAAACTGCTCCGCCGGAACTTCAGCTTCAACTTCTGACATGTGACTCATCATTACTCATCGAAATCAAGGTGTATCCTTTTTTAGCGTGTTGTAACCCCTCCGAGGGTGAACCAGAGGCCACGATCGAGTCGCCTTCGCCGAAACGCGCGTTTCCTCGCTCGTTGTTTCGTAACAAATGTGCACCCTAATTTATGCTCGTTTTGCATTGTCCTGCACATAACTTGCATTCCCATGAACATACTTGCATTGTCATGCATGTTTTCTTGATATTACCATGCCTCTGTGTTTAAGCTTGCGTTATCACGCGCGCTCCTTTCTCGCACTGCGATGCATTCACCCACCGACACCGCTTTTGTCGAACTTTCGATATGACATTGGATATATCTTGCTAAACATGTTGTGCTTGTTGAGTTTCTCTCTTTCGCAGGCACGATATTGTATATACGGTTCATTTGAAGCTGGTGTGACCAGACGAATCGCGCAGGTATCGTATCTTCTCCGTGTGAAACGTGACGAGAGTTGAACAATTCTCCGCATTGTTAACTGCATGAAATGTAGTTGTTGCTTTGCATTCTTGCTTAAAACTGTTGCATCTATTTGTGAATACTTGCTTCATTACAGCTTGCTGCATTTGCATGATCATTAAGTTACATCTGGCTCTGTGCATATCGCTTTGTATTTTGCCCGCTTGCCTGCGGGCACGCCTGCGGGCATATCTCTGTTCATCTTGTATGATTGTCTAAGTCTTCAACCTTGTCAAAAATGGGTCGTCTCTGGGCTTTGACATTCACTCCCGTCACTTGTGACTTTCGAGTTCTGTCAAAGAGGGGCAACTGTAGACACCCCATTTTTGAACGACCTTAAGACTCAGACGTCACCGATTGAGCGCTTGGTGATGTTGCATATCATGCTCGTCCAGAGGTTTCAGAGTCTCGGCCGTGAGCCCTGCCTCCGAACTTCCGGCCTTTTTTTGTGCCTTGTCTCGGTTTGCGAACCAAGCTCGGTTTTCTCTGTTTCTCTTTCCAAAGGGAGGGAGAGGTCTCGTAGACCATCTCTCAGTGGCCGTGGGCTACATTTCGTGGTCGTAGGCCATTCTTCCCATTTCAGAGCCCGGTTCCTGGTTTTCGGAACCGTCAGGCCATGTGCCTCGGTTCGGGATCGCCTAACTACCTCCGTTTGCTCCGGTTTTTGGCATGCATCTTATTTACCCCCTTTTGAGGGACACTGTGGTCTGAGACATCCACTTCGTGGTTGAATACCACTCCCGGTGCTTAACAGGCAGTTTTCGGGGCCTCAGACTGTGCGTCTCAGCCCCCGAACCTTCATTTTGCATCGGTTTTCGTTCATTTTTGGCAGGGACCTCTGTTTCATCACCAGGAAGGTCGTAGAAGGGTGGGAGGCCAGTAATTGTTCCAGCAACCAGTTATATTCCATTTTCGCCCTCCGACGCCCGTTTTTCTCATTTCAAAGCCAATGTTGACCACCCTAGGGCCACTTTCTTCAGCTCCAAACCACATATTTGTGTTGTACACACCTGGGAGGACACAAATATCACATGGCCGGCCAGTAATTCCACTTGAACCTTTTGAACCCCTTTGAAAAATGGCTTGTTCTCTCTCCTGTTTCACTTCTTCCAATTTTGGACCACAGGGCTGTGTTGAGGGCATCTGGGAGGACACCAATTTGTGGTGGCCGGCCATTAATTCACCTTGGCCTTTTTGACCCCTGGCCGGCCGGCCATGGGGGGTGGCCGGCCGGCCACCTGCAGTTTCAAAACCTGGCCGGCCTTGCTCCTTGCACCCTGTTTAGTTCAAAGCTGACCTCTTTGACCCCCCAGATTTTGTATCCGGAGGGCCAAATTTTGGGGGGGAAACTTGAATTCTTTTCCCCCCATTTTTCCCCCTCTTTCTTCCCCTCTTTGTCTATATAAACCAGCCTCCCCAGCTGGTTTAAGGGTTAGAAAAAAACCCTCTTTGAGCTCATATACATATCCCCTCTCCCTCTCTCCCTTCAAGCTTCAAAACCTCCAAGGTCCTACCCCTTTTCACACCACCACCTAGCACCACTCCACCACTCCATTCCAGCAGCTAGGAGGGGCTTTCCAGCAGCTTAGAGGCAGCATTTCTCAAGCCAAAAGGCAGCCAAGAGTTGGTCTTCAAGGGTAAGCACTTTTCCCCCTTTTTTTGGCTCATTTTTGTATCATTCTTTTAACCATTTTTCTTGCTGTTTTGAGCTCTGACCAAAACTAAAAGTAGTGTTTTTTTGAGCTCTTCTTCACCTTTCATTAAGGGTCTTACCCTGTTTGGGACCCCCATCTTGCACTTGCTTCATTACCCTTCTTTATGCCATAATTTTGCATAGTATTTTTGGTTTATGTGTAATCTGTTTTGGATCATGATGTAAACTGTAGATAGGCTTATTTTGAGCCCTTATTTGACATTGAAGAAGGGCTCATCACTGTTTGGGACCTCCATGTGTCACTTACCATTATCCCCCTCTTTAGTCCCCATTTTTGCATGATTTATTAGCCTATTGAGCTTCTGTTTTTGGACCTTGGTCCGAACTAAAAATGGCCCTATTTTGACCCTCTATTCATGTTTCATTAAGGGTCTATCGCTGTTTGAGACACCTTTTGTATACTTCATGTTATAGCCCTCTTGATGGCCTCATTTTGCATGATATTTTGAGCCTATTTGTACACTGTTTTGAGCTCGGACATCTTTTGGTCCCTCTTCAACATTGTTGAAGGGCCCTCACTTGTTTGAGACCTCCATGCACCACTTGCTTCTTTGCCCCTTTGTTGGCTCATTTCTTGCATGAGATCTTTGGCATACTTGTATCTGTTTTTGGGACCTGTCATAAACTGTAAAACATCATATTTTTGGCCCCTCTTCAATATTGTAGAAGGCCCCTTCTCTGTTTGGGGCCATAATTTGGGACTTGCTTCATTACCTCCCTTGCGGAGCCATTTTTGTATGCTAATTTAGCCCTACTTGGGCCCACTGTTTGGCCTCACTCTAAACTGTAAAAATGCTTTTCTCGGGGCTGCCTTGCTTCTGTCTTTTCATTTCATGTTCAAATTATGCATGCTTTGTATAACTGTAGGCCATTCCGTATGCCTAGTTTCATGTTTCGGGAATGATTCCATGCATCGGGTGTCATTTCGCCTTGTTTCGGGGCTGTTTTGCATCTCATTTTACCTCTGATTTTTGCATGATAGTATGCCATTTTTTGTGTTTTACCATGTCTTGTTAGAGTGGCATTCCGTGCCGTAGGTTCGGTCTTCGGTTTGCGTGCACGTGTGCACGTATCCCGAGTTGCCTCATTTTCATCATCATGGCCTCCTATGTGAGTGTGGCTGAGGTCCACTCATGTTAGTGTAAGTCCATTAGGCATTGTGTATGCCATTTCATTCCATAGCATTGTGTATACTAGGTCGTATGTTAGTGCATTGTGTATGCCATATTATCTCGTGCATCGTGTATACCATTTCATAGCATATTGCATGTTAGGATGTATCTTAGTTGCATTTCATGCATATCATGCACATTGCATTGTGTTCGGGATAGGAGTTAGCCCGAGCACGGGAAACGAGGTGCGTTCCGTACTCCGAGTGACGGAACGTGTCTCAATTGCCTAGTCACCGACACTCCGGATCATCCATGATGGAGTTAGGTTTTGTTGTGTTTTCATGTGCATTCATTCTATATTAAAATTGAGCAATTCGACTCCTCGGCCATCATGCATCGAAATACGTGATTGGTGGCACGAGGATCGAGGCATGCATACATTTGCGAAAATGCATTGCCATGCCCCTTTCCTGCTCTCTGTTGCAGCAAATCAAGATCCAGCAATCTTCCGAGGCTTGGCGTGCTTTCCAAGGATAATTGCGAAACAGAGGCTGATGGTGGCATCCCAGTGGATTTCCGCGCAAGACAGCCCAAACATGCATCATTCATCACCCGGAGCGGAATCAAGGCAGTCCCTGGCTTGCATGCCAGTTTTACAGCTTTCTTAGTTAATTTGTTAATTAATTAGGAATTTGTACATTATTTGGACTGTATCATTTGGATTGTACTATTCTTTTATTCGGGACTGTATATTTATTTGGACCCTCTGCGCGAGGGCATAATTGTAATAAGTGTGGGTGAGTGTGATGTATGTCTTCCAACCCCACGTCTTTCTTCCCTTTTATTTACCTGCTTATGATGGTTAGATTAGGGCATATTTCAATTAGCATACAGTATGGCAGCATGTTTGCATCATTCATCTGTTTTGCACGCACCGGGCTCGGCGCATCATACAAACTGCATTTGTATTTCAATTCCAAATTGAATACGTGTCAGTTGTAGCATTCCACATGCTATGTTTAGAATAGTCGAGCCTGCTATAGTTGCATTTTTGCATGTGTTGCATTAGGCATTTCTGTATATTTAGGATCATGCATGATTTCTAATGAGCTTCTGTTTTGGCTTGGAGTACTCGGTGAGTTTTATGCTTTAGCATCCTTGCATGCGTGTGAGTGACTGCCATGAATAGCATGCTTACCATGAGGCTATGTGCTTATGTGATATAACTGCCTGAATGCCTGTGGGTGAAGGTTGGGTTATTTGAATTGGGACAATGCATTGATTGTTTGTTTTAAGCCCACTAGATAGTGGCAAAATCATGTTTTCTAAGCCCACCCGAGGGTGGCAAATTCACGTCTTAGCCTACCTGCGGGTAGCACCATCAAACCATTTTTCAAACAAACAAACATGAAGTGTTTTGTTCCAATTCAGGGTGATCCAGTCTATACTTGTATGCTGCGCGCATCACATAGTAAATCTAGGCTAATAACCGGAATAAGAACGCACAATGTTTTCAAAATAAGATATCATGGTTAGTAGAGGCCGGTCTTTGACCGGGCGAGCGGGGGTGCTCACGAAGTGACCTTCCCCAATCGTACCCAAGTTCCCGAGCCGAGGCAACTTTGGTGATGACGGACACGTGGCCTTCGGCACCGAGTCAGGGTTTCCTAAATTTCCCATAAAAAAAATATTTAGGTGGCGACTCTGTATCTGGCAAAGCAGTCCATGTTTGGCACTTCTTTCCACAAAAAAAAAACTGTTTTCAAAATCGATTTGCCGGATTTGGACTCTTTGGTTCAAGATTAAGAACCGTGACATTTGAGTCCTTGAACTGTAGTGACCCCAATATGAACGGAACGGGACTTAACCCTCCCGGGGCGTTCGGGGACGTCTACAGGCCCACTCTTAATACGCCATATAACCATTTACTTGACTCCTTGCTTAACTGGCTATGCGGCCGATTAGGATACCTCTGGATTTGTACAAGATTGGGCCGAATACAATGTATATACCTCGACTCTCCAAGTTCAATTATTCGGCCTCTTTGCACCCCCTTATACTCAGCCCCCATAATTGCCCTCCAAACACTCCACTAACAAGAGTTAGCTGGTGTGTTTGGTTTCGAACTCGAAAAGTCAAAGCCGAAATTCGGTGGCTAACCTCATTCCAACGCAAACGTCAGAGCTCACACGCCTTTTGGTCATTATTACACTTTCCCACCCCCTTGTACATTTCCCTCATTTATTGTGATTTGAAACTTCATTATCTCTTCGAATGCATGTTTTTTGAATACTCTAAACTCCTGGATTGCCAGTCGATATACATCCTCCATTTCGCATCCTCTGCAACTTCCTTCCGTCTATCGTTGTCACCTTTGCTCCTTGTAAGTTCCCTTCCCTTTCTTTTCGAATCCCATTTCCTTGCTAATTTTTATTTTAGCACTCTCCTTAAACTTGTTAGTATGGCCAAACATTTAAAAGACCTACTTTCTGCGGACCGTATTTCTGGGTTCCGATGCCATTTTTCCATCTCCGACGATGTCCATCTGTCACCCATGACAAATAGCACTCTTGATATGGAGAGGGATGATGAAAGTACAATCATTTTTCCTCTCCTGTCTATCGTTAAGGGTGGAGTCCGTTTTCCCCTTCACCCATTTCTTAGGGCCATCCTTCGCCATTGGGGTCTGATTCCTTCGCAACCCAACGTAAACTTTTTTCGCATCATAATGGGGATTATAGAGTTGAACCAGTGTCTTAGGATCAACCTTGGCATACCTGCCATTTGGCACTGTTATGTTTTGGCCAAATCATCTGGCCGACTAGGGCGTTATTTTCTCATGGCCAAGGACACTGACCATCAGTTGGTTACTATGCTTTCCAACTCTGGCAAGCGAGTCGACGATGTCATGGTCGTTGTCGAGGTAACTGGGAATTCAGGGAAGGCGAGGATCGCCTAGACCCTATACCTAGATGGAAAGGTGAGCCAGGTTGCTTTGTAGCTCACGCTTATCTACTTTATATTTACTCGGCCTTCTCACGAACTACTAATAATTTTATATTCTTACAGGAAACAATTTGAAAAAAGTTCTGGTTTCGGCCGACGACGTAGTTCTTGTGGACATCAAAACCGCACTCCAATTTTTTGGCCGTCCAAATATCCAGAAGCAAGGGAGAGCCGCTCATATACTTATGAGGTATGAACCGACTTACACAACATTTTCGGCCGCAAAAAACATTCCGATTACACGCGGAGAACAACATCTCACGGCTCTCATCTTCCCCCGCTTCAAAAGCCTTAGGGAAATCGGTTTTCAAACTTTTGATTCGGAGCAGGCCGCAGAGCCAGTAGCCGAGGAGATCGCTGAACAACAGAGCCAATCTACCTTGGAGGCCAAAGGCGATGAGGACCTTCACTCGGCATTTGAAATAGCCAGCCTTAATCAACCCGACCCTCCTTCCACTTCAGGTCGGGGGGAAATCTCCTTCGAAGATATCTTTACTAATTTGGGAGATCTCCCCGGCTCCTATCCTGAGAACATGGATGGGGAAACGTTCACGCAAATGGCACGAAAGAAAAATGCCGAACGTATGGTCGCCCGGTAGAAAGTTGAGACCATCCGTTCTGAACCTGCCCCGATTGAATCTTTTGAGCCTATTATTATAGCAGAAACGGCTCAAATTAGGGTGATCGAGACGGTGCAGGAAGCCGAACAGCCGATCCCAGAAGATCGGATGGGGGAGAAACGTCTCGTCGAGAGCGAGGCCGGCTCTGAGGAAAACCCTATTGATAAACGGTCGCCCTTAGAGGAGTCGGATGTAGTTGCTCCTTTTGTTGTTCAACCAAGGATAAAAAACATGCCGATCTCCTCTGAAGCGTCGGCCTTGAAAGATCCAGTTGTGGCGTTGAGCTTGGCTTTCTCGGTCTCATTGCCTGCTGACAAGGCAACCTTTCGGGCGGAGCCGGACTTGGTGGCAATAGCATTAGCCGCTCAGTCGGCTTTTCTGGTATGTGACTTGATCCTAACTTTCGTTTTCTGCGTATATTGTTTTGGTTTTAACTCCCTGTTTTGCAGACGGTAGGAAGGATAGCTGAAATAGGCCGCCACCAGCATGATGCCATTGAAAGAATTGGCCATTTGAAGTCGGAAGTTGAGGGTGAGAGGAGCAACGCCGAGTTCGAGGCAACGAGAGTGACAATGGAAAGTGCAAGGGCCGAAGCCGAGGCGGAAAGGGCACGAAGTTCTGACCAGCTCAGATTGGCCGCCTGTAACATGCCCGCGAGGGACCTCAACGGGTTACAGTTCGGACTCGATTTGTGTCGGTTCTAAATCATGAACCAAAGAGTCCAACTCTGGCAAATCGTTTTGAGAAAAAAACAGATTTTGAAAAGAAGTGCCAAACATGGACTGCTTTGCCAGATACAAAGTCGCCACCTAAATATTTTTTAATGGGGAAATTTAGGAAACCCTGACTCGGTGCCAAAGGCCACGTGTCCGTCATCACCAAAGTTGCCTCGGCTCGGGAGCTTGGGTACGATTGGGGAAGGTCAGCTATGAGCACCCCCTCTCGCCCGGTCCGAAGACCGGCCTCTACTAACCATGATATCCGTTTTTGAAAACGTTATGTGTTCTTATACCAATTATTAGCCTAGAATTACTATGTTATGCGCGCAGCAAACAAGTATAGACTAGATTGCCATAATTTGGAAACAAGCATTGCATATCCGTTTGTTTGGAAACGTTTTGAAATTTGCTACTCATAAGTAGGCTTAAAACACGGATTTCAACGAGTTGTTCCAACTCAAGCAATCCAACCTCCACCCACAGGCATTCAATCAGTAATATCACGTAAGCATTTAGCCGCATGGCAAGCATATCGTCATGTTAACATTCACACGCATGCGAGATGCTAAAGCATAAATACTTACATCGTACTCCGTGCCAAAACAATAAACTAGTTAGCAAGCATGCATGACCTAGTTCATGTTAAAATGACTAATGCATCGCAGGCAAGGGTGCAATCTAGAGTAGGCTCGGCTAACCCTAAAATGGCATGTGAAATGCAATCATTCGATGCACGTATTCAAGTTAGATTTGAAGATACAATGCGGTTTGTATGATGTACCGAGCCCGGTGCATGTAAGACAAATGTATGGATGCACGCATGCATTGCATAAGGTATGCTAAAATAAACGTGCCCTAATCTACCATCATAAGAAGATAAATAAAAGGGAAGAAAGAAGTGGGGGTTGGAAGACATACACACCACTCACACACGCTTATTACAGATTTGCCCTCGCTCGGAGGGACCGAATAAATATTACAGTCCGAACAATAAATAAATGAATTTTTACAAAATTTCTAATTACTTAACAAATCAAATGCATAAGGGAAAAGGCCGCAGCCCCGCCTCGGGATGCGTGAATGATGCATGCTCGAATCCGACTTGCCCGGAAAACCCGCACCATACCACTGCTGCCCCTGTTTTCACTGTCCTGCCTTTCTGAAATCTGCCAAAGTCCCAGCAAATCTTCTATGCATGCTGCTGCACACTACCGGCTGGAGGAAACACCCACCGGCCATCTAAAATTTCCATCGGCTACTCAGAAGGTTATCGGCCGCCCATATAGTGCCAGTCGGCACTATATGCTGCCGGTCGGCAGAAAATTCCTGCAGAAGACAGTTTTGACAGCAACAGCAGACAAGCAGTGCATGGTATGGGATTTTGAGCATGTGTAAGCATGGCCACTGCTCCCTATCATGTATGGGACTCAAGGAAGCATGACCCTTGGTTCTTGGGCCATCAATTATGCATCTTGGTGCATGATAGCCTAAGGAACCAAGATTGCATTTCAATGTCAATATGCATGCAACACACAAATGAGAACTAAGTCCCTATCATGTCAAGATCAAGGGCCTTAGTGACCAAGAGTTGAGACAAGTTGCGTCACTTGCGGTATGAACTCCTCTCAACTCCCACACTTGGCTTGACACCCCAAACCAAGTGATGCAATGCATGTTAAGCAAACATGGCTCAACAATGCAACCTAATGGTAAGATACAAACATGCCAAATGTAATGCAACATGCAAGGTGCAAATGCAATGCAAACATGGATGATTATGCAATGGAACTAGCAAGTGGCAAGACCATATTAATCAAACATGCAACCAACACTTAGACAAATGTGCGATGATGGACTTAAACCATAATAGGGCAGCCCTTAAACCTCCCCAAAACAGTGGCAAAAAGTGCCCAAAATGATGGACAAATATTCAAGCAAACATGCAAGCTAATGGGCCTAAAGCCAAGGCACAAAGTGGAGCATCCCACTACCTACTAAGATGACCATTCATGGCATGTATTAGACAAGCAAAAACAGAATTTTAGCATGCAAAAATACACCCAAACCCTTTGATATGGCAACCCCAAAATACCTTAAACATATAAGCATGCACAAGGCCTATTCCTAGGCATAAAAGGACACATCCTCAAAGCATGAAATAGGTCACATATGCAAACATACAAACATGATTTATGGACTGAAATATGATCCTAAATGATGCCAAATCATGAGGATGGACTAAGGTGAGCATGCTAGAGGCCAAAATACTCAAAGCTTGCAAGCCCAAAATGCACAACAACCACATCAAGCATGCCAAACATGGCAAAATCAGTGGCTCACAGCCCTTAAACATGACAAAATGAGGCTAACATCTTCATGGAATTGTGCTAATACATGCAAGAATCATGGCTTAAACACAAGATACATTTCTATGCCAAATAGAGTAATGCAAAGCAAGTGTAATATGCATGAAAGAGGCCAACAAACCACCATTAGACAGAGGTAAAACATGTTCCAAAACATCCAAAAAAGTTCTGAAATGGCGCCAAAAACAAGCAAGCATGCATGTTCCCTTTTAAGCCAAAGACAAAGGCAAAAGAGGGACAAAGGGGAGAGGGGTGTCCCTCCCCTATACAAGACTATAAGCCACCTTCCTCACCACTAAAAACCCACTGGTTTTCAGTGGTGAGAAGACAAAAACACCCAAGTAAACCAAGCCTTAAGAAAAGGCACCAAAAGGGCCAAAATAAGGCCTAAGAGGGTGAGTTTGCACTCAAACCACAAAATGACCTTAATGAGAGTTCTAGAGCAAGAAAAAATAAGACTTTTTTCAGTTATACACAAAGCTCAAAACACAAAGCAAGATAGGTAAAAACTTGTTGTAAAAATGGGGAATGTAAAGTAAAGTGCTCACCTTTGAAGAACACTTGAAGAACAGGTGGTGCAGCCCCCTTTTAATGATCAAAATCAGTCCAAAATCTCAACAAACAACCCTCCAAGTCCCTCAATCTCGAGCTAAGGTGTAATGGTGTGTGTATTAGTGCAAAAGTGAGGTGAAAACACACTATTTAGGCTTAAAACACACACACAAGGATGAGAGGAAGAGAGATATAGAGAGAGAGAGTATAACACAGATATATAGATATAGAAGCTCTGGTTTTTGCTCAAAAATGGCTAACCCCCTCACCAAGGGAGAGATATGATGCTTATATAGGCAAAAAACAAGCCAAGAAGCTTAGTGGCTAAGCAAAGGAGAAAGGGTCAAGAGGTGCAAAGGAGTCTTGGCTTCTTGGAGAAGCTAAGACAGCTGGCCAAGCTTCTCCAAGAAGCTTGGCCAAAGGGGGCAACCTTCTAGAAGGTTTGGGGGTTAAAGGGTGCAAAGGGTGCAAAGTGGCCACTCTCATGCACGGGGATGAGTGATGGTGCATTCCAGCTGGCACAGCTGGGATGCACCATGCCTCAGGGGTGCAAAGGGTGCGCGCCGGCCACCAAAATAGGTCACCGGCACAATAAAGTGCCGGTCGGCTAAACATAGTGCCGACCGGCCATTGTTTTTAAGAAACCATGGCCGGTGGTACACATATGCAGCCGGTGATGGTAGGGAAGGGCCGATGAGGTGTGGGGATGGCTAATAAGCCATTCCCTGCCCTTCCAAGGCAAAACACAAGTGTTTGGTGCCAAAACCAAACACGAAGCAGTCAAGTCAGGAGGTCCTGAGACGAGGCGCGCTGCCAAGGCCTCCGGGAACTCGAGACGAACACAAACATGGATAATCACTGTGTGTTCAAACGGTGACGTCCAAGTCTTGAGGACGGTCAAAAATGGGGTGTCTACAGTTGCCCCTCTTTGACAGAACTCGAAAGTCATAACAATGACGGGAGTGAATGTCAAAGCCCAGAGACGACCCATTTTTGACAAGGCCGAAGACTTGGACAATCATGCAAGACAAACAAGGTATGCGCCCGAAGGCAGGGGCAAAATGCAAATGATAATGCAAGAAGCCGAGCATAACTTATGATCATGCAAAGAAAGCTGTAACGAAGCACACATGCAACAGTTTTAAGCTAGCATACACCAAGCTACACTACAATGCAGAAAGGATGTAAGAGAATTATGCAATTCTCAATACGTCTCACTCGGAGGATACAATACCTGTGCGGTTCGTCCGGTTGCACCGGCCTCAAATGAGCCGTACATACAATATCGTGCCTGTAAAGAGAACAAACTTAACAGGGACAATGTCGTTAGCAACATTCGTGGCAAAGCAATCGAAAGTGCGCGACAACGCACGCAGTGTGTATAGAAAAATAGCGGGATTGAACACATGTGAGTAAAGCTATGCACGTATGCAAGCAATGTGCATGAAAAGAGAACTTGAACACATGTAAGTAAAGCAATGCACACATGCACGCAATGTGTATATAAAAGGAACTTGAACACATGTAAGTAAAGCAATGCACGCATGTACGCAATGTGTATATAAAAGGAACTTGAACACATGTAAGTAAAGCAATGCACGCATGCACGCAATGTGTATATAAAAGGAACTTGAACATATGTAAGTAAAGCAATGCACGCATGCACGCAATGTGCATATATAAAGGAACTTGAACACATGTAAGTAAAGCAATGCACGCATGCACGCAATGTGTATATAAAAGGAACTTGAACACATGTAAGTAAAGCAATGCACGCATGCACGCAATGTGTATGAAAAGGAACTTGAACACATGTAAGTAAAGCAATGCATGCATGCACGCAATGTGTATAAAAAGGAACTTGAACACATATAAGTAAAGCAATGCACACATGCACGCAATGTGTATAAAAAGGAACTTGAACACATATAAGTAAAGCAATGCACACATGCACGCAATGTGTATAAAAAGGAACTTGAACACATGTAAGTAAAGCAATGCACGCATGCACGCAATGTGTATATATAAAGGAACTTGAACACATGTAAGTAAAGCAATGCACGCATGCACGCAATGTGTATATAAAAGGAACTTGAACACATATAAGTAAAGCAATGCACACATGCACGCAATGTGTACAAAAAGGAACTTGAACACTTGTAAGTAAAGCAATGCACGCATGCACGCAATGTGTATATATAAAAGAACTTGAACACATGTAAGTAAAGCAATGCACGCATGCACGCAATGTGTATAAAAAGGAACTTGAACTTGAACATGATGCGGAAATGCAACGTATTGCAACACAGTATGATTGATATGATTTATGGAATTCACAAGATATAAAAGGATACGGGAAGGAGCGTCCTTCGCATGTACCGAGCATTGCTCACAAAAGTCATGGCCTGAGGTCAACTCGAAGGTCCACTTGCATTCTGTCAGTGCATTTTCTTGTATTGCCTTGAGTGATGAAGGTGCCAAACCACACGATTGACCCGAACAGGGGCGCGAAAGGTACAGTGACCGCGAGGGGAGATTACTGGTATCCATTCCGGTATCCTGCTACCCTGTTATTTTCCTGCTTTACTTTCCTTTTTATTAGGAGTTTAAGCACATTGCATTGCCTCAGGCAGGTTCTATTTTTTGAAATCGCATATTTTCTTCTTCTCTCTTTTTTTTTTAGAAATACATGACGGAAATGAAACAGCTATTTGTTCAAAAGGTGTTGCATTTGCACGTTCTATGCATCGCATCGCAAGGCATCACATAACAATGTGACTGAAATTGACACCGTATTTTGAAAACGAAGCATCGCATCGTAATAATCAGGTAGTGAACCAATACAACTCGATAAGCAAAACAAAGGGACTCGTTATGACCAAGCAGGTGCGAGTACAACTCGATAAACAGGTACAAAGACTTAAAGAGAGTGAAATACAACTCGATAAGCAAATATACAACAACTCGATAAGCAAATGGGCGCGCCCTCGTGAGAATTGATCACTGGAGGGTATTGGAGATGGTGGGATTCTCCAATCCTTAGCAAAAAGCTCAAAGAATAAGGAGGAAGACCACCGGCCAAGGGTAGGGACCACCGGCCGCAATAAATGGCCATCGGCCAGAAACTCATCATATCGGCATAAAGTGATGGCCGGTCGGCACAATATTTGGCCGGCCGGCCATGAATGAGGGAATCACCAGAATTTTGACACCTGTCCTTTACTCAACCTTATCTCCTATAAAAGATCTCAGCTTCGTAGTTTTCCTCATTTCCACACTGATTTACTCCAAATGGAAGAATTTCTTGCCCAGAATCTCACAACTTGGATTAACAACTTGGATGGCTCGGAAAAGCTGAATTTCCGGGCCTTCGGCATAAACGCACTATTCACTTTGCGCCGTACCGCGCTGCATTTTCCATTTCTTCGTGCCGCGGCAAGGTTTTGGAATCCGGTGACACACGTCTTCAGCTTTAGCGGGCAAGAGGTGTGTCCTACCTTCGAAGATTTCCAAGCTCTAATGGAGTGCGAGCGTGACGAGGAAATTTTGCCTCAACTCAATTTCGGCCATGCCCAAGCCTTAGGACGGATGTGTGGCCTTACCATGTACGATGCTCGATCCCTGATTCGTGACGGAATGCTGGATATTCCTAGCTTGGTTTATCGGTTTTCTGATGCCGGTGACCGCAGTGACCATCATTGGCAAGGCTTTCGACGACATGCCCTCTGCTTGTGCGTGTTATCTCATTTCCTGTTCGCTTCAGGCTCTGGAGGATCTAGCGTTCGATTGATTGAGGTTGCCCAAGGTTTGAAGGAGGGCAAGAGCTGCATTGCCATGACTCTGGCTGAGACACTGATGGGCTTGGACGCCTTTTATCGCCGAGAGACAACCAGGTTTGCGGGGAGTCCGCTACTACTACAGGTAATGCTTCCCACCCAATCTCGCATATATATGCTCACGTCACTCGGCTCTCAAGCTCGGTTTTTCTCACAAAACCCTTTTCTCACTTTTTTTCTCATCATACATCTCTCTATTCTTTATTCTCTCATTTTTCATCCCTCCCCAGGTATGGTTGATGGATAAACTGCAGGTTGTGGACTCTTGTCCGGCATATTCAGCTCGCGGCTACTTCTTTCGGCAACGCCTAGTTGATGCCCTTGATGAGGGTTGGTGGTTCGAATGGATGTGCAGCTTGTCCGCAGACCACATTGCTTGGCGATGTCTTTGGCTCAATCTCCCGGCGATGAGTTATAGCATGTCTCGGCAGACCGGAATTCGATTGATTGGCTTGAGTCACTGCGTGTTCTATTTTCCATTCCGTATCCGGCGCCAGTTTGGCCATGATCAGACTTGTCCGCCGGAGGGGATGGAGTATCCGGCTACATTTCCGGTTTGAGGTGCGCAGCTCATCCGACAGGCCGCCACGTGGAGGACTAGAGAACTCCTTGTCCCCGCTCCCACTTTCAATTACACTTTGTCTGACGAGTGCTGGGACTGGCTCAATGAGGAGGCACAGATTAGGCCCAGCTTGGTATGAGAGGCTTCAACTAGCTCTGGGAGGGGGCGCAGGGACATTTGACTTGACTATGCCCTGGATTTATTGCTTTATTAGTACTTTCAAGTTTTCTTTATGAATGTAATAAAAAGCAACTTCAATTGTATGCAAGAGCAAGAGAACTCTGTATTGAAATCAATGAAATTGAAGGTTGTGGTACTGAAAATTTTCCGCTTTGGTCCAAAAATGGTCTTAGTTGTAAAAAGATTTATTTGAACAAGTCACCTTCATTAAAACTTTTCAAAACTATTTTTGGTATGGATCAGAACTGGACATGCCCGAAATTTGTCACTGAGATGCACAACCCTGGATCCTAGCAACTGGAAAGTTGCCCCTTGTTTGAACGGTACCGCGGCACTGTACAGCAACGGAAAGTTGCCCCTAGTCTGAATAGCACTGCACCGGAGATTGCGATAGACGCTGATGGACAAAGATGACCGAGATGATCAAATGGACAAAGTTGATCGGGGAAAAGTTTATGGCTGAACTTCAGGATGAAGCTGCCTACGTATCCCAAAGATGGGAATCAAGCCTTACGTAGTTCAGGCTTGGGTTCACTCGAGTATTTTCACTCTCCTTTTGCGCTCTAACTTTTGCCAAGGCCGCCCTTTGCGGGTTTTCAACCTTGCGAGCTCAGTTTTTATATTTTCTAATTTTTTGTGCTCTGAATTTTGCCTAGGTCGCCCTTTCGGGTTTTCGGCCTAGCGAGCCTCTCAGGGGTAATATTTCTTCAACTTGTCCATGTTGATCGGTTGGGAGAACTCTAGGCCATCTAGGTCCATCAGAACCACAGCTCCACCTGACCAGATTGACTTGATGATGTAGGGACCAGTCCAATTGGGTCTGAACTTGCCCCTTGGGTCGTGGATGGGAGCTCGGTTGTCTTTGAGTACCAAATCTCCTTCCTTCAAATTCCTGGACTTAACCTTCTTGTTGAAAGCCCGGGCAATTCTGCGCTGATATCCTTGGACGTGGTACAGTGCTTTCAGTCTTCTCTCATCAAAAAGCATGAGTTCCTCGAATCTGCTCTGCTGCCAATCTGCCTCGGCTATTTGACACTCAGCCAATACTCGTAAAGACGGAACCTCAATCTCTATAGGTAGAACGGCCTCCATCCCATAAACCAAGGAATACGGAGTCGCCCCGGTAGAAGTTCTAATTGAAGTTCGGTAGCCCCACAGAGCAAACGGCAACTTATCTGGCCAATCCCGGTAGGTTTCCACCATCTTCTGCAATATGTGTTTGATGTTTTGTTGGCGGCCTCAACTGCTCCGTTGGTCTGCGGCCGATATGTGGACGATTTATGAAAAGCCACATTGTATTTCTCCAACAAATCAATCACCTCTTTCTTGAAGTGGGAACCATTGTCTGAAATGATCTCGTTCGGGACTCCATAACGGCAGATGATATTGTTTCTGATGAACTTTGCGACATGCGAAGCCTTCAACACCGCATAAGATTGGGCCTCGACCCACTTCGTAAAGTAATCTATTGCTACCAAGATAAACTCATGCCCATTCGACCCCTTCGGGGTAACAGCCCCAATCACATCAATTCCCCAAACTGAAAATGGCCACGGCGAAGTCATGTTGTACAGCTTTGACGGTGGGATGTTCATGCGATTTGCGTGAATCTGGCATTTGTGGCATCGCCGAACAAAGCCGATACAATCTTCCTCCATGGTAGACCAGTAGTAACCCTGTCTGAGGATCTTCCGTGCCAGCATTACCCCATTCATATGTGCCCCACATTCTCCTCCATGGATGGCCTCCATCAGGCGCTTCGACTCTTCAGCTTCTACACACAGCTTGTGCATTCCCAGATGACCTCTCTTGTACAATTTACCCCCGCAGATGATAAACTGAACAGCCATTCTTCTGATTGCCCTTTTGTCCTTGGCATTTGCCCCTGGTGGGTACGCCTCCTTTTCCAAGAAGTTCCATATGTCGTAATACCAAGGGTTGTTGTCCTGCACTTCATCTATGGCAGAGATTGACTCGTAAGCAGGTGCAAATTTCTGGTCAATAATGACTGGACGCATCCGGACTCCAGATGGGATGTCTATCATGGAAGATAGAGTTGCTAACGAATCTGCGAACCTGTTGTTCTCTCTTACTAGGTGAGTGAAATTTAGCTTCTCAAACCGAGGAATTAACAAATCCAAGGTCTGGTGGTAAATTATCATCTTTTCCTCCTTGACTTTCCAGTCTCCTTTCGCCTGAGACACAACAAGGTTCGAGTCCCCAATGACGTCCAATCGCCTTGCCCCTAGTTCTAGGGCCGCTTCTAGACCGGCAATACATGCCTCATACTCTGCCTCATTGTTCGAGACTTTGAACCGAAGCTTGAATGCTAAAGGGATACGGGAATCGTCAGGCGCTATCAGCAACACTCCTATCCCATACCCGTATTGATTTGATGCTCCGTCAAAGTACATCGTCCAAGTTTCATCTTCGATGTGCAAAATGGCTTCATCTGGGAATAGGTACTCAACCGCTTCATCCCCTTCAACCGGGTGGTCGGCAAGGAACTCTGCTACCGCTCTCCCCTTTACTGACTTGCGCGTCACATACTTGAGATCAAATTCGGAGAGCAACAGCAGCCAACGAGCTAGCCTACCCGTAAGTGCTGGTTTCTCGAAAAGATATTTGATGGGATCGAGTCGTGAAACCAACATTACAGAGTGAGCTAACAGGTAGTGCCGCAGCTTCCTGGTAGCCCATACCAAGGCCAAACAAGCCTTCTCCAGCGGAGTGTAGCGGGTCTCGTAATCCAGCATCTTCTTGCTCAGATAGTAGATGGCCCTTTCCACTTTATCTTCCGACTCTTGTGCGAGCATGCAGCCCATTGTAGTCTCGGTTACTGACAGATACAATATCAACGGTTTCCCCGGCTTTGGTGGTGACAACACGGGCGGATTCTGTAGATACTCTTTAATCTGTTCAAATGCAGCTTGGCATCGGCCGTCCCATTGGAACTTCTTTCCTTTCTTCAGGAGACCAAAAAGTGGTTCACAAGTTAAGGTTAGTTTTGAGATAAACCGTCTTATGAATTGCACTTTACCCAGAAAGCCTCGCACCTCTTTTTCAGTCATTGGTGGTGGCATTTCTAAGATGGCCTTGATTTTGGAAGGGTCGACTTCGATGCCCCTTTGTGTAATCAGAAATCCCAGCATTTTTCCCGCTGTAACACCAAACGTACACTTCTGAGGATTCAGCCGCAGCCGAAATTCTCTGATCCTTTGAAAAAACTTTTGCAAGGCGGTGTAGTGGCCCTCTCTTTCTTTGGACTTGACAATCATGTCGTCCACGTACACCTCGACCTCTTTATGGATCATGTCATGTAATATTGTGGTTGCAGCCCGTTGATATGTAGCCCCAGCGTTCTTCAACCCAAATGGCATCACTCTGTAGCAATATGTACCCCACGGGGTGGTAAAAGCAGTCTTTTCCCGGTCTTCGGGTGCCATTACTATCTGATTATAACCTGAGAAGCCATCCATAAACGAAAGCAAAGCATGCCCCGCTGTGAAATCTACCAACTCGTCGATATGCGGTAAGGGAAAGTCATCCTTCGGACTGGCTCTGTTCAAATCCCTGAAATCCACACATACCCGGATTCTGCCATCCTTCTTCGGCACTGGAACAATGTTGGCCAACCAAGTCGGGTATTCGGATACCAGCAGGAAGCCTGCGTCAATCTGCTTGGTGACCTCTTCCTTGATCTTAATGGCCCAATCAGGGCGGATCCTTCTGAGTTTCTGTTTGACAGGTCGGGCCTCGGGGTCAAGAGGGATCCGGTGCTGTACAATCTCAGGATCGATTCCAGGCATGTCTTCGTAGGACCACGCGAAAACATCTTTGAAATCTTTTAATAAAGCGACTAAGCGCTCGCGTTCCTCCGAAGACAACGTGGACCCGATCTGGACCAGCCGCGGGTCCTTCTCAGTACCAATGTTCACGGTAGTGATTTCATCAATTAAGGGTTTAACAAACCTCTCCTGCTCTTGTTCAATTAGTCGTTGCAAAACCGGAGGAATTTCGTCCTCGTCGTTTTCATCAAAATTTTGAAAGTCCTGATTTAAGCAATAAATCAAAGGCACAGAAAAGTACTCGGAAACCACATTCACCTCATTCTCATTATGTACTTCCAAACCGTCCAATTCTTCTGTTACAACAGACTCAAAAGAGAACGAAAAAGACGACCTGGACAGGACTGTGGCATCCGGGTTATCACCCCCAGGAATACCGGACTCAGACTCAGACGAGCTGGAACCTGATTTCGACTCACAAGACTCGGTGGAATCAGATTCCGGCTCACTACCTGACCCGGTGCTGTTTGACAAAAATCCCTCCTCATACTGCCAGGTGAGGGAGGGTGCGATGGATGCATCCAAAATAGCTGCTGGTAGGCCCGCAGCCGTTTCATCTCCGATCATGGACACCGAGGAGTTATCCCCCAAGCACAACTGGTCGATCAAAGGATCTGAAAGTAGACATGCCAGTGCTACCCCCATTTCAAACTCTGTGCCCGCAGACTCTAATTCTTTGCTATGCTCATCTTCAACTGTTGGGTCTGTCTGCTCTCCAGCAACATCATCCCCAGCTAACTGTAGGTCAAAGAAAATTTCGAACCCTGGCACGCGCTTCTTCTCTGCGTTCAGCCATGGCTCCGGAAAACCACAGAATGGAAAATCCTCCCCCTCCCGGACGAAGCGTCCGTTCAGGGTACCTCGGATGGGCCGATGCATCAATTCAAAGGGTTTTCCCATCTGTTTTGCTTTGGCTCTTCCAGCCATCTCTTTTCCTTTTCTTACCCAATCTTCCTTGGTGGGCAGATAACCCAGGCCAAAGGTATGGGGGTTGTGCGGCACTTCGGCCAATGCTGCAATGCCCTTACGGCCGCTCTTTCCTAATCCCATCCCGGGGATGTATTGGAGCTTGTTCATGAGATACACTGCTTGAGCACTGACATATATCCCTTCGTTAGCAGCCATGATATTCTGTACGACCTGAGCCTCGGCCAAGGTAAAACCTGATATGAACACATCCTCCATGCCATGCTCGATTTCTAGAACAGGCGTGGATACCTCTGGTGGTGGGTGGATTGATGAATTCCCAAAGACAATGGCTACTCCCTTCCCGTAGGGGTATTTCACCATTTGATGCAAAGTAGATGACACTGCCTTCACCTGATGCAGCCACGGCCGCCCTAAAAGCAAATTAAAAGTTGCGGGAACTTCTAGGACATGGAAATCTATCTCGTGTTGTCCCGGCCCAACCTTTGTCTGAACTTTTACTGTTCCCATTACTTCTCTACTTGTATTGTCATACGCCCGGATGACCTGGGCTGTTGGTACAAAATCTGCAACTTTCAAACCAATCGCATACGCCGTCCTTGCTGGGCAGACGTTGATGGCAGACCCGGTATCAACAAGTACCACCGGTATCCACTTATCTCTACATTCCACGGAGATGTAGAGGGGTTTATTGTGATTTATGCCCTCGGGCGGAAGTTCTTTGTCGGAAAAAGTCAGCGTCGGGGTAGCTCCTCCCGGAAAGACCAATCCCACCAGCTGCTCTGGCGTGGTTTCTATTGAAAGCTTCGCTTTGTCCATGGCTGATAAAACAGCCTCTCTGTGCACCCGTGACGCCATGAGCAGTCCCCAAATAGAGATGTCTGCTTGTATCTTTTTTAGCTGTTTGAGTACAGCTTCCTCCTCAAGCTGCTTCTCCTTTTGCTTCTCAGCTTCTCTATCCTTCCCCGAGGCCTCTGGTTGATCTAAGTGTGGGGGTTTGAAATACCGCCCACTCCGTGTCATGTGGTCGACCTCTCCAAGGTACCAGGTGTTATCAGGTTGGTTATTCCCCCAATCTTCGTCGGTGTGAGCAAGACATAAGTCCTCATCTTCCCACCACATTCCATCAGCGGCCGACAGACACCTATCTGGCTCTGGTATGACTGTTTTTGCGCTCGCAGCACCTTCCATCCACATGCCCGCAACATTCTCGGTTCCCGTGCACACAGCAGTTTCAACTCCCACATGGGCCTTCGCCTTCCTGATTCTCTCGGAATCTTCAAAACTTGCTTGTTCCGACATAACTGACTGTTCAATAATCCCCGTACTCAAAATATTCCAATCTCGGGCGAAATTCTTGACACCGGCGCCCTCCGGCGATGTACTCTGCTCTTCGACCCTTCCGGCCGTCACTGATATTCTCAACCCTGCTGAGCCCTGTTCTGACTGAAACTCTCCTATCACATCAGGTTGATCGTCCAACCACCCAGTAACTTCTGCTGAATTCTCATAATCGAACCATGCGACTGCCGCATCCTCTGGGTCTTGGTCACTGTAAAACTGGAGATCGGCAAGGTCCTCCCCCACAGCTGTTACACCATCTGTTTCCTGTCCCAAACTATCCCCGTGAATCACACACAACTCTCCTTCTGTTGGCAATTCTACTCCGGGCCCATCTTGGCCTATTGATGAAATGTAGTCATCCGGACTATATGTCTTCTCAACATAATTCCCTGATTCCGCGGACTCTGGCTCAACCAACTGTTTTTCCTTTGGGATTCCTCTCTCCTGTTCTCGGTGGTCACCACCGCTGGCTTGGGTTGGGTCATGGAGATGTCCATCATGCACAAATCGGTGCAATCGGGAAGAAACACCTCCGATTTAGGCAGGTGGATAGGTGTGATATAGATACTAGGGTCGTAGGACACGGCCCCGGTATGGATGAAATTGAGTCTTTTGGGTGGTGGAGCTTGGTTATGTGTGGGGAGGGGATTTGTAGTAACATTGGGCTTCTCGGGAGGCAAAATCACCCCGTTATCGATGAGATCTTGAATCTCATGACGCAACCGGAAACACAGATCGGTATCATGACCGTGCTGTTGGTGAAATGCACAATACTTGGCTGGGTTATGGGTAGGGGGAAGTTTTTCTGGTAGGGGCCGCGGCTCCAGGGGCTTCAGATGCCCTTTTTTGATCAAAACCCCCAGAGCTTTGGATAGGGGCATATAAAGTGGAGCGAAAGTTCTGGTGTTTCTGGGTGGGTATTTAGCTGTTTGCGGGCTGCTTCCGGACGCACCGGAGAATGGCGTAGCTGCCGTGGCTCTTGGTGGGGGGTTGGCGGTGACCATGCTTACTTCGGAGGCTCTCGTAGTAGTAGTGCCACTCGGGCCTGCATTAGTGTTGCGGTTGAAGGTCCTTCGGGGTTGCTCCCGATCGTTATCAATCAAGCCTTGCTTCAAGGCATCTTCAATCTGCACCCCCATTTCATGTAGGTCAGAAAAAGTAGGAAAGGGGAGTACTATCATCTTTTGCATCAACTTCGGCTGAAGATTGCGCACAATCATCCGAATCTGGTCTTTGTCCGTAGGCCTCAAGGTCATCATCGAAGCCTTGGCCCTCCATCTGGTTACGAACTCTGAAAAGCTCTCCTTAAGCTCTTGCCTAGTCGTCTCGAGATCACGGGTCGTAATCTCAATCTGTGTATTGTATGAGTACTGCGCGATGAAGGCCTCAGCCATTTCGTCCCAATTCCTCTTAACGTCATCTTCTAGCTTGGCATACCATATGGCCGCCACACCTGACAGGGTCCGGCCAAATAAAGACAACTTCTGAAGCCTACTGAGGCCCATTGGCCTTAGAACATCTGAAAACAGTCTTAAGTGCACCATGGGGTCCCCGGACCCGTCAAATCGATCAATATGAGGCATTTTGAATCTGTCGGGCAGCGTCACAGCTGCGTCGGTATATCCATCTTCAATGTCGGGGATGGTCTTGACCCCTTGGGATCTCTTGAACAACTTTTCAAGCTTGCTCAACTTTAGTGCGGTGGGATCAGTCTCGAACTCAAAGGGAGAGTCCGGTAGGTTGGTGGGTGTTTTTGATAGCTGAGGTTGGATTTGAGGTAGGGTTGGAGGTGGGGGTGGTCCTGTGGGAAGTTCTGTATCATTCTGAACATTGGTTGCCTCCCCGAGGTTTGGAACTCCTGGTGGGGGAGGAACTTGATGCGAAGCAGATGCTCCGGTTTGCTGCTCTAGCCTGGCAATTGTCTCTGCCTGTTCCTTCACCAGTGTGGCCTGTTGCCTGGCGAATTCTGCCTGACGGACGGCATCCTGCTGCATTGTTTTCATGCTTTCTTGGAGGTGGCGCACCATCTCCTCTAAACTAGCCATGCTATTCTGCTCTGGTTGAATTACCGGTATATATTCTCTCTCTGTTGGTGACACGGAACCCTGATCCCTACTGAACACAGGTGGGGTAGATAAGGCCCTCTGAACTGACCGCTGTACTAGTGTCCTTTGCCTGACTGACCTCCGTCTAGTAACCGGGGGTAGCGAGTAGTACACTGGTTGTCCGTCTACCAGATCCTCAGATCGATGGAGTCGACGACCTCTAATCCAGAGTGCTTGGAGAGTATCTACTGGGTCAGAAGCAATCGTGCTCAACTACCTAGTGAAAAAGATAAATAAAGCGTATAAATAAATAGACAATCGGACAGCATAACGACGCAAAAATAAACATACAACACACGGTTGGATATCATAACACACTGCTGGATACACTGTTCCTCAAATACTGATCACTGTTTCTGAATCATTGCCCCATGTCTGAATCTGGTACCCACAGATAACTGATTCCCCAAAATACTGTTACTGGTGCCCTCAGGCGGATACCAAAACTTGCAAACTGATATGCGCATTCCTGTAGAGATACACTCTAGCACATAGCATGTAAAAGAGAGCCAATACACCCCTATGTTGGGGTAGGGTTTCCCTGTCCTATTTTGTCAGGAGCTAGGGTTTCACTACGCACGCAGCGGTTTCAAACAACCTATATCGGGTAAGCAACCTGTCCTAGTTTGGAATGGTCACTATGGATTTCGATATGCACTAGGTCGAATGGTCAAAAAGGGTGCCCCGGTAAAACCGGGGTTTGTGTTCCCATGCTGTCAGAGCCCATAACCGGTCAGCCTTATGGTCATGCCTTGACAAGACAAGCCTCCGGCAAACCGTTCAGGAATGGCAGATGGCAAACACGGTGTCCTAAACGCACCAATGCACATGCAATGCAAAGAGACACATAAATGAAATCAAAACAGGATATCACGAGTTCGAGTCAAGCTCTCTAAATTCCCCAGCAGAGTCGCCAGAAACTGTAACATGCCCGCGAGGGACCTCAACGGGTTACAGTTCGGACTCGATTTGTGTCGGTTCTAAATCATGAACCAAAGAGTCCAACTCTGGTAAATCGTTTTGAGAAAAAAATAGATTTTGAAAAGAAGTGCCAAACATGGACTGCTTTGCCAGATACAGAGTCGCCACCTAAATATTTTTTAATGGGGAAATTTAGGAAACCCTGACTCGGTGCCAAAGGCCACGTGTCCGTCATCACCAAAGTTGTCTTGGCTCGGGAGCTTGGGTACGATCGGGGAAGGTCAGCTATGAGCACCCCCTTTCGCCCGGTCCGAAGACCGGCCTCTACTAACCATGATATCCGTTTTTGAAAACGTTATGTGTTCTTATACCAATTATTAGCCTAGAATTACTATGTTATGCGCGTAGCAAACAAGTATAGACTAGATCGCCTAATTTGGAAACAAGCATTGCATATCCGTTTGTTTGGAAACGTTTTGAAATTTGCTACTCACAAGTAGGTTTAAAACATGGATTTCAACGAGTTGTTCCAACTCAAGCAATCCAACCTCCACCCACAGGCATTCAATCAGTAATATCACGTAAGCATTTAGCCGCATGGCAAGCATACCGTCATGTTAACATTCACACGCATGCGAGATACTAAAGCATAAATACTTACATCGTACTCCGTGCCAAAACAATAAACTAGTTAGCAAGCATGCATGACCTAGTTCATGTTAAGTGACTAATGCAACGCAGGCAAGGGTGCAATCTAGAGTAGGCTCGGCTAACCCTAAAATGGCATGTGAAATGCAATCATTCGATGCACGTATTCAAGTTAGATTTGAAGATACAATGCGGTTTGTATGATGTACCGAGCCCGGTGCATGTAAGACAAATGTATGGATGCACGCATGCATTGCATAAGGTATGCTAAAATAAACGTGCCCTAATCTACCATCATAAGCAGGTAAATAAAAGGGAAGAAAGAAGTGGGGGTTGGAAGACATACACACCACTCACACACGCTTATTACAGATTTGCCCTCGCTCGGAGGGACCGAATAAATAATACAGTCCGAACAATAAATAAATGAATTTTTACAAAATTTCTAATTACTTAACAAATCAAATACATAAGGGAAAAGGTCGCAGCCCCGCCTCGGGATGCGCGAATGATGCATGCTCGAATCCGACTTGCCCGGAAAAGCCGCACCATACCACTGCTGCCCTTGTTTTCACTGTCCTGCCTTTCTGAAATCTACCAAAGTCCCAGCAAATCTTCTATGCATGCTGCTGCACACTACCGGCTGGAGGAAACACCCACCGGCCATCTAAAATTTCTATCAGCTGCTCAGAAGGTTATCGGCTGCCCATATAGTGCCGGTCGGCACTATATGCTGCTGGTCGGCAGAAAATTCCTGCAGAAGACAGTTTTGACAGCAACAGCAGACAAGCAGTGCATGGTATGGGATTTTGAGCATGTGTAAGCATGGCCAATGCTCCCTATCATGTATGGGACTCAAGGAAGCATGACCCTTGGTTCTTGGGCCATCAATTATGCATCTTGGTGCATGATAGCCTAAGGAACCAAGATTGCATTTCAATGTCAATATGCATGCAACACACAAATGAGAACTAAGTCCCTATCATGTCAAGATCAAGGGCCTTAGTGACCAAGAGTTGAGACAAGTTGCATCACTTGCAGTATGAACTCCTCTCAACTCCCACACTTGGCTTGACACCCCAAACCAAGTGATGCAATGCATGTTATGCAAACATGGCTCAACAATGCAACCTAATGGTAAGATACAAACATGCCAAATGTAATGCAACATGCAAGGTGCAAATGCAATGCAAACATGGATGATTATGCAATGGAACTAGCAAGTGGCAAGACCATATTAATCAAACATGCAACCAACACTTAGACAAATGTGCAATGATGGACTTAAACCATAATGGGGCAGCCCTTAAACCTCCCCAAAACAGTGGCAAAAAGTGCCCAAAATGATGGACAAATATTCAAGCAAACATGCAAGCTAATGGGCCTAAAGCCAAGGCACAAAGTGGAGCATCCCACTACCTACTAAGATGACCATTCATGGCATGTATTAGACAAGCAAAAACAGAATTTTAGCATGCAAAAATACACCCAAACCCTTTGATATGGCAACCCCAAAATACCTTAAACATATAAGCATGCACAAGGCCTATTCCTAGGCATAAAAGGACACATCCTCAAAGCATGAAATGGGTCACATATGCAAACATACAAACATGATTTATGGACTGAAATATGATCCTAAATGATGCCAAATCATGAGGATGGACTAAGGTGAGCATGCTAGAGGCCAAAATACTCAAAGCTTGCAAGCCCAAAATGCACAACAACCACATCAAGCATGCCAAACATGGCAAAATCAGTGGCTCACAACCCTTAAACATGACAAAATGAGGCTAATATCTTCATGGAATTGTGCTAATACATGCAAGAATCATGGCTTAAACACAAGATACATTTCTATGCCAAATAGAGTAATGCAAAGCAAGTGTAATATGCATGAAAGAGGCCAACAAACCACCATTAGACAGAGGTAAAACATGTTCCAAAACATCCAAAAAAGTTCTGAAATGGCGCCAAAAACAAACAAGCATGCATGTTCCCTTTTAAGCCAAAGACAAAGGCAAAAGAGGGACAAAGGGGAGAGGGGTGTCCCTCCCCTATACAAGACTATAAACCACCTTCCTCACCACTAAAAACCCACTGGTTTTCAATGGTGAGAAGACAAAAACACCCAAGTAAACCAAGCCTCAAGAAAAGGCACCAAAAGGGCCAAAATAAGGCCTAAGAGGGTGAGTTTGCACTCAAACCACAAAATGACCTTAATAAGAGTTCTAGAGCAAGAAAAAATAAGACTTTTTTCAGTTATACACAAAGCTCAAAACACAAAGCAAGATAGGTAAAAACTTGTTGCAAAAATGGGGAATCTAAAGTAAAGTGCTCACCTTTGAAGAACACTTGAAGAACAGGTGGTGCAGCCCCCTTTTAATGATCAAAATCAGTCCAAAATCTCAACAAACAACCCTCCAAGTCCCTCAATCTCGAGCTAAGGTGTAATGGTGTGTGTATTAGTGCAAAAGTGAGGTGAAAACACACTATTTAGGCTTAAAACACACACACAAGGATGAAAGGGAGAGAGATATAGAGAGAGAGAGTATAACATAGATATATAGATATAGAAGCTCTGGTTTTTGCTCAAAAATGGCTAACCCCCTCACCAAGGGAGAGATATGATGCTTATATAGGCAAAAAACAAGCCAAGAAGCTTAGTGGCTAAGCAAAGGAGAAAGGGTCAAGAGGTGCAAAGGAGTCTTGGCTTCTTGGAGAAGCTAAGACAGCTGGCCAAGCTTCTCCAAGAAGCTTGGCCAAAGCGGGCAACCTTCTAGAAGGTTTGGGGGTTAAAGGGTGCAAAGGGTGCAAAGTGGCCATTCTCATGCACGGGGATGAGTGATGGTGCATTCCAGCTGGCACAGCTGGGATGCACCATGCCTCAGGGGTGAAAAGGGTGCGCGCTGGCCACCAAAATAGGTCACTGGCACAATAAAGTGCCGGTCGGCTAAACATAGTGCCGACCGGCCATTGTTTTTAAGAAACCATGGCCAGTGGTACACATATGCAGCCGGTGATGGTAGGGAAGGGCCGGTGAGGTGTGGGGATGGCTAATAAGCCATTCCCTGCCCTTCCAAGGCAAAACACAAGTGTTTGGTGCCAAAACCAAACACGAAGCAGTCGAGTCAAGAGGTCCTGAGATGAGGCGCGCTGCCAAGGCCTCCGGGAACTCGAGACGAACACAAACACGGATAATCACCGTGTGTTCAAACGGTGACGTCTAAGTCTTGAGGACGGTCAAAAATGGGGTGTCTACACCGCCGAGGAGAGGGCAAACACGAGCGAAGATTCACTCAAGTTAGACAAGGAGGTGATTGCTAAACTGGAGGCCGAATTGGAAGAGTCGAAGAAGGCAAAGAAAATAGCCGACTCCGAGGCTTCCAAAGCGTTCGAGGCTGGAAAGGGCGTCGCCCATGAAAATTATGTAGAAGAAGTCCCTAAATTCGAGAATCGGGGATTCAAACACGGCTGGCTCAAAGCCCTTGCTACACTGATGTGACATTGGCCATGTCGATTCCATACGAGGAAGTGGACGTTGAGCCGCTTGAGTCTGACCCCGAAGATTGATTTGGGCGATACTTTAGTTTTGTTAGGAATTTTGAATGTATGTTCTTGCAAACATGTTTTGTTTTTTAGTAGACTTCTATTTACTTAGGGTAATCTTCATGTATAAAATGATGACTATCTATATTCACTTTATGAATGAAAATTTCCCTTGCTTTGCATTATTGCCTGTACTCAATTGTTGTTAATGAAGAGTTTTGCTTTTCACTACTTTGGATAAAATGGTTATTGTCTGTTGTGCATGCTAACCATCGATCCGATAGGATGTAGGAACATAAGATGAATAGCTTAAACATCCTAAAGAATAGCTGCCGACTAAATAGCAGTGCAACTTGGCAATTTAGTAACTTAGCCGAACAAGTAAATCGGCTCAGGGCCTTGTCGCCTGGCCGACTAGGCTAATTAGTCTGCCCTTGCCCCAACCAATGCATAAACTGGGAGGTCGAATACAATTAGTTCATGGAGTGGCTGTGGCACATAAGTAGATCAGCTCCAGGCTTAGATATTGGGCCGATTAGATTAATAAATCTACCCTTGCCCCAGCCAATGTATGAACTGGAAAGGCCGAATACCATGAGTTCATGGAGTGGTTGAGGCACACGTAGATCGGCATCGGGATTATATATTTGGCCGATCAGATTAATAAATCTGCCCTTGCCCCAGCCAATGTATGAACTGGAAAGACCAAATACCATGAGTTCATGGAGTGGCTGAGGCACACGTAAATCGGCATCGGGCTTATATATTTGGCCGATCAGATTAATAAATCTGCCCTTGCCCCAGCCAATGTATGAACTGGAAAGGCCGAATACCATGAGTTCATGGAGTGGCTGAGGCACACGTAGATCGGCATCGGGCTTATATATTTGGCCGACCAGATTAATAAATCTGCCCTTGCCCAGCCAATGTATGAACTGGGAAGGCCGAATACTATTAGTTCATGGAGTGGCTGAGGCACGCGTAGATCGACACCGGGCTTTTGAAGTTTATCATTAATGAAATTGCCTCGGGGGCACTGCACCCATTAGGAATAAATGGGGTGAATTCTTCGCACCTGTAAATCACATTATTGTGTTCAAACTCAATTTAAACCAAGCTGTTGAGGAAGGTTAGATATTGCGAATGTCAAGTAAACTATTCTTTAACAGTAAGGGAGAGGGTAGAACGCTGGCTGAGCTGGACTCAGCAATGAATCGAGATGGCGAACCTTCCCGTTCGGGAGGTAGGGCATTTGCAGCACGTGACAGGCGCCACTATCCATGTCGACAAAGCAGGTCACCGAGGAAGGAAAAGCGTCAACGGGGAAACTCCCCTCGTTCGCGAAGTGAGGCTAGTGAACCACCACGCCCATTGAGCTTTTCGGTTTTCGTCGGGAACAAACTGATGACGGAGGCAGATTCCATCATCCGCGATCCGAACGTGGCAGTCGAATTTGCATGACAGATTCTTCCGCCAGAAGTCCAGCAGTCGATGATTGGTCGACCTGACTTTGAGGTGTTTCGAGAGGGCATTCATGGAGCGATGAAAGGGCTGTACACCGCCTATGAAATCGGCATGTGCCTTCGTGTCGCGCGGCGTGAAATAGAGAAGAAGGATGAACGAATTCGAAACTTGAAGGCTTACACGGAGAAGCCGAGCATGAGCTAAGGAAAGCCAAAACTGCCGAGCCGCGCGCAGCCAACCAATCTAACCCGGTCGTGGAGGAAAGGGTGACCCAACGGCTGATAAGTCATGCGATTGCCGATCGAGAGATGGCAAGCATGTTTGCAATAGAGACTGCGAGGTCCAGTGGTTATGAGAAAGGCTTCCACGACGGCCGGAAGGTCGAGATAGAGAAGACCAAGGAGAAACTCGCCGAGGAAGTATGCCAATGCGAAAACTGGGGTTTCAGGAACTGGTGGATTAAGGCTCTACAAGCCGCAGAGGCTCTCTGTGAAACAGGCGTTGAATCGACGTCGCCGTTATACCAACGTCAGCACTTTCCCTTTGGCACTTTCGAAATCAAGAAAAGCGACAATGAGGGTGATGCCGAATAAAATTAAACATATTGTAAACACTCCAACGCAGATTGGATGCAAATTATGTATTTATTGGTTAATTTAATAAAACACCCTGTTTTAAATGTTTTCATGTTTCAGCTTAAGCTTATACATTCTAAGGCAATAGGTCAATGTAATGAAACACTTCATTTTAGCTTCATTTTAGATGCTTGCATGTTTCAACTTTTGTTGACAACGCGTGCTTTTTAATCGTAATATTTACGAGAAGCACGCCGGCTCAGGATCATTATTCGGCCCAAGTGCGTCATGTGCGGATGGGCGCTCCGAATTCGGAGGCTTAATCAGCCCACAAGTGTTGCACTGATGGGACTCCGAATTCGGAGACTTAAATCTTGGCCAATCGTGATATCCATGAAGGGCGCTCCGAATCCGGAGTCTTTATTCGGCCCAAACGTGACCTGCACGGATGGGGCTCCAAATTCGGAGACTTAAATCTTGACCAATCGTGGTATCCACGAAGGGCGCTGCGAATCAGGAGGCTTAATCGGCCCAAAAGTGTCTTGCACTGATGGGACTCCAAATTCAGAGACTTAAATCTTGGCTAATCATGATATCCACGAAGGGCACTCCGAATCCGAAGTCTTTATTCAGCCCAAACGTGACCTGCACAGATAGGGCTCCAAACTCGGAGGCTTAAATCTTGGCCAATCGTGATATCCACGAAGGGCGCTCTGAATCTAGAGTCTTTATTCGGCCCAAACGTGACCTGCACGAATGGGGCTCCGAACTCGGAGGCTTAAATTTTGGCCAATCGTGATATCCACGAAGGGCGCTCCTAATCCAGAGGCTTAATCGGCCCAAAAGTGTCTTGCACTGATGGGGCTCCGAATTCGGAGACTTAAATCTTGGCCAATCGTGATATCCACGAAGGGTGCTCCGAATCTGGAGTATTTATTCGGCCCAAACGTGACCTGCATGGATGGGGCTCTGAATTCGGAGGCTTTTTTGTCTTGGCTAATCGTGAGATCCATGAAGGGTGCTCCGAATCCGAAGGCTTAATCGGCCCAAACGTGACCCACACGGATGGCACTCCGAATTCGGAGGCTTTTTTGTCTTGGCCGATCGTGAAATCCACTAAGGGCGCTCTGAATTCGGAGGCTTAATCAGCCCAAACGTGACCTGTACGGATGGGGCTCCGAATTCAGAGGCTTTTTTGTCTTGGCCAACCGTGAGATCCACGAAGGGCGCTCCGAATCCGGAGGCTTAAACCGGAAGACTTTTGAACTGAATTTCGTAATGAGAAAACAAGAAACTTTGCATTGCAAAAGTGAAATATGTACATGGTGAACCTTTCAAAACAAGTATCATGCCCCACAGGTCGGGTTTAATGATAGAATTTATGCAAGTACGTTGAATTCCAAGGCCGTGGCAGACTCCTCCCAGACATGTCTTTGAGCTAATATGCCCCTACTCCCGCGATTGAGTCGATCTGATAGGGGCCGTTCTAGTTAGGACCCAATTTTCCCTCAGCCGGATTCCTGGCAGCTGGAAGCACTTTCTTCAGGACTAACTCTCCTGGTGTATAGCGGCGCAGCTGAACACGTTGATTATACGACTTAGCAAGCTGCTGCTGGTACCGTGCCATGGATGATAGGGCACGGTCTCTTCGTTCTTCAATCAGAACCAAATCCAAGGCCAGCATCATGTCGTTTCGGCCTATATCAAAAACTTTTGATTTCAAGGTGGGGAGGCCGATCTCCAAGGGGATGATTGCCTGCGTTCCAAAGCACAAAGCGAACGGCGTCTCCCCAGTGGACCGCCTCGGAGTAGTGCAATGAGCCCATAACACACTCAGCAATTCTTCGACCCATCTTCCTTTAGCTTTCTCCAGCCTCTTCTTGATGCCGTCCAAAATAGATTTGTTGGAGGCTTCAGCTTGGCCATTACTCTGAGGATAAGACGGGGTGGAAAAATAGGGCCGAATACCATACTTGCTGCACAGTTCTCGGTAGACACCGCAATCAAACTGGGTGCCGTTGTCTGAAATAAGTGCTCTCTGAATGCCGAATCGTGTTATGATATTTCTCCATACAAAATGCTTCACATCAGTATCTCGAATGTGCGTTAGTGCCTCCGCTTCCATCCATTTTGTGAAATAATCTGTTGCAATAATCAAAAATCGCTTGTTGCCCGGGGCACGAGGCAATGGTCCGACGATGTCAAGTCCCCATTGGGCGAACAGCCAAGGACTGGTTATAGAGCTTAACTCTTCAGCAGGCAGATGGGTTAAGGGAGAAAACTTCTAGCACTGTTCATATTTTTTCACATAACATTCGGCATCAGCTCTCATTGTCGGCCAATAATACCCCTGTGTCACAGCTCGATGGGCCAAAGAGCGGCCGCCAGAATGGGCACCACAGATACCTTCATGTATTTCAGTCAGGAGTTCCTCGACTTTATCCGAATGAACGCATTCTAGGTATGGGCCAGAAATGGATATTTTGTAAAGCTTTCCTTGCGAATCCAAGTAGTATCGCAGGGCTTTGTTTCGCAGCTTGTGTGCTTCTTTCTTATCTGACGGGAGCTATTCGAAAGATAGGAATGCAGCAATGGAGTCCTTCCAACTCGGACCTGACTCTATGACATTGATTTGGACTTCTTCTGAAGGACTAATGCTCGGTTTAGGGATGAAACCCACTTCAATTGTCCATTTAATCTCTAAGTTAATTGCGGAGGCTAGGCAAGCCAGGGCATCTGCATGCGTGTTCTGATCACGGGTTATTTGGTTCAATTCATGATGATCAAATTTTGCTAGTAAGGAATTTGTCGTTTTCGTGTAAGCGGCCATACGGTCGTTTATGGCCGCATACTCCCCCTTTAGTTGATTGATCACAAGTTTTGAATCACAAAATATAAGCAAACGCTGAGCACCCAGGAGATGTGCATTCCGCAAGCCGGTTAGCAGGGCTTTGTATTCGGCCTCATTGTTCAATGCTTCGAAGCCGAGTTTGACAGCCTGCTCAATTATTGCTCCGTCGGGAGCCATGATCACTACTCCGGCTCTGCTGCTGCGTTGGTTGGACAATCCATCATAGTACAATTGCCAAATGTCCCCAACATACATTTTCCAGTTCGGCTTAGGTTGGATTTGATCAGACTTCAAGTCGGCAAGACCCCCAGTGAATTCGGCCACAAAGTCAACAAGCACTTGCCCCTTGATCGAGGTTCTAGGCAGGAACTGTATATCGTACTGGCCGAGTTCAAGAGCCCACTTTGAAACGCGCCTTGATGCCTCTGCACTGCGGAGTACTGCCCGGAGGGGGTAGTCCGTTAGTACCCCGATGGTATGCCCCTAAAAGTAATGCATCAGTTTTCTTGTTGCCATGATGAGGGCTAGAATGAGTTTTTCCAACGGAAGGTAACGTGTTTCGGCTTCAACCATTGCCTTGCTCACATAATACACTGGCCGTTGCTCCCTAAGCTCTTCCTTTAACAGTACGGCGCTGATGGCCCGCTCGGAGACTGCCAGATATAAAATGAGCGGGTCACCTGCCGAAGGTGTTGTCAAGAGTGGAACTGATCGGAGGTAGGTCTTCAGACCGTTGAAAGCGGCTTCGCACTCAGAGGTCCATTCAAAAGCCTTACCCTGCCGTAGGGTATGAAAGAATTGTCGGCAGCGATCTGTGGAACGACTGATGAACCTGTTGAGTGCGGCGGCCATCCCCATCAACTTTTGAACCTCCTTCACCGATCGAGGGAGCCGAGTTCCAAGATTGTTGTGATTTGCCTCGGGTTGGCTTCTATTCCTCAGTGGTTAACAATATAGCCAAGGAATTTTCCGGATCCGATCCCAAATGCATATTTGGAAGCATTCAACTTCATTTTGTACTTTCGTAAAATGCCAAATGTCTCCTCCAGATCAGCTAGATGAGTTTGCTCTTCTTTGGACTTAACCACCATATCGTCAATGTACACTTCCATAGTACGGCCGAGTTGCTCCTTGAACATGGTGGTGACTAGTCTTTGGTAAGTTGCCCCTGCATTCTTCAGCCCAAAAGGCATAACCTTATAACAATAGGTTCCTCTTGGGGTGAGAAATGCAGTTTTGCCTTGGTCCTCCGGATGCATGGCGATTTGATGGTAGCCTCTGTAGGCATCGAGGAAGCTCATACGTTGATGACGCGCCATGGCATCTACAAGTTGGTCTATTCTGGGGGGAGGAAAACAATCCTTGAGACAAGCCTTATTTAAGTCCGTGAAATCCACGCTAACACGCCAAGTCCCATTTTTCTTCTTCACAACCACAGTGTTTGACAGCTATATAGGGTAGGTAACTTCCCGGATTGCCCTAGCATCAAGCAACCAGTTAACTTCCTCAACAATGGCAGTAGTGTGTTCTGCGGCTGACCGCCGGCTTTTCTGAATAATCAGCTTGCATTTAGGGTCAACGTTTAAACGGTGCTGCGAAACAGACGGATCCACACTCGGCATCTCATGTGGTGTCCATGCAAATACATCAAGGTTGCTATGCAAGAAAGAAATTAGCTGCTACCTGTCGGCTTCATTCAAGGAGGCGCCGACCATGAAGAACCTGTCGATTCCCATCAATTTCAACTCGATCCAGGGCTTCCGTAGCCTTTTCACTTGGGAGCCGCCCAATATCGTCGAGGCTCTCTCGATCCGGCACCTCAATAGAATTCACTTCCAATTCTTTTGGTGTCTTTGCAACAAGGAGATAACATGCTTGTGCCGATTTCTGGGAACCACGGATTTGTTCAATGTCGCGTTCTGTCGGGAAGCGGTGCAGTTGATGATAGGTGCTTGGCACAACCTGCATGGTATGCAACCAAGTTCGCCCCATAATGAGATTATACAATGAAGGTAGCTTCACGACCAAGAATTCCACATCCACTGTTCGGGAGCCCGCTCGAACTGGTAGTGTGATTTTGCCCAACGGGTACTCTGGATTAGCATTGAAGCCAAATAATGGATAAGGAACCGGAGACAGGTCTGACTCGGCGAACTCGACTTTGATGAAGGTCTTGTAGTACATAGCCTCCGAAGTACTCCCCTGGTCTATGAGAACGTGTTCAACGGTGAATCGGTTTACACGTAGTTCGATGACCAATGGATCAATGTGAGGGAGTGTTACGCCGATCAAATCAGAATCGTCGAAGGTAATATTCGGAGCTCTATGGGGCCGTTTTGCTGGTGTGATTTGCTTTTGGGGACCTGGATGCGACTGAATTGCATGCACGATTGGGGCTATTGGCAGGCTGTATATCATATGGATGACGCCGAGCGGAGGTGAATCCTGCCGTAGGGCAACTATTTTGGTTAAGTTCTTTCGAACATGTTACCGGAGCCGACCATCTTGTACTAACTCCTCAAGGTGGTCTTTCAAAGCATAGCAACTGTCGGTATCATGACTGTGATCTTTGTGATATTCGCACCGCCTATCCCGTCTCCTCGTATCGGGAGGTCCCACCATTTTTTATGGCCATTTGAAGAACGGAAGGTGTTGAACCTTAGCCATAACCAGACTGATCGGCTCCGATAACTCTGTGTATTTCTTGTCGGCGCGCCTCACGCGCCTGCTATCCACTTGAAGTTGCTCATTAGCTCGATGTGGACACTGGTTGTTTGATCGGCGTGAATTCCATCTTCTATCTCGCTTAGCCCGATTCCGTGATTCAGGGCTCCGTGGTGGTACAGCATTTATCGGCTGTACGACTTCAGGCGGGGCTGACTTAGTGGCTTTATGCCCGTCTTTGACCCGGAGGGCACCGTCTTCAACTTTGCAGTATTCCTCAACTTTTTTCATCAACGCCCAGACCGTTTTTGGGGGCCATCTGGTCAAAGAGCTGCGGAGGGCACTGTCTGGATGTAACCCCATCTTGAAGGCAGTAATGGCCATGGAGTCATTGCAAGCATCATCTACCAGATTAAAACATTCCCAATACCGCGCCGAATACGCACTAAGGGTTTCCCCCTGTTGAATCTGCATTGCCCACAGAGAATCGGCTTGCTTTGGCTGGACCTCATTAGTGATGAACCTTACCCTGAAGGATTTTTGGAGTTGGTGAAAGCTCTTGATCGAAGCCGGCTCCAGTTTATAATACCACCTGACAGCCAGTGGTCTCAAACTACTTGGAAATATTCGACACATGAGGGCCTCGTCATCTGCATGGAGCGTCATGGCTTGCTTGTAATTGCGGATGTGATCAGTGGGGTCTAATTTACCATCATACAAGGTGAATGACGGTGCTTTGAACTTTTTGGGTAGCATTGCCCTTGCAATCCGTCGTACAAAGGGGTCATGCTGATCCTCTTCATCTGAATCATTTCTTCTTCGCTTCTTCCGTGCACGCAGACTTCCCTCAGAAGAACTGGAGATGTCGACTCGTCCCTTCTTTGTAGATTCTGGGGATGATGAGTCAGAGCCACTGCCACTATCATGTCTCTGAATTCGAGATCGTCGACCATTCCTTCTCAGAGGTCATCCCGGGTCTTGGTGCATGGCTTGTTTGGATTTTGCCACTTCCAAGGCCAAATCTTGTCGAAGACACTTGTTCTCAACCATCATGTTTTCCAACCTTTGTTCGTTTTTCTTTGCTTGCTCCATAATCGCTTGCATTGTCTCATGAGCTGATGTCGAGGTTGAATCGAAGTTCATGACCCTTCTTGCGGTGATATTCTCTAGCCCAAGCATGTTGCTTGGAGTGGTTTCGTCTTGTGGCGTAGGGTTGCCAGCGACTACCGGAGGATCTTCCATCACGCCCGCCATGGATGTGCTTGAGTATTTCCACAGACAGCGCCAATTGTGGGGGAGTGGTTCTGGAAATACTCTTTGGATCCAATGGGGCACTCGAGATCCTCAGCTGGTAACCTGAAAAAGAATGAACACTCCGGTCGGGGGTGCCGAAATTGGCACTTCGACGAATAAGTCAGTATATGCTCTCTTGATTACTTGTATTTTAAGTTAAGCGTAATAGTTATCACATACCTCTCTTTGCTTGTTATTCTTCTATTTATATATGATCCTGGCCCTTAGGGTAGAGCCCACTCTTAATCCGCCATATAACCATTTACTCGGCTCCTCGCTTAACTGGCTATGCGGCCAATTAGGATACCTTTGGATTTGTACAAGATTGGGCCGAATACAATGTATATACCTAGACTCTTCAAGTTCAATTATTCGGCCTTTTTGCACCCGCTTGTACTCGGCCCCCACAACCAACTATGAACTCCATAGTTATATGTTCCCACTTCTGTTCTGGTATAGGAAGAGACTAAAACAAACCTGTTGGTTTCTATTCAGCTTTCACTTGTTGGCATTGAAGGCATTTGGAGTTGTAGTCGGCAATTTCCTTTTTCATGTTGGGCCACCAATACATTCGTTTCAAGTCTTGGTACATTTGGTATTCTCTTTATGCATAACAAACAATGCTTGTGAGCCTCTTCTAAAATTTTTCTTTTCAATTTTGCATCATTAGGTACACAAAGCCTTCCCTGAAATTTCAATATTTGTTCTTCAATGGAGAATCCCAGTTTAGGCTTAGTGTTAAACTCATCACACACTTTCTTGAGGAACTGGTCTCCCCTTTGTTTCTATTTAATTTCCTCAGTAATGGCTGGCTGTGCGAACATTGCGGCCAAAATACTGTCCTGCTCATAATACATAACTTCTATCTCAAGTCTGTTTAGATCTTGCAAAAGCTCTTTTCAGTTAGTCAATAAACAAGCCAAGGTTCTTGTACTCTTTCTGCTCAATACATCAGCTACTGTATTAGCTTTGCTCGGATGGTAGTGAATTTGTAGGTCATAATCTTTAATCAATTCAAGCCAACGTCTCTGTCGCATATTTAGTTATTTTTGGGTAAACAAATACTTCAAACTTTTGTGGTCTATATACACTTCACACTTAGCCCCATATAAATAGTAGCGCCAGATTTTTATTGCAAATATAACGACGGCAACCTCCAGATCATGTGTTGGGTAGTTCTTTTCATGTGGTTTTAGTTGTCGGGATGCACAAGCAATCACTTTACCATTCTGCATTAACATACAACCCAAACCTCTATGAGATGCATCACTGAAAACTACAAACCCTTCAGTACCTGATTGTAAGGTAAGAATTGGAGCTGTAGTCAATCTCGTCTTCAGTTCTTGAAATGCAGATTCTCTCTGATCAGTCTACACGAATGGTTCTCCGTCTCGGGTCAATTGTATCAATGGTATAACAATTTTAGAGAAGTCTCTTACAAATCTCTAGTAATAACTTGCCAAACCCATAAAACTACGACTTTTTGTTACATTAGTCAGATCAAAGATATCCCCTCTCTATTAATAGCATGCCCCTAAAATGTAACTTCATTCAACCCAAATTCACATTTCTTAAATTTCCCAAACAGTTGTTTCTTCCTGAGCATTTGTAGAATTATTCTAAGGTGTTATTCATGTTCTTTCTCATCCTTTGAATAAATCAAAATGTCATCAATAAAAACTACTACAAACTCATCCAGAAATGGTTTAAAGATTCAATTCATCAAATCCATGAAAGTTGTAGGTGCATTGGTAACTCTGAATGGCATGACTGAAAATTCATAGTGTCCATACCTGGTTCGGAAGGCAGTTTTTCTCTATGTCTTCAACCTTAACTTTTAACTAGCGGTATCCCGATCTAAAGTCAATCTTTGAAAATACCTGAGCCCCCTGTAACTGGTCAAACAAATCATCAATCCGAGGCAAAGGATATTTATTTTTAATAGTTACCTTTTTGAGTTCCCGATAATCAATACATAAACGGAGTGTCCCATCTTTCTTCTTCACAAATAACACAAGTGCACCCCACGATGATGTGTTTGGTCGAATGAACCCTTTATCAAGTAATTCCTACAACTATACTTTTAGTTCTTTCATTTCAACAGTTGACATTCGGTAAGGAGTTTTGGATATGGGTTGAGTACCAGACATCACATCAATCACAAATTCAATTTCTCTATAAACTAATTGTCCAGGCAACTCTTCCGGAAACACATTAGAAAAATCTTTCACAATTGGAATATCATCTAAAATAACATTTGAAGTTTGAACATTCAAAATACTACACAAATACCCCTGATAGCCCTTGTTAATTAGTTTAGATTCTTTCATGGCAGAAATTAGGTATGGTGGGGGAACTACACCTCTCCCTTCAAAATAAAATTCATTCTGTCCCAGCGGTCAGAATATTACACGTTTAGAAGCATAATCAATGGTCGCATAATATTTAGACAATCAGCCCATACCTAGAATAATATTAAAGTGAGTCACGTCTAAGGGCAATAAATCAACATATAATGTAGCATTCTCAAGCAAGATTTCACATGCAGGATAAACAGTTGAACATAACATAGATCCCCCTGATGATGACGACACACATTATAAATATCTCAAAGTTTCCAATGGTCTATTCAATCTAGAAGTAAATTGCATAGAAACAAAAGAGTGGGTGGATCCTGAATCAATCAAAACATACACATACTGTCCACAAATAGAGTGTACCTGAGATTACAGTTTTTGTATTTTGAGTGTCCCCCAGTACAAGAGCAAAACCCCTTCCTTGTCTTTGATTATCCCTCGTAGTAGTCGAAATTACATTGGCCCTTACATGTGGTGCCGATGCGATTGAACTTGTAGCACCCCGATTATCACGTTGTTGTGGTTGTGGACATTTTCTCGCTATGTGTCCTGTCTTTCCACACTGATAACAAGCCCCGATAGTCCGGTAACACACCCCAATGTTTTCTCCCAAAATCTGGACAAACAGGTGTTGAATTACTTCTCTAACTTGAACTGCCTAAATTTCCCAACTTTGTTTTCTTAGTTGTTGTTGAGGTTTCCCCTTTGTTCACATTCCAATTCTGTCTTTTACATTTCCACTCAAAATTTCTATTACGAGTAGCCAGATTCGTCTCTATCACAAGAGCCTTGTCTAAAACATCAACATATTTGGATGATTTCAACACATTAATTCTGGCAAGAATTGCATCACGGAGACCTCTTTCAAACTTTCTGGCCATTTTATAGTTTGTATCAACTATGTGTGACGCAAACCATGCTAACTCAGTAAACTGGGCTTCATATTCTACCACTGACTTATTCTCATGCTTTGGTTATTCAAACTCTATTACTTTCCTATCCCGAACACACTATGAGAAGTACTTTTCATAGAAAATTTCCAAGAACTAAACCTAGCTAATTCCCCTGTTGGTATCTCGCACTAACATCCACCACGTTCTTGCTTCATCTTCAAAAGTAAAGGCGGCTAGCAGTACTTTTTGTGTCTCTGTGCATGGAAACACTTCAAACAATTTCTTAATTCCCAATACCCAGGCCTCAGCCTTTAGCGGATCAATTCCCTGGTTAAACAAGGGCGGCTTCATCTTTTTGAATTCTTTAGTGACAGCAATGGTTCGGTCATCTGTTCGGTGATCTTGCACTGGTGGTACGGGTATCAGAGATGGGGGTAGTGGTTGCTATTTCTGCTATTACTGTTGTTGTCTTAGGCTCTCAGCTATATCATGCATCACTCTTTCCATCCGATCAAGACAATTGGAGGTACACTCCTCCAATTCATTCCCTCTTGTTCTCACTAATATCCATATGAAACCTGTATTATAACAAATACATTGTACGCACACATTCACATATACACATTTTCAAAAGTTATCTCATATTGACATTCAAATGCATGTGAATGCAATCCTAAAGGCTTTTCTAGACTCCTTATTGCTCAATGGACTAGTGAGTGAGGTATAACTCGTGCTCTGATAACAAAACTATCACAACCTAGACCCAACCCTAGAGGCTTAGGCCGTGATTGACCAATAATCCCAGATTACCTTCGGCCTCAAAGACAAAATTGGTAAATAATTGTGAGACCATGAAATATCCTCTCACATGGATTGTAGAGATCCAACGAAAAGATGAGCTTTGCCCTTGTATATCTGTAAAGATGAACATAGTCGGCGCCACCCAACCGGGGTTGCCGGCCGGAGACACTCTGATGATAAAGTTAGCCACTGGAATTAGAGAAAGAAGATGAAGGAAATAAAGTGTTTATGTGCTGTGTGGGGCAGAGAGATCATCTACCTCTTCTTTAGGATGCCCTCTCTCTTTATATAGATGGGGGGGTCTGATATTTGTTTGGGTTAGACCCATTGTAAGCCTTGTTTGTGTTAGTCCCAATAAGCTGATCGATATTTTTTTATGGCTCCCACAATTGCCCCAAAACTTTCATTGTCTGCAGTAGAAGGAATGAGAGTTTTTCTTACTGAGTTACCATGTTCAAATAAATGCTAGGTCTTTTGATAAATGAATGGATGACTGTATGAATGCATGTATGTTTGAATTCATGTACAAATATATGTAAATAAGGGACAGAGATTAAATAAATGATGGTGATCATAGTACGAAATTATATCACATGAGTTCCGTACAAATCATAACGATGGGCCATGGTATTGTTACCCCCAGGGAAGGGTCGTAGGCCACGGTACTATGACCCCCGGGTGAGGGTGTAGGCTGCGGTAATATAACCCCCGGGCGAGGGTGTAGGCCGCAGTATTCTAACCCCCGAGCGAGGGTGTAGTATATTGCCAAGTGCGAAGACCGCTTCAAAATATGGACTTTCGTGCTGAGCTAGAGATATTTCTATGTGCCGAGCACGAAAATGATTGCCTAAATCAAATAATGTAGATTAAATAAGGTAGATATATCAGCCAAAAAATGGAACACGATATTATTACCCCCGGGCGAGGGTGTAGACCTGCGGTATTATAACCCCCGGGTGAGGGTGTAGGCCGCGGTATTCTAACCTCCAAGCATAGGTGAAGGCTTGCGATATTATAACCTCCAGGTGAGGGTGTAGGCCACGGTATTCTAACCCACAAGCATAGGTGTAGGCCTTTGCAGATGGCGCTTTGTCTCGAGTGCGAAGATTACACTGTACTCGGAGACTTTTGCTGATTTTAAGTGGCGATCAAGTGCCAATATTGCAAGGATTTTGAATAATGCATCTTGTGTCAGTGACGGCCTGTACCGAATGAGGTAGACATGTTAATCACCAATAATATTGCTCCGCTTGTAAGGAATTGCCAAATAGATATTGGGCCAACTATTTAATTGTCGAGTAAATTTTGGGCCAATTAGCATTGCTCGGTTTGCGTTTAGTCCAATGTAGACTTGCCCCATTGCTTTCGAATGACAGGTGTTAGTCAGAATGAATATAGATTGGACTTGCCCCATTGCCCTATGTTGCGGGGCAGATTCCACTTTGGTAAAATGACGGCGCGCAAAAATATGTGAATTACCAACTGCCAAATGCGAACTGCCGACTACCAAGTGTGTAATGTATTGCCCCAAAAATGGCGCTTGCTTGGAGCGATGTGAAAAGGAGCGGGAGTTTCTAACTCAAGTAAATTTCGTTCTCATGTTTGTACCAAGTTGGCCGAGTATGCATGCATATCAGAGGTGCCAAGATGATGATCGACTAATGTGCCCCAATTGGAAAGCGAAAAACTGACTAAGATGTCCCAGTGGGCAATAAATGGCCAAGGTAACGAAATGAATGATCGGGGAAGACAGAGGATTAGTTCCTAGCCCCAAGATCCTGCTGTTAAAAGTGCATGCCGATCGGATATGATTTGACCGTTGATTTTGCATTTAATGTTCCCGATTGGCTGATGTATTAAGCTCAACATGCAACTCGGAATTTGCAGAATTGGACCGTACATATGTCTTCAAAAGGGTCCAAATAGTTGGAAATGACTATGGGATCGCTATAATCAGACTCCTGATGGCATAGTTGTAGCCAAAATAGAACTGAGAGCTCAGATCAGCAGGGTGTAATTCCACTGCAAAGCACAGGATAATTCCTCTATTGGTTGGCTGGTCGTCTTCTCCAGCTAACCAGTTCACTTTCTACGCAAACATTGATCGGCCCGTATGGCTTCGTTTTAGCTCCGATTTTGACTCAGTTTGTGACGTTGGACTCGTCTCAATGAGGACTTCACGTTGATATGGTCAAAACTTGAGTTTGACAACTTCAAAAGATTTAGTTGTCGGAAAATGTGGTCCGTATCACAACTTTTAGGGAACTTTGGTTACTTTTTGGCTCAGCGGGTTGGTGGGTTTGGATTCCTTGAGTCAACGCGAACCCTCTGATATTGTCAGATGTGGACTTCGGAAGGCCAGGCTACATTGTGTAGTTGGTTACCGAGAATGTCTATGTGTGGCTGAGTAGTGTCGAGTAAGCAATAAGCCGAATAATGTTACCGAAAATGTTTGCCAAATAATGTTAGACGAATAATGTTGTTCTACGAACAGCCTTGTTGGATTGCCGAACAACTTCATTGATGGCGTGTGAACTTCGACTACACATGGCAATGGTGTCGTCAATCTGCTTTGCAGTTGGTTAATTTAATTGTGTTGGCGATACTTCGATTTCCACGGCCATCATCTTGGTGCTTGCCAAGATTGACCCAACTGTTGGTGCCGATCAACACTTCGCTTGGCTTGCCGAAACACTAGTCGACATCTCTTAGCTGGCCGAAACGCTTGGTGAGCAGTTGAATTTTTTCTTTTTGATGTCACTTGGTCGGCCATCAGAGAAATGGTGGAGTACTAAACTCTCTTGGTCTTTTATCTTGCCGTTTGCCAAAATTCTTGATTGGCAACTGATTATATGATTAGCCCTTCATGACTTTATTTATTCCATAGCTTGCCCAACCTCAAGCAACTTGCCGCAATGGGTAGCCAAGTTACCAAAATTGTCACTGCAATTTTTATTGACAAACTAAAATGAACACCTAAAAAAGAGATTGCCACAAAGATCAAGGTGATAATAAATTTATATGCAAAGACTACAAAAATGAGTTAATCATTTTGATGTTGCAGAGCAAAAAATAAAAGAAATCCAGGATATGGGTCCTACCCCAGTTGGCGGTATGTGGCCAATGGTGATGAATGAAGGATCGACGAAGATGGATGAGTGCACCCTTGCTCCATGAGCCTGCTGTCAAAATTGCATGCGGATCAGACACGATCTAACTATTGAGTTTTCATCTAATGTTCTTAATTGGCTGATTTATTGATCTCAATATGAGACTCAGAATTTGCAAAATTGGAATCTAAAAATGAATTCTACACAGTGAAAAACTAGAAGGTAGTCGCTCACAAAGTTTATCGAACCACCCGATTAACTCAAACACCCTAAGATGCAACAGACCGCCTTGTGCGAAGAAGCGCACAATAAATTCTTATGTCATCTTCTCCATGCAGTAGGTCATGAAATCCATAATTTTTTTTGAGTTCAAACTCCTGACTTTGAGCCTGTAGATCTCCCTCATTTTAAGTCTGATTGGCCTCATTCTTGTGGCGTTGGATTCATCTCTCGGCCTAGTATTCATTCCACCATTTAGACGCCTCATTTTTCCTTTGTTTGGATGCCATCGAACCTCCGAAAGTTGACCAAAAATAAATTTTTTCTATTACTTTTCTTTTTCTTTTTCTTTTGGGTATTGTTTGGCTCTTGTTCTCGGTAAAAGTGTGGTCGGCTGAAGGAAGGTGTTCGCAAAAAAGCTTGGTGCATGTTGTTGAATTTGCTCTTGGCAGTGAATAATCGAGGCTGTTTCATTGCCAAAGAATGGAGCTCGGGGTTACAGATCTACTGAGTAACTTTGTAGCTTTGCCGAGCTATTTGCTGAGTCGTGGCACTGCCGAAATGAATATGCATGGCTTGAATGCCTAATATAAATGTAAAGCTGCCAACAGCCTTGTTGGATTGCCAGACAGGTCCATTGTGATTCTAAACCCAACTGATTCAATGGAAAGTCGAGAAACTTGAGTGGCTTGCCGAAGAATGTTGTGTGCTACTGTCTTTATAGAATTGTCAGCTGGGCGGCATCATTTCTACTCTGAAGTTGAGTCAACTTTGTTTTTGTTTTTCGCTTGCCGACAACTCTGGGTCAGCCGCCTCACTGGGTTTGTCTTGCTGAGACATTTGGAAGGCAAATCGCCTTGGCTGACATGCTGAAGCACTTGGTCGGCACAACTCCACCTTTGCCGATAATAGCGTTACACAGGGCCGTGGTCGGCCTATAACACCTTGTCTGAGCTAAACAAACAAGTCTGATGCAAATGCAAATATTTGTATCTATGTATATACATAAATGTATCTTTACAAATATAGAGATAGCTTTTAGAAATGAGATTTAGAATAACAAGAGAGTTGACGGACAACCCAATAAAGAGTTACTGTTGCTGAGTTGATTGATAGGAAAACCAAATAAAGTGCTGAATTAAATGACCTTTCGGTTTAACAATTACTCCGGTCTCATTTCGATTGCACCAAAAGGACAGTGGTGTTGAATATCTTGATTAATAAACTAGCCGTTTGGATGCTTCCACTATTTTTTCTTGGCAACCTACACTGGCTTGCTGGCCAAAAGACTTTTAGAGAGAGAGAATAAAGACCCAACTGTGGACTCCATAAAAATTGCTAGTATAGATATATGTATATCTCAATAATTAATTATAAAATAAACTCCTGTGAGGCAAAAACAAAATAAACAATCCTGGGGGTGGGCTTGGCCGAGCAACCCTTTTGATAATGTCAAAAAGAAGCTCCCACAAACATAATCTGAAACCCATTTTTAGAGAGAGAAAATGAACATGCAAAAGTAAATCCGTGAGCATTGTTTTATTGTGACACTTTTCATCAAGATTTACCATGAAAAAAGAAAAGAGTTTCCATGGAGTTTGTAAGTACACACAGATATATGTACACAATTCAAAATTCGATTTTGCAGTAATTTTATAATAAATTTCATCAGAGAGAAAATTCAAAGCTTAGTTGTGGCTCGTGATAACCATCAAAGTGTTGTTGAATGTTTACTTACAGTAACATGTTTGTGGTGTTCTTCATTGATCTCGTTCAGTTATTCCCAAAGACGGCTCCAATTGTGAGACCATGAAATATCCTCTCACAGGGATTATAGAGATCCAACGAAGAGATGAGCTTTGCCCTTGTATATCTGCAAAGATAAACATAGTCGGCGCCACCCAACCGGGGTTGACAGCCGGACACACTCCAATGATAAAGTTAGCCACTGGAATTAGAGAAAGAAGATGAAGGAAATAAAGCATTTGTGTGTTGTGTGGGGCAGAGAGATCATCTACCTCTTCTCTAGGATGCCCCCTCTCTTTATATAGATGGGGGGGTCTGATATTTGTTTGGGTTAGACCCATTGTAGGCCTTGTTTGGGTTAGTCCCAATAAGCTTATATTTTATTTTTTTTGGCTCCCACAACAATAATAATAATGGGGCCTTGCGGAAGCAATATTAAAGATATAAGCGTGTCCATCGAGCAATGCATACATGAAAGTTCGTAGGAAATTTAAACTTTATCCTCCTTGTAGATGCAAATACAAAATACATCTTAGTATCTTATACACATATACAAAAATATCCATACACAACAAGTTACAAAAATAAAAGAAAACAAAACAAAGTAACTTGATCAACGTGGTTGACACAACTTGGCTCCAATGAGTCCAAGATCGCCCCATCACAGAGGTACTTCCAAAATGGCTTGACTGAAGGGTGGACTCCCGAGGTTACGCTACGCTTGATGCTCCATTTCCTGACCTACATATACATATAGTGGAAGGGGGTGAGCCAAAGCCCAATGAGTAATACCAGTATAAAGAGGTCAAATGAATAATGTCTAACATTGTACAAAATCATATTACATGAGTTCGAAGAAAATCATAACTAAGTATTTGTCGTGTCAAAGTTCACAAGTCATATTCATATATGGTACATCCAATAGTGCGACGAAAGGCCTGAAGGCATAACGAAAGGACCACATGGGTCTAAGAAGGGACCATATAGGTCAACATCAGAGATCTCTATGCACAAATAATGAAGGGCCACAGTATTGTTACCCTCGGGCAAGGGCCACATAGCAAAGGGCCACGATATTGTTTTCCCCGAGCGAGGGTCTTATAATGAAGGGCCATGGTATTGGTACCCCCAGGCGAGGGCTACACTAAGGATGCCACAATTACATTTCGAAAGAGACAATCATTCATTCATAATGAAATAACATTTCAAAGTAATACTCTTGTGGTAAACAAAATACATTTTAACAACATATCTTTACAAAGATACTACTCACAGTGGGCTGGTACTGATGATAGACCTCGGCTGACCACCTACACAAATCGCATAACACAAATACACATTGAACACACATTCGAAACAAGTAGCGTATCTTCATTTTATTATCTTACGTGTGTTTCTAGCTTACCTCATGATTAAGGATGTTCAAATGATACAAAACAATGCCTAAAAGGGCATGAGCATGCAAATATGCACTTATAAGTGTTAGTCAAAACTTGCTAAAAACAGGGTCTTCGCTCGAGCGCACACTTGGTCGCTCGAGTGATGTGGCCTGACTGCAAAAGTACTGGATGCTCGAATTTTAAGCTTGATGGTCGCTTGAGCCAAGTGCTGAACAAGAGTTGGTTCGCTTGAGCGCACACTTGGTCACTCAAGCCAACGGCCAAATGTCTGCAAAAGTATTGTATGCCTTCGTTTTTTGCTCGAGCGACGGATTCTTCGCTCGATCAAACTGGACGAATTTTGGATTTTCTAGATTTCTGTTTGAAGTTGAAAAACAATCCTTCCGAGTTCAAAGCTTGCGTAGTTGGTCACAAAAGCTTGGCAACACTTTATAAAACATGGATTGTTGGAAAATATAAAGCCATGATCTCAAATCCTCTTTCAATTCTTCAAATCAAAACTCAAAACACCATGTGCTTGACATACATGTAGGAAATCCAACTCTTTTCTTTGGAAAACATGTTCATATGAGATGTTGAGTGCAAAATCATGATGAACCTTAAGAAATAACTCATGTAAGTCCCATGCATGTATGAATTTGTAGAAAACCAAGTTCAAAAGTGAAGAATTATGCATCCATCTACACAATTCACTCAAACTCACTAAATTCTTGATGATTCATGCTCATTCTTTTCAAATACATGCAAATGATCCTACAACATGATGAATTCATCTTTCTACATGGATTATATTCATGAATTATGGATAAAGAGCATACATAGAGCTTGAATTTGGCCTTAGTTAGGCTTAATCTCTGCAATCTCCCCTTAATTCTCTTGAATTCTTCTTCTCTCTCTACAATGTTGATCCCTCTCTCTAACTCTAATTTTAGCTCAAAGTTTGTCGAAGAATGAAGTCTTAAGCTCAATTAGAACATATATATGGGTTGATTAAGGTTCACTAATGACATGTGATTAAGACTAATCAATTGAGCTTAAGTCTAATCAATTATTATTACTGTATTCTAATTATGTTGATCCAAATCAAATTTTAATTAAACTTACCATATGGTTCTAAAAATTCCAACTAGCATATTGAATTAATCAATTTTGGTTTCTGAATTCGTTTGGGCCTCCAATTTTGAATTCTAAGTCAACAATTAAACATATAATTCGTAAACAAACAGATAAGTTTCAAATAAACACATAATTATGCAAATCATGCCCAATAAAATAATATATAAAAATGATACGAAGGTTGGGGTTGTTACATATACGATCCTAGTGAATACATCAAACCTACTAGAGGGCCAAAACCGACAGTGGTCCTTCCTAAATCCATGGATATCAACTTTTTTGTGATAGGCACCATCAAAGAGAGCCTTCCAGCTCTCGGTGACCCCAACACTCTAGGTCATCCTAATGATTTTGTTAGCTTCCAATATGTAAAGAACCAAGGGTAGTGGGGTCAACTCGAAAGCGATAGGGATAAAGAAAAACAAGTTAAATGAAATTGAGACAAGAAACAAAACAAATAAGCGGTTAGAGTTGAAATAGAGGAGTACCTAGAGCTGGAGGAATACAAGGAAAAATAAATCAGTGCAAAGATCAGACATGCATGGATTAGAAGGTTACATAAACTAGACATAAGGGATGAAGTCATTTTGCAACGATGGTAAGAAGCTAAGGAGGCAAAAGTTCATTACACTCTGAAGTTTACGGTGATGTGGCATTATGAAAAGGAGAAAATGAAGAGAAACCAAGAAGAAACAGATTAGGACTGGTTCATAGGGTCCTTGTTTGGAGGGGAAGAGCAAATAGAAGAATGGGTAAGACAACTTGATAGGGGTTGACTTTGAGATTGGCTTGAGTATTGAGACTAAACACATTGGCTTAGGAAACTTCAATTCTATGATGATGCTACAGATGGACACATTGGAAGAAGATGTCGCCAAGTACATATTGGATGCAATGAATAACCAATCTCAAAACTGGTCCGTGGAAAAATGTCTTGTCTATGAGTCTGATAATGAATTTAAGACTAGTAATGAGTCAAGTGAGTTAGAATCTGGCCTATTTGATTCTGACGCATCATCTAATTCGAGTGACCCGGAGCTTAGAAATCCAGGAATAGGAATTGAGTCTAAGTATTCTATTTATTTTGAGTTTGAGTCAGATGTAAGCACCCTAACTTGAATTAATGTAATGATGAGTGATTTTGAGTACTTTGCGATGCAAATAATTAGCAATATTAATTCCACTGATTTTGAAAGAGAAAATGAGAATGATTTTGAGGAAGAAATTTCTCAAACCATAAAAGACCTAATTGAATAAGAATAAGAGAGATGAGTTAAACTTGTAATGGATGAGATAATTTCAAAAAACTAGGTAATAAGGAAAATTCTCACATGGTCCAGATCGGATCCACACTGTTTTTAGAGGAATGCGAGCGCTTAGTTGCTTTTTTGAAAGAATTCAAAGATGTTTTTACGTAGTTCTATGACGACATGCCTGGAATCGATCTTGAGATTGTACAATATAAAATCCCCTTAGACCCCATAGCAAAACTCGTCAATCAAAAATTGAAAAGAGTTCACCTCGATTGGGCACTTAAAATCAAAGAAGAAGTAACTAAACAAATCAATGTCTGGTTCTTAATGGTGTCAGAATATCCGATGCGGTTAGCAAACATAGTCCCAGTCCCTAAGAAAGATGGAAAAATCAAAATCTATGTTGACTTCCAAGATTTGAACAAGACTAGTCCAAAGGATGATTTTCCACTACCACACATTAACAAGTTAGTAGACTACACAGCGAGGGATGCACTTCTATCGTTCATAGATGGATTTTCAGGGTACAACCAGATCAAGATGGCACTAGAAGATAGCGAAAAGACAACTTTCACTATGCCATGGGCAACATATTGCTATAGGGTCATGCCGTTTGGGTTGAAGAATGCCAGAGCAACCTATCAAAGGGCCGTTATAACGCTGTTGCATGATATGATTCACAAAGAGGTAAAGGTGTATGTGGATGACATGATTGTCAAGTCCAAAGAAAGAGAGGGACACTGTGCCGTATTGAAGGAATTCTTCGAGAGGATCTGCGAGTACGGACTAAGGTTGAATCCACAAAAATGCACGTTCGAGGTAATAGCCGAGAAAATATTGGGCTTCCTAGTCACACAAAGGGGAATAGAAGTAGATCCTTCCAAAATTAAAGCTATCCTAGAAATGCCCCCACTAAGGACTGAAAAGGATGTGAGAAGCTTTCTAGGCAAAGTACAATTCATAAGTCAATTCATTGCAAAATTGATATCGACTTGTGAACCACTGTTTAAGCTTTTAAGAAAGGGACCAAGTTTCAATGCAATGAGAGGTGTCAATTTGCCTTCAAGCACTACTTACAAACTCCACCGGTATTGTCACCACTAGAACTCGGGAAACCTTTGATGTTGTACCTATCAATGATGGATTCGACCATGGGATGCATGTTAGCACCAGAGTCAGAAGCAAAGGCAGAAAGAGCTATCTACTACCTCAGCAAAATAGATGTTAAACTATGAACCCCGGTACACACCACTAGAGAAGATTTGTCTCGCATTGGTGTGTGCTACCAGGAAGTTACGACATTTCTTGTGTGCCCACTCAATAGTGTTGGTTTCAATATTAGATCACATCAAATATCTCTTCAAAAAACTAGCATTAACTGGTAGGCTAACACGTTGGTGGTTACTTATGGCTGAGTTTGATTTGAAGCATATAACTAGAAAATTAGTGAAATGAAGAGCAATGGCAGAATTTCTAGTAGATTGTCCAATTAGTGGAGAAGGCAACTCAAAGTTCCTATTCCTAGATAAGGAAATCATGCAAGAGATAGAAGAAACCTGGAAGCTATACTTCGACAAAGCTTCGAACCAAATCGGTTATGGGATATGGGTCATTTTCATTGCCCCCGATGAATCCCATTGCCTTTGGCTTTCCAGCTTCATTTTGAAGTTTCAAACAACTATGCAGAGTATGAAGCATGCATTGCTAGACTAGAGGCAGCCCTTGAACTAGGGGCAAGACGGTTAGATGTTGTCGGTGACACGAACTTCGTAATCTCACAACTCAAAGAAGATTGGAAAGTTAAATAATAAATGACGAAAGTATATCACCAGACTCTAGATTGTTTACTACCCATGTTTGAGAAAGTCATATTCGTCCATATGTTAAGAGAAAACAACCAATTTGCTGACACCTTGGTACTCTAGCTTCTATGGTCGACATTCCTAAAGGCATCAAAATGAGGCCGATTCTAATAGAGTAGAGGTATGCACCATCCTACAAGTTGATTGCAATAGTGGAGGAAGCCCGAGATGGACATCCTTAGTACTACAACATCTGGAATTTCATAGAAAGGAAATCTATCCACAAGGGGCAATAGAGAAAGATAAGAGAGCCATTCGACGCCTAGCCACCTAATACATCCTATGCGAAAGGATACTGTATAAAAGGGAACATCTAGGAATGCACAAGCAATGTGTTGAAGCAAAAGAAGGGAAAATGATCATGGAATCTATACAAGAACTGTAACAATCTGTTTTAGGAGATCGCTCTAGTAGTTAATCGGTCGCTCGAGCGATGATGCAAAGATCCCAGTATCTTACCTGTTTGCAGGCGAGACCGCTCTAGTGGTGAAGTGGTCTCTTGAGCCTACAAATGAGGCTTCCAATATTTTCACTGTAGCTATGCAAAACTTCTGAGACCTTATGTTCACTGCTCGAGCGGTGGAAAGTTCACTTAATCAGTCTCTTTGATTTTTGTGCTAGTCACTCCAGCAGTGGAAAGTTCGCTCAAGTGGTTTGTTCGGGACAACACATTTTAAAGTCGATTTAAACCCATTTCTCTCTTACTTTTTCATATCATTTCTCTCTCTAACAGCATTTTTTTGAAACCCTAACCCTAAAACACTTGATTTCTCTTAGTTTTACCCAAATACACCTTAGATCTTTCAAAGGGGTTGAAGAACAAGCTTGATTTTAAAGTTCTACTAATTATTTCTCATTTTCTTGAAGTTTAAAGTAGGGTTTTCCTCTCTTGTCTTCAATCTTGAGGTAGGGGTACTTTTAACTTTTTATATCCTTGATTTGAAACACATATGTGGTATTTTCATTAAACATCTAGATGTATTGTATGATATATAAGGGATTTGATCAAAAAGGGACCATATCGTATGATTTTTTGAAGAGTTTAAATATATTCTTGATGATTATTGTTATTGATTATAAAAATTGGCCTTAAGTTGTGTAAGAGTGAAAAGCCCTAATTTTCCTAAAACCCTAGTTTTCAAATTGGTTCAATAAAGTGGATTTTGTTCAATTGACTTTGGTGTAGTGAATTGACTTTGATGTTGGAATATGAGATTTTGGAACTTCTTAACAAATAACCATGTGATGGTGATGAATGTGAATGTTTATATTATTGGATTGTTGTGAATTGAAAACCACCTTAGAGAAAATCAGATTGGGAAATTCAAATATCATATGCATTTATAAATATACTTTGTCACTTTAAATGTTAATTTTTGGGAAGCGTTGAAAGGGGGTAAGTAGCGTATGCGTCTTAATTGTGAGTTAGATTTTGGTTTAAGTGGTGTATTGTATATTGGTACCCGCGTGACAAGTCAAGGTGCCCAATTGCCCTATCTTGTGCATATCGCCGAACGAATATAGGAAAATTTTTAGGGTGTCCACGAGCCTGCCATTTTTAGAGTCGACAAACGTGAAAAATAAGATTTTGGATCTCCATGAGCCCGCCATTTCTAGAGTCAACAAATGTAGAAGGGAAAGGTCTTGGGTGCCCATCGCCCTACCTTTTTTAGAGTTAGCAACTGTGGGACTACTTACTCTAAATCCAACTATGTATATGTATGTATGGTGTTGTGGCTCTAACTTGGGATGTCATAGCTTATTTACACCCAATGTTTTCGTTGAGATTTGTTATTGACATTTCACAGTTTAGCATCATGGTTTTCAAAAGAAAAATACTTGTATTGTCTCATCTCTTGCATGGCATGATCATATGTACTTTGATTAACTATATAACTTGTTAATGGTATTTCCTACTAAGCAATTACTTACCCCAAAACTAACAACCTTTCAGGAAATGAAGCTGGGATGATACCAAAGTGATTGACATTGAGATATATTTTTAGATAAGAGCACAGAGGCTCCATTATGTGCTATATATTAAAGCCTAGGGATATTTTTGTATTGGGAACAAAATTTCACCTTTTGTGTATTCAAGGGAACTCTTTGAAAAGATGTTTGCCTCAAGACATTTACATTTTGTAATATCTCTTACTTTTTGAACTATTAATACTATTTGATGAATATAATTGAACAATGATGTAACCACTTAAATAGTTCAATTGGGAAGAGATTATTTCTGACGCTGGGGATATATGTATTTATACATGTTCTATAATGTATTGGTATATTTTAAAGAAATCGGATTGTTAATGAATTAGCACCATAATTAATGGTTATATTTCGGGGCGTTACAAAAACACCTAGCCCAACTTTTTTTTCTTATAGATATCACATGAATGGGGTTATGCTAGCAAGGAAGATTCTTCGACAAGGATATTACTGGTCAACCATGGAAAATAACTGTGTACAATTTGTTAGAAGATGTCATAAATGTTGAGTTCATGCTAACCTCATGAATGTGCCGCCCTCATGGTTGCACAACTTACCTTCACCTTGGCCCTTCTTAGTCTGGGGCATCGATGTAATCGTAGCAGTCACACCAAAGGGATTAGAAGGACATAAGTGCATACTAGTAGCTATTGATTATTTCACCAAGTGGGTCGAAGCGGCATCATTCTCTGTGCTCAAAACCTCACCGTGGTAAAGTTCATTAGAAACAACATCATCTGCAGATATGGAGTGTCAAATGAGATAGTGTCATATCATGGTTCCCACTTCAAATGAGAGGTGGTTGATTTGCTTAAAAAATACAGAGTGACTTTCCATAAGTCGTCACTATACCGACCATAAACCAATGGGGTTGTTCAAGCGATGAACAAGAACGTCAAAACCATTCTGTGGAAGACAATAGACAAATACAAGGATTGGCCAGACATGCTGCCATCTACATTATGGAAATATCAGACATTGATCAGAATTTCAACTAAGGCAACTCTTTATTCCTTAGTCTATGGTATGGAAGTTGTTCTACCTATTGAGATTGAGATCCCATCATTGTGAGTGTTGGCTGAATGTCAAATTGAAAAGGCTGAGTGGCAGAAGAGTAGATTTGAGGAACTAATGCTCTTTGATGAGAGAAGATTGTAGGCATTGTACCATGTCTAAGGATACAAACGAAGAATTTCCTGGGCGTTTAACAAGAAAGTGAAAGCCATAAATCTGAAAGATATGGATCTAATGCTCAAAGAGAACTGAGCTCCGATGCATAACCCAAGGGAAAAATTCAAGCCAAATTGGGTAGGGCCATATATTATCAAGAAGATCTTAATAGGGGGAGCAGTTGTGTTGATGGATCTGGATGATTTAGAATTTACACAACCCATTAACTTCGGCAAATTAAAAAAATATTACCTTTGAGAGAGCTCGCTAGGCTGAAAACCTGAAAAAGGTAACTTAGGCAAAAGTTAGAGTATTCAAAATAAATAAATAAATAAAAAGAATAGAACTTGCAAAGTTGAAAACCTGAGAAGGCAGCTTTGGCAAAAAATTAGAGCGCAAAAGAGAGAGTTAACACCCAAGTGAACCTTAACCTGAATGACGAATGGGTTGATTCCCATACTTGGGATACGTAGGCAACTTCACCTTGAAGTTCATCCCTAGCTCATCTAGATTCCATCATCTAGTCAGCACCAATCATTAGCACTTAACATCGGATTTTCATGCATTGGGGGATTTTTACTTGTATAGCTCATGGATTCGATTATGGAAGTGTTTGATTAGTGAGTTTGCAAAATTGTATTTTGTGTTATTTTTAATGAGAAGAGTGAGTGAATTATGTTCCTTTCTATATGACCAATTGAGCAAAAGTTCTGAAAATAAAAGAAGAAACTTCATTGCACTATTTTATTGATAATAATCTCAAACATAACAAATGTAAGCAAAGATAACTAATTCTCATTCAACAAAGGTTTTGAAATGCTGAAAGAAAACATAGGAACTAAAACTCTAAAATAGCGGCACTACGAGTTAAGTTAGAGTCACTCAATATTTATTCTCTTAAAAGTTGTCTCTCCACGTGCTTCAACCCACTAAATCTCACACTCTAGCCAATGGATGAACTCACTGGATAGTCTATAGCTGAAGCCCTCCTCTGCCACCATAAACGTCCTCTCTCGCTAAGCCCTAGAATTTGCCTCAAATGAGGAGTCCTGAAAGAGAAGGAGTTAAGGTATGACCAGACACTCAAGAGAATCACCTGTCACTGCCTGAGTTATCACAAAATCCATTGAGGAAAGTAGTAGGTCATGTGCATCAATCCTACTACCTCTACACTGGAAAATGGGAGCATCTCTCGAGTCATAGCCAGAAGCACCAACTAGGGACAATGCCAAGCTATATCTCTGTAAGTCCAGGAGCACATTCAGTCATGCCAACCCTCAGTAGTATCCATCCTTACAAACTGGGCTCGAGTATAGTATGAAATCGAAGAGTAACAAGTAAGAAATGTCCATACCTTCAACTTGTTCACCAACCACATCTAAGGAAAATAAGAAAATAAGAAAATAGAGACAAAAGAATAGAGAGGCGTGAGACATTTGGAAACAGTGAGTTACAGTGTGCGAAAAATAGAAAAGAGAGATAAAAGAATAGAGAGGTGAAAGATAAGAAACCAAGTGAGAAAGGTGATATCTGAAGTAATAGCGGCTCCTAGCAAAGTCCGCAATCTTAAGCCTGAATCTCATCCAAACCCATTAGTGTATCCGCCAAGACTAGTCCAATGAAGCTCCTCCCGTCCTTAACCTGCTTGGACACATCAACCAAGATAGGGCTAACTATCATGTTACTCAGCACCACCAAGAACTGGGCAAGCAAACAGATACACAGAACAGTCCACCTAGACTCTTGGAACTTCCGATCACTCCGGTCCCACCTATTGGTGAGCTTATCAATCAAGGTGATGATTGATAGTTCACCATTCTAAATACAACTGTTGGCTTCACCTGAAAGCAACTAGTAAATCTCTCTAAGTAGCTTGGGATAGCCTACCAAAGGAGTTAGATGCACCAAATCAGTCCACAGAGTACACTCTAGCAGAGACTTGAACTCCTCGAAAGTAGGGTAAAGTTCTTGATGCTCAAACTGAAATACATGAACACTCAGGTCCCAAGATCGAATGGCCGCACAAAGAAAAGGCAAATCCATGTTCAACCTACTAAGAGGAAACATGGAGTTTACCCCCATAACGTTGAAAATTGACACGCTCAGCACCATCTAGGTTGTTCATTCATATTAACAAACCATTCTGGGAAGACATAACTAAAAACTAAATATAGAGACCAAGGGTTAGAGTTGAAGACTGATTAGAAGGGGGTTGTGTTAAGAAACCTTCATGCAAGGTGGAGCATTTATGGGCCAAAATAGAGCAATAAAGGCTTAGAGAGGCAAAACTGTAAAATCTGAACATTACAAGCAGTTGTGTGCCTGTACATCCTTAGTGTTGGTGCACATCCTTGGTGCGTGCATACATCCTATGTTGACAGAGCAGTTTGGCTCAGTCACTTCATGGCACGGCACATGATGTTTCAGAGATAATTGAGGCATTCTGGCATTACTGTCAGAGTCATGATGGGTTGTTAGGTTGTTTGTCCAACATTTTTGAGCTGTAATTTTGTTTTATTCTTTTTTTTAGCACTATTTAAGAGTCATTGTCAGATTCATGTGATAAGCATAAAAGGCCAAGTATTTGAAATAAATAAAAATTAGAAATTTCAAACAAAAACAAGTAGAATTTCATTATGTAAATTTTGGAACTGCTCAAAAACTTAGATGTTACAACCACAAAAAGAGGGGGGGGGGAGGGGGGACATCCCTCAAGCATCCTATACAATGTTTTCTAAAAAAAGAAGGAAAATACAAAAAAGAAAGCAAAAATCCTAAGGCTACGGTAAATGGAGCTCGGTCAACCTCTCCAAGGGCATTTTGAAGTGCCCTGGAACGAAACTCCCTCATCCTCCTTGTCGTCATCATCACCATCACAGTTGCGCTCATAGACATTATTAGAACCACCTCCTCTAGCAGTATGGGAAGTGGATGCACCACCTACATGCCCAGATAGGCTAGCAAACTACAAAGAATCAAAGAAATGGGAATCAAGATATGACAAAATCACAAAATAGTTGGATCACCGACAATGGAAAAAAAGATACCTGAATCGGTGTTCGAGCGCCCATAGCATACTCTCAGATCAGCACTATCATGTCAACCATCATCTAGTAGCAGTTATCAACATGACCACGAGAAATCTACATTAGAAAGGGGACAAGGAAAGCAAAAACAAGAAGGCGGAGATAAGAAGGTACCTGTTCGACTCTAGCAAGGAGACGGAAGGGAACTATGGCTAGCTCCGAAATAGCCATCAACAGTGTGTCACCTCTAGGCAACGTCATCGAAATGATGGTAGGTATCTGTAATAACCCTCATTACTGTTTACTGAATGACTACTGATTACTGTTAAACTGAGGCAGATTGTGATTGATAACTAAAGTAATCGAATTACTGAATTAACTGACTGAAATCTGAAACTGATTGATTGAGTGCATCTATTTGAATTGCATGTCTATCTGTTGCCCGTTTTATTATCTGTTTATGTCTTTATGATCGAACTGCTAATTGAAGGCCTTATCGGCGGCCGAACTAGTAATCGATTAGTGTTTTATGATCATCATAATTTATGTGATTTTATGGTGTATTTATCTGAAATGTGATTTGGTATGATTAAATTAGATTAAATATTGAAAAAATGCCCAAATTGAGCTTAATTACCAAAATACCACTTAATGGCCCACTATCTCACACACATTTGAGCCTTCACTTGAGCACATAACACATTTGCTCAGCCATTTCTTGCTCTTTGCCGACTCTAGAGAGAGAGGTAGTGAGGGAGTTGTGTTTTCTTCTTGATTTGCTTTTGATTTGCTTGGAGACTTAGAGATTTTGTTAGAGAATTGCCATATTGAGCTTCTAGGCTTGAACTACAAGACTTAAGGTAGAGTTCTTGCCCTCTTGCTTTTGATTTAAGTCACTCCTTGCATGTTTGAGAGGAATATTGTAGATTAGAGCCGAGATATGGCTTGTAATGTTGTATTATAGCTAGAATCATGCATGCATGTTTGTATTGATGAATTTTGAGTTGATTTCATGGCAAATTGTCATATGCATGTTCATAATTAAGCTTAAGTCCATGTTTTCAACTTGTTTTGAAAAGAATGAGCCCATTAGAGCATGTTTTGAAGCATGAAAGTTGTTTAAAACTCATGCATGTCATGGTTGTAGCATGTTCATGAAATTTGGTTTGAATTTGGATTTAATTAAACACCCTTGGGCTTTGATTTACCAAATTGATCTTTGAAATATGTAATATCATGTGTTTACAAGTGTTTTCCAGGTTTTTAGCCCAAGAGGATCGAAAATTTTGCATTTAAACTTGATTTTGAGCTTGAGGTTCAAATCTGGAATTTCCAGATTTTGGACCCACGCTCGAGCAAGGAAGTCTATGCTCGAGCGTACACTCTGTGATCGTGCCTTCCGCTCGAGCAAGAAAAGTCATGCTCGAGCGTGAAATGCGTGCATCCAGTACTTTGCATGAGTTCACAGTCTGCTCGAGCGAGGAAACTCACGCTCGAGCGAGGACTTATGTCTCACGCTCGAGCGAGGGTCGAGCATCCATCAAGCGTAAATTTGGAGCATCCAGCATTTTTACTGTAGCACACAGTCCGCTCGAGCAACGGAATTCACGCTCGAGCGGAGCTCCTTTGTCTGCATGTCCGCTCGAGCGTAGAAAGCCACGCTCGAGCGAGACCCCTGTTTTCTGAAAATTTTGTTAAGTGTTTGAAAGTACATCTTTGTATCCTCTTTCCATCCTAGGCATTCCTAGGGCATAATTAAGGCATCTTAAAGAGGATATAGATGTAGAACCACACCGAGGCAAATTAGGGATTAAGTTATTATCTTTCCCAACTATGTAGCTTAGTGTGTGTTTAATCTGTAAACTGTGTAGGGTTGGCTTTCCGAGGAGACACTCTAGTTCACTGTAGCCCAGAACTCTGTGAGTAACAATTGTGTAAAGATATGTTCAAATGATTATCTTTTGAATACTGAACTGAACTGTTTACTGAACTGGTATTATTTACTGAATGAATGTATGTCCTTTATTTCTGAACTGTACTGTGGCATCCTTAGCACCTGCTGTTTACTGTTACTATTACAGAGATCTCTGTCGGTTCCCTCATTGGAACCACTACTGTTTACTGATTGATGGCCATCATTACTGTTCGGTCTTTTAAGACCTACTGTTTACTGTTATGCTAATGGATGTACCACATATGACTGTTTACTATACTGAACAACTGGTATACTGATTGAAATGAACCGTTTTCATTACTGTAAGGACATTCATTCTAAACTCCTTTACGCTTTATGTTATTCACTGGGCTTTAGCTCACTGCTCATATATATATGTAGGTGTACAGGCACCGGACCAATGCTAGAAGCGTCGGGGTAAACTCCAGTTTTGTCAAGCCAACCATTGTGCCTCACTGCGAGGTCCCAAGCCTGTTCAAGCTAAGGCTTAGGGGTGTTTTTATTTCCCCATCTGTCTCTGTACTGTTTGTAATTCGTATAGACTGTTACTGTACTACATAATAGGGTTTTTAGTCCCTGCTCTGACTGGTTGTATATATTGTACATACTGTTTGTCTCTGACTGCATATATGTATGAAAAATCTTTTTGGCATACAGACTGTCACAGCTCATTGGACATCGTTCTATTACTATATTGGCTTTCGCCATGCCCCTGTACTCTATTTTACTGTATTACTGTTAAGCAGGCCTTCGGTAATCTCGGATTACTGGCTGATTACGGTGCTAAACCCATAGGGGCGGGTTTGGGTCGTGACAGCATCACTGGAAGATCTTCACTCACATCTACAGCAACGGCAGCGACAATAGGTGAAACAACCCCACCTTGCCCTAATGGCTGGACATGACCTCGACCTTGGACAAGAGGGAAGATAGAGGGACCCTCCACAACTCCTAGTAATTGTCATCCAAGATGGGACCCGACATATTCCATGTAGTCCCCCTCTACCAACAGTCTCTCAACATCAGCACCATCCTAGATAAAGAGGATCTCCTCCTCAGTGAAAGAATTTCCTACCCTCATACTGGCAGGTGGAGTCGGTGGTATCCTAGGCTCAGTCATGCCCAATGACAAGCAGTAGATTTGTTCGGCCAAAAACTAGACACAAGAGATCGGGCCGTCCAGCAAGAGCCGTCGTCGGGTCACCGCCCGAACGCCCGAATACCAATCCAAACCAACAATGGGCACAGCTTCTGGGGTCTCTACATGATCTGAAAAAGGTAGTTTCATAATTAGTATATGAGCAAAAAAAGGTCGAAGTGGTAATCAAGGTATGGGCGGTTAGAGAACTTACCTGGTTAGTGGTAATGATATCAAATATCTACTGATACTCATCACAAAAAGAAAATAGTAGAGGGTGTTACCAGTCCTTGTACCTTCTCTGATATCAAATATGTCTTGGAAAAAGAACTGGAAAGACTCCTTGTACCCTAGGGCCCATCTCCTAGTAAGTACTCGAAAAATGACATGTGTAAGTAAGTACAAAAATAGGTAGTCAAATAAAACAGGAAACTGATAGGCAGAACAGGCAAACAAATAGGGACATAGGAAGAAACAGATATGCAAGACAAGAAAAGTGGCAAGAAGAGCAGTAAGAAGAAGAGAAATATACCTCCTACAAGCTCTAGTGTCTGCCTAGTCCAGTACCATGGTTACGTTAGATGGCACTCACATAACCATATAGAGTGGCTAGAGCTGCATCGCCCTAATCGTAGTCTTTAATTCAATCCATGTCCACCATAGCGGCCAAGAAGTTAACATGAATTCTATTAGCCCTATCCGCGAACAAAATGCACCCAAATAGGTATAATAGGAAACCTCTGGTGTAGTGGGCAATCTAGGTGTAAGTGATCGGACGGCGGTGTCGAAAGCGGTCATGGAACCACTAGTATCTGATTAGTCTGCTCTCGTGTGGTGAGACAATGCCCAAAAAGAACCTCAAAACATCACCTCAGAAGTAAGGTCTAACTTAAGCGGAATAAGGAGGCTGCTAACAGGAAGTCCGGATAGCATAGAAAAGTCCTCTGGCATGATCATCCTCATGCCAGAGCTTAAGAAGTGGAACGAGTTAGTGGTGTCCTAGCATCTCTCCATCGAGGTGGCTAGAAGGTCATGGCTAATGCGAGCATTGCTAAAAGACTCATACAGGGGCCCAAAGCCATACCCATCCACCAAGAGTCTGATAGCCTCGGGGAAGGCCACGAACTCTCAACCACACCGGCCAGTGAGCTAAAATCGTGAACAGAACGAGAGCGCTCCTACAAGAGAGAATAGAAACTAGTGAGTTGCAAGAAAAGGGAAAGAAAGTGTAACAAAAAAATAAAGGAATGAGGTCATACCCTAAAACCCGTATGGGAGACATGCTGCTCTGGCTCCCAAAGGACCACAGAATGAGGGCTACCCTCGTGTAGCTCATAAAACTGCTCCATACCGGCCCGCAGAGCATAGGCCGGAGGCACGTAAGTAGCAAGGTTGAAAGGTGGGAACTCCCCACCATGAGTAAATCTGTCACAAGCAAAAAAATGACCAAAATGAGAAATAGCGCAAAAAGCTGACAAACATAGTGAAAAAGTATAGAAGATGGGCCAAAAGTTCAAGTATATGGATGTTTATGGGTAGTATGGTACAATGGTCATGGCAAGGTGATATACATGGACAAATATGCATAGAATGATCGGTAAAAATCCTAGAAAACACTTGGCGTTCATGGAAATAGTTGAAAAGTCATCGAAAAGTTCAAATAACATCGCTACATCGCAATGTAAATGTGTAACAGTGGATGGAAAGTCAGAAAAGTCAGAGAATAGGGTGAAATACCTAAAAATAGTCAAGAAATGGTCGGAATCAAAAATCATTCGGTAGAAATAAAGCCCGCAATGTATGAAATCCAAAAAGTTGAATGAATCACCAAGCTTCAGAGCAACAAGGGACCACGAAAAAAGAAAATAAAGAAGCTAAAGAGGAAGAATATGAGATTTCGAAGGTGTTAGTATCAAAAATGAGGCTCAAAAACACCTTAAAATCCTTTGGGTCATGTGAGACTGTTCCATATTTACTAATTGTGCATGCGCACAAGGCTTGTCCGTACGCACATCTAGTTAGTGTACGCACACATCCTATGCTGGCACATGTGTGGCCTACATGCCCACACGTATGGCCAGCCTATTGCCCTTTCAGGCCATCTCTAAGGCACAAGTATGTCCTAAACTCAAGCTTAGGTATTGGCATGCCTTTCAAGGCCCATCATCTTAATTCATATTTGAATCTCTGCTACATATCATCACACTACACCAGCACACATTGCACATAGCATGGAATGGGAGACAATTTGAAAACTTGTCCCCCATAGACACTATTATTGACATCCAAATGGAAAATGAGTCCTTTAACCTCTCCTCGACTGAGTCTTATTGGAATGGGAAAATGTTTTCAAAAATCACACTTGGCATTAAAAAAAAAATTACATGATCAGATTTTCTTACATTGTGACTCAAATTTTGAAAAATCTAAATCCTAGGAAACTGAATTTTGGAAAAACCTACAAACTTGGCATATAAAGCTCGTCTAGGGTGAACAAACACTAGGAACCACTTGGAAAATTTTGGAAAACACTTGGAACCAAATGGAAAATTTTGAGAAAACACTTGGAAACCACTTGGAAAGGCTTGGAATATAACCTGAATTTGACCTTCATGCCTCGTAAGGTGTGAGCATGGCACGTAATGGAATAGAATTTATTAAACCCCTACCTCGTAAGGGAGCAAGGGTGGCATGGAATGGAATGGAAGTTATTAAACTCCCACCTTGTAAGGGAACAAGGGTGGCAAGAAACGAAATGGAAATTCTTAAACCCCCATGCCTCGTAAGGAGCAAGCATGGTTTAGATTGTAGTGCAGCGAACTCAGAATTACAAAGCAGCAAAATAGGAACCCATCATACCCCCATTACTTATAAGGAGTGAGCATGATTTAAAGAACAATGCAGTGAACTCATAATTGCAGGACAGCAAAATCAGACCCATTTTACCCATGCCTCGAATGGGCATGATTAGGATTGCAAGGCAACGAACACAGAACCAATCCAAAAATAGTCGAACTCGTGAATTGGCAACTTTTGGCATCGTAAAAATGACATCATTCTAACCACAATGCGATGTGTATTATTTGGAAATGATTTTCTCTTAAGTATTTTTAGGACTAGCACATTTTTGGCCAACTTGGAATCGAATGGATTGAAATCGGCATAGGCTTTAGCACAGTAAGGTGAGCATGGCAGGTATAGCCTACTCCCCTATCCTTTTAGAAAAAATGCATACTTGGATGAGTGCTTGAGTGCTTGTTGCATACACTCACTCACATAAGAACTATTGTACAACCACCCTTAACTACACTGATCTGATTCCTTGTATCAAGGATATGTAGACAACCTGCGGGTTCGATCAGTTGCATGATTGTTTGGTACTTTCTTAAGCCTTAGGGTCATGTCCACTGGGATAGTCTTAGATCTTTGACATTCACTTCACATCACTTCATGATTGTTTGAGTTTTGTCAAAGAGGGGCAACTGTAAACACCCCATTTTGACTGGCCCTAAGACTTCGGGTGCCTTCAAGTCTCCCGATGACGAAATGGTGATTACTTCATCTTCAGAATGTTTAAGAATGTTTGGAGTTGTTGTATGAACTTGTTTTGGCCAAAAATTGATTTTTTGTGAAAATGACCATTTACTCCTTGAATCCGCTTTTGCCAAAAATCAACTTTTTGACCCCCAAAAGAGAAAGGGAAGCCCGGTTGTGCTTTGATCAAAGACATTTTTCAAAATTAGTAGCCATTTGTATCAAAAACATTGATTAGAAAACAATTCAGGCTTACTTGAGCCACAAGAAAGCCATTAGCATGGTACCCTACACTAGTGCATACATGGATGGCATGCATACCGAGGCAAGTGGTGTGCGTGCACATGCATTGTGCGTGCAAACTTGAGTTGTTATGGACGTCATGCCTTTTTGGGTATAAGGCGCATTTTCACCCAATGTTGTATCAACTTGCTTTTAAGAGTCGCCACTTAATTTTTAAGGTAAACTAAGAACCTTTAACAATAAAAACTAAGTACAAACACTAATCCATCATAGCTAAATATTCTCAATTCAAGAACTTAGGTACAAGAAGTGAAGGCCATTAATTGATGCACCCCTCCTTACCCAATCAAGTGATTGGCCTATGCTAACCTTTTATTTTATGAGATTAAATAATTAATTATTCCACAAATTTCATTATTAACCCTAAGTTCTTAACTAAACCTAACAACTAGATGATTTAAATAAGTAAATATCACTTAATTTGAATTAAATGAGTATAGCTTTTTTTTTTCCATAAAATCATGATTTTCTAACGAAAAGAAAGCTTTTAAATCATATGGCTATAAACAACCCAAACTAAGCAATATTCATCAAAAAGCATCCAAAACTACTAATTGAGTTCAAAAAGCACTTAACTTGCATTACGTAAAGCAACAATGCAAATACACAAGTAACATCCTATGAAGATCAAGAAACTTACCTGAATTTCACCACATGCTACTAAACACACACAATATGAACTTAAGCCCGATTTAATGGCTACTAACATGATTCAATACAAACAAAGAAACTAACACATAAAAATAAATATGCAGAATATTATATGATGATTAAATCGGGCTACATGCACGATACTATCAAGATTAAACTACCCTAACATGCAGCAAATAGTATCTAACCTAAACATGCAAAACAAAGTGAAAAACATACAAAACTACTAACCTAGATGATGATTCATGATGAACTAACATCCTTGCCATGTGTAGACACCCCATTTTTGACGGCCCTTACGACTTGGACGTCATCGCATGCACACCCAATGATGAGTCTATATGCTTGTCAAGTGCTCGAAGTCCTCAGTGAAATGCCACAGCTTTGAGCCCTTCAAACCTTGCACCCATGTTGCCTCATTTTTGGACCAAACCCAGTGGTATTCAAGCCTCCAACCTCTGGTGGCCTGCCGGCCACTGCTAGAGGCTGCCAGCCATCACTCTTGGTTGCTGGCCACCAATGTCTTTTGCAGATATTTTGTGACAGTTGTGCCAACTGTTTGCACATATGCTTGCATCTACTCCCGCGTGTATGGCTGGATGTTCTTGAGGGAAATTCATGTTTTCTATATATAGAGGGCCTCCCTCTCATGTTTTAAGGTTAGAAAAATTTTGGAACAAAATTTTTCCTCTCTCTCTACAATTCTCTCTCTCTAGCAAATTTCTACACTTTAGCGTACATATCCTTCATCTTTGCCTATACACCCTTAACCAAACCTCTTCATCTTTTAGTTGAGGTATCTTAGAGCCTTGTTTGAGCTCTTGAGGGTGGGTTTGCTTTGTTTTGTTTCTTGGAATTGATTTTCCTCTTCAAAGGTATAAAGCTTTGCCTCTTTACTAGCTTTGTTTATTCTTTCTCTTGCAATTTTCCAACTGTTTTTAGGCTATAAAAACTCTGTATTTTTTCGTTGAAGCTTCGGTTTTAAGGCCAATAAAGGTTAAGGGGTGATTTACCCTTCTTTACACCTTGTTTTGAAGGCCTTTACCCTTGTGTTTCCCACCCTTGCACTATCTTTTTCTGAGCTTTTAACCACTAATTTTTAGAGTTATTTCAATGGCTAAAATCATGTTTTGAAGTCCAAATTTGAAGCAGTTGGGCTCCCCTCCTTGTATCTTGCTTACTAGCCTAACTTGTGCTATGTTTTAGCTTATTATCTAGCTATTTTTGTCTTAATTTTAGCATGTTTTAGGACTGTTTTTAGACTATTTTAGCACTATTTTTGATTGATAGTTGAATTTGAGCTTTGCTTTGCATGCTTGTAGTGTAATTGTCCTCATGAGTTTGGTGTTTTTAGGCCTTAGACACCACCTTATTTGAGTTGATTGCATTTATTTATGGCTTTCCATACTTGTAATCACTCTTAATCACCTCTGCAACCTCCCTTCTTTCTTGGCTTTTGTTTTGCTTTGAAAGTGGTTTCAAACAACTTGTTTGTTTAAGTATGAGATTGAGATGTCATGCTTAATGGTTTAATCCCTTTGGGGTTCATTACCAACGGTATGATGTCTCTTTCATGCCTAAAACAACACTTGGTTTGAGCCCTCTTTCCATTAGAGGACTTAAATTCACCTTTTGGACTTAATGAATTAAAGGATGGTTGGTAATTACAATGGGATTAAAATGGTGCAAGATAATAATTGGTTTTGTGTTCAATTGGACGTTAATTGAACACATGGAAGCTTGAAGCATTTCATACTCATTAGTGATGAAATGATTCAAGTTTCCAAGGTCACTTCCCGTGATCAATGCATGAAAGGGAAGAGGTTTGAGTCTTGTTTTATAGCATTTATTGAACTTGCACATTTTGGTTCATAAGCCATCATGCAATGAAATTGCTTGATTTGGTCGTTTGTGGACCAACTTTTGTCTCTCCTTTGATTTGTTCATGATAAGGAGGGGTGAGTTGTGCATTGAGAATACCCTATGCATGCTCTGTTTGTTCTCTGTTGCAGCAAGATGAACTGTGCAGCAGTGGCCGGCAAGCCACTTTTCATGGCCAGCAGGCCACCTTTGGTGGCCGGCAGGCCCTCACTCCTAGCCGGCCGGCCACCAATGCAAAATCTAGCAGTGTGTTTTTTGATCATAGCAGAGCTATTCTGGAGGTGGAGAAAAGTGTAAGTGTTCTACTGTGCAACAGAGACCTTCTGGAAGCAAAACAGTAGCCTTTTTGGGTGGAAACCGAACACGTGCATGAGCATGCCTCGCATACCGAGCATGTTTAAGTTTAAATATGTAGCTTAGATATTTGTTGTAGTTAATTAGTTGTAGCTAGTTAATTTTGTAAAGTGTTGTAATTAATTAGTTAGTTAACTAGTTATTCAATTTCGTCTTGTAATTATTTTAGTTAACTAGAATAGTTAATTCAGTTGTTGTAATAATTAGTTAAGTAGTTTAGCTAATTATTCATTTCGGTTTGTAATAGTTAGTTAATTAGCTTAGCTTTAGTTAATTGGCTAGTTAATTCATTCAGACTCTCCTTCGTGAGAGTGCAATGTTGTAATAATGTGTATGTCTTCCAACCCCACGTCTTTCTCCCTTTTATTTACTAGCTTATGATGGTTAGCTTAGGGACATCACATTTTGTTTAACATTATTTCATGCTTGCATCCATTTGTATTGCATGCACCAGGCTCGATTCATCACTCTAACTTGCATTGTTAGTTTAAACACTTCTTTGAATACGTGCTTAGACCGCTTGCTATTTAATTGCTTCATATGCCATATTAGTAGCCGAGCCTAGTAATTGTATATCGCATGTGTTGCATTAGTCATAGCGCATAGTTAGGAATCATGCATTTTTCTAACTAGTTTCTCTTTTGGCTTAGAGTACTAGATGAGCCTTTACTCGCTTTAGCATATCACATGAGTGTGAGTGTTGCCATGTCTAGCCTACTTGCCATGGGGTTAATTGCTTAAGCGCTAAACTGTTTGAATACCTGTGGATGGAGGCTAGTTGCTTGAATCAGGATAATTTAAGTAATGTTTATATGCGATCACTTTTTCAAATGGTACATATTCGAAACAATTTTCAAAACAAACATGAATCGAAATGTTCCAATTCTTGCGATTTAGTCTATACTTGTGTGTGCGCACATCAAATAGTAATGCTAGCCTAATAATCGGAACAAGAGCATATAATGTAAATAAGATTCTTATCATGATTAGTAGAGGCCGATCTTTGATCGAGCGAGCGAGAGTGCTCAATTCATGACCTTCCCCTCTCATACCTAAGTTCTTGAGCCGAGACAATCTTGGTGATGATGGACACATGGCCTTTGGCATGAGTCATGGGTTTCCTAAATTTCCCCAAAAATATTTAGGTGGCGACTCTGTATTTGGCAAAACAGTCCATTTTTGACATCTTTTATTCAAAATCGATTTTCCAAAAAGATTTGTCAGATTGGGACTCTTTGGTGTTTATCTATTTCACATTACACTTGTGGAATCAGATTTAGAACCATGGGAGTCTGATACTATAGGCTTATTCGACTTCCGAAAGGGGGCGCGAAAAAGTTGAGCTACAGTTTCTGGCGACTCTACTGGGGAAAGTAGAGAACTTGACTTGAAATTCATGATGTGAAATTTTATCTACACTTATATGTTTCTTTGCATTGCATTTGCATTGATGCGTTTAAGTCACTGTGTTTGCCATCTGTTATTTCTGGACGGTTTGCCGGAGGCTTTCCTGAAAAGCTTGCCAAAAGGCTGACCGGTCACGAGCTTTCCTGATGGAACACAACCCTTAGATCTGAACTACAGCTGTACCGTTTGATCCTCCTTTCACTTCTCAGTGTTAGGTGCGAGAGGTATATTAGGTAGTCTTGCTAAGGTACCCTTTTGACCATTTGGCCAAGTTGTATATCGAAAAGCCATAGAGACTGTTCCAAACTAAGACAGGATGCTTACCCGAATACAGGATTGCGTGAAACCGCTTTGTTTGAATAGTGAACCCTAGTTCCTGACGAAACTAGGACAGGGTAACCTTAACCCCTCATAGGGGTGTTTTGGCTCTCACTTAACTAGTATGTGCTTTACAGTGAAACTATACAGGAATGTGTGTATCAGTTGCAAGTTGGGTATCTATTTTTTAGGGCAGAAATCAGTATTGAGTGCAGTCCTACAGCTTTGATTATATCTGTTTGTTATTAACATCTAAGCTGAGGTGCTGTGCGATTTCTGATTATTGCTTTCTTTTTACTTTATTTCTTTTTACTAGGTAGTATAACACCATAGCTTCGGAAAGTTCGGATATCCACCAAGTGCTCTGGACCTGAGTCAGAAGGCTTTGCAAAGCTGGAGATCTTGTTAGGGGACAGCCCGTGTTTACTTCACTCCCACCGGTTACTAGACAGAGAAGAGTCAAGAAAAATTCACCAGTCCAGTTTCTACAGTAGTCACCCCTCAATTCACCTGCATCTAGTCAGGCTCAGGGACAGGCTTCTACATCTAGTCCAGTACGAGATCACTCGCCAACCCCGATGACACAATATCCCCCAGTCAGTATGGAGGAATCAATTCATCATCTTCAGCAAACAGTCGAAACCGTACAGCAAGATGTTGCTTGACAGGCCAAGGTCACAGCCCATCAGGCTGAGCTAATAAACAGGCTGCAACAAAAACAACTACAGTCGGCAGCAGCCTCCGCATCTCATGCACCTTCCATGGGTATCCTAACACCCAGAGCCACTGCCCATGCTAAAAATCAGGGCAATCTGGCAAAGTCGATCCCACCACAAGCCTCCAAAACACCTGTGTATCAAACTGAGGCTTTATTTGAATTTGAGGTTGACCAAACTGTGCTTAAGGTCAACAAGCTGGAGAAGCTATTCAAGAGAGCACAAGGTGTTAACTCTATCCCCAACATAAAAGACGGGTATGCCGACTCTATAGTGACATTGCCAGATTGGTTCAAAATGCCACACATCAATCGATTCGATGGCTCCGGAGACCCCATGGTTCATCTTCAGCTATTTTCAGACATCCTACGGCTGATGGGCCTGACTAGATTGCGAAAGCTCTCACTCTTTGGCCGGACCATGTTGGGAATAACAGTTATATGGTATACGAAGCTGGAGGATTCTGTGAAGCAGAGTTTGGAGGAAATGGTCGAGGCCTTTGTTACACAGTACTCGTACAACACACAAATCGAGGTCACAACTCGTGAGGGTTCAGATTGAAGACGCCATGAAACAAAGGCTGATTACTAATGAGAAAGAATAGGCCAAAAGGCCTTTTGTACACAGTTCTAATGCAACCACCAATGGTAGCATAGCTACACGACCATCAAATGTGAGTGTTGTCACCACCACAACCAAGACTTCTAATCCCTTTACTAATACAGCTCCACAAACTTCAAACAACTTTGCCCGATCCTAGAGGACTTTACCCAACTCTACATGACCCTATCTCAAGCCATGAAGGTGCTAATCAAAAAAGGACACCTCAAACCATTAGAGCCTCGCCCACTACCTGATCCTTTTCCACCTAAACACAACCCAGCAAAGTACTGTGCGTTTCACCAACAGCATGGTCATGACACCGACCAATGCTTCAGGCTGCGTCATGAGTTTCAAGACCTCATTGACAATAAGGTGATTGCACCGCCCCAAAAACCAAATGTGACTACAAACCCTTTCTCGGCCCACAATCAAGTTCCCCCACCTCAAAATCTAAACCCAATCCATACACTAGCCATCCCCTACGACCCCAGTATATATATTACCCCTTCCCACCTACCAAGACTGACGGTGTTCATTCCTGAAAGCACAGATTTGTGCATGATGGACACGTCCGCACTTCAACCTAAGCCTATGGTGGTAGTTGTAGTACAAGGGAGGTTGGCCTTAAAGGAAAATACGAGTCCGTTGCCTGAACGCTCTGAGAACTTGCCTAAGGGGGTGTATAATCCAAGATGCTACATTGTGCTGATTGATCAAGTCAAGCCAGAAGTTGTATTGCCAACTGTAGTAGAGGTCAATGTGGTTAGGAATGATGGCCTAAGCCAAAGGTTGGATGATTTGGCAGAGCTAGAGGAGGACTTAGACAACCTGCAGTTCTTTGACGAACAGAATCAAAGGGATATGCAGATTAACTGGTTCGATTTGAATGGATCAATGGAAAACTCTGGGTGGTTGAGTGATGAACCGGACAGGGAGGAAGGAACTGAAACAAAATCGGAAGAAAAGATAGCAAAAATTGTTGTAGTGGCCGGAATGACTGATGAAAAGGGGAAACTGCCGGAGAACACCGGCGTGGAAAATTCAGCTCAGGAACTGGGCACTGTGAGCACTGAGGACACAGAACAAGAAGCTGTGTTGAAGTAGTTAGCACAAAAGAGGGTTGAAGACAACCAAAAAGAAATACTGGCCTAATACCCTGTGGGGAAAACCTGTGATGTGAAATCAGTACAAACGGAGCTGGACAACTGTTTGTCAGCTGCCGGAGGTGTATGGTGGAAGGATAACGATCTACATCTAGCTCACACCGACGAAGATTAGGGTGAGTACCTTCCAGACAACACGTGGTATGCAAAAGAGATAGATCACATGATAAAAAGTGGGCAGTATTTCAAGCCACTGCACTTAGATCAAGCTGAGGCATCTGGAAAAGACAGAGAAGTTGAGAAATAGAAAGAGAAATAGTTGGAAGAAGAGGCAATGTTGAAGCAACTGAAGAAAATCCAAGCTGACATCTCAATTTGGGATATTCTCATGGCCTCCCGGGTGCATCGACAGGTAGTACTGTTAGCAATGGACAAAGCTAAATTGTCCATTGACACTACCCCCGAATAGCTTATGGGATTGTCTTCCCAAGTGGTGCAGGGCCAACCCTAACCTTTTCTAACAAAGAACTGCTACCAGAAGGCTCAGCTCACAACAAACCCCTGTATATATCCGTTGAGTGCAAGGAAAAATGGATACCGGTGGTATTGATAGACACTGGTTTAGCTATCAATGTCTGTCCTTCCCGCACAGCTTATGCCATCCGTCTTAGATCGGCAGACTTTGTGCCCATGGCCCAAGTAATTCGAGCATATGATGATACGAGTAGGAAGGTTATGGGCACGATGCAAATCAGAGTCCAAGTAGGCCCGACTTAGCAAGATGTCGAGTTCTATGTCCTGGATGTCACAGCCACCTTCAACTTACTGCTAGAGAGGCCCTGGCTGCATCTAGTGAAAGCTGTCTCCTCCATCCTCCACCAAATGTTGAAGTACCCCCACAGGAAAGGAGTGGCAATTTTCTTCGGGAATTCATCCATCCATCCCCCGCCAGAGGTAACTACACCAGTGCTGGAAATCGTTCATGGCAAAGAGGATATATTCCTCTCAGGGTTTACTTTGGCTGAGACCCAGGTAGTGCAGACCATCTTGGCCGCTGATGAGGGCATGTATGTCAGCTCTCAATCCATCTATTTCATGAACAAACTGCAGCATGTGCTAGGAATGGGACTTGGAAGAAGTGGCCGGAAAGACGTCGCAGCATTGACAGATGTGCCACACAATCCACATGCCTTTGGTCTGGGTTATGTACCCACCAAAAAGGACTAGATCAGGAAAAGAGAAGAGATGGCAAGCAAAGCCAGAGCCAAGCAAGCCGAGAAACACTATGAGCTCAGTCACAGGCCAATCTGGGGAACGCTAAATGGTCACTTTGTTCGGGAGGGAGAAGATTTCCCCTTTTGCGGCTTTCCCGAGCCTTGGATGAATTTCGTGAAGCAGCGTGTTCTTGGATTCAAAATCTCCTTTGATCTGCAGCTGCAAGATAGTGATGCCAAAGAAAAGGTTGAGCTAAGTACTGAAGCTGAGTAGAGCATGGAAAATAACTCAGACAACAGCGAACTTGGAATAGGGGCAACACTGGCATGTCTCCTTATAGATCTTGCTGTTGACTCAGAGAACTTGGAAGATAACCTTACCATCTCCATGATCAGGGACCAACTGGGTATGAACCCATCCACCAGTATTTTGAATGCATTGGAGGCACCATCTTATAGCTGGCAGCTGGAAGAGGGCTACTTGTCTAGTTCTGAGTCGAGTGATGAGCTAGAATATGATTCCACAGAGTCTGTGGAGTCGGAATCAGATTTCGGTTCTTCTGAGTCTGAGTCCGGTATTCCTAGGAATGATAACCCAGATGCCAAGGTCTTGTCCAAGTCCTCTTTTTTCTTTGCTTTTGAGTCGGTTGTAACTGAAGAGCTGGATCTTATGAATGAGAACACTGCCGATTCTGAGTATTTCTCTGTACCGCTTGTTTATTGTATTGACCAAGATTTTCAAAATTTTAATGAAAACAAAGAGGGAGGAATTCCTCTGATTTTGAAAAACTTGATTAATTGAGAGGAAGAGAGGTTTGCAAAACCATGTGCTGATGAAATCATTGCTATTAATGTGGGTACTGAGAAGGATTTGCGTCTGGTCCAAATCGGGTCCACGTTGTCTTCGGATGAGAGCGAACGCTTAGTCACTTTATTAGAAGATTTCAAAGATGTTTTCGCGTGGTCCTACGAAGACATACCTAGAATCGATCTTAAGATTGTACAGCATCAGATCCCTCTTGACCCCAAGGCCTGACCCGTCAAGGAGAAGTTAGGAAGAATCCACCCGAATTGGGCGTTGAAAATCAAAGAAGAGGTCACCAAGCAGATCGAGGCAGGTTTCTTGTTAGTATCTGAATATCCGACTTGGTTGGCCAACATCATCCCAGTGCCGAAAAAGGATGGTAGAATCCGGGTGTGTGTGGACTTCCGGGATTTGAACAGAGCCAGTCCGAAGAATGACTTTCCTCTCTCGAACATCGATGAGATAGTGGATTTCACTATGGGCCATGCATTGCTATCCTTTATGGATGGGTTTTCAGTCGTCCCTTAAATTTTATATTAGTATTATTTAACTATAAATAAGAAAAAACCTAAATATTTAATTAAATATTTCGCAAAAAAAAAATATGAGATAAAGTGTAACGGATTATATATTATAATAAAAAAAATAAAAATAAAAATAAAAATAAAAAGATAAAGATAAGCATGAATTAATTAACGAGTAAGGACGAGATGCGTGGGTAGCCATGTGGCTTGGTGCCCACGCTTGCCTTTCTATATAAAGGGAGGGATTTGCTCAGGATGGGGGGGAAAGGAAAACAGAAGCAAGGAAAAGGGAAGAAATACTAGAAGTAAAGAAGAAAGAGTGAGGTATTAATTTTAAGGTGAGTTATATTATACCTTAAGTTACCATAATTTATTTTACGTAAATTGTGTTTTAATTATGTTATTTATTTATGAACCTTATTGGATATAATAAGAAAAACCCATGGATATAACTGTTTATTAAAATGTGTTTTGAGTAATTATTTTATAAGTACCACCACGGAAATATCATACCTTAAGGGACTTAAATAACCATTGGCCCTCTGATTAGTCACTTTGTGACCCTCTATCTGTCATGATCCACTGACACTCTGATTTCTGGTGTGGAGCAAAGTGTTGTACAGAGCTAAGTGCTACGCTATTGTGGGAGCCACCTCTAGAGTTCGTACGAACCACCTCTTGATTCCATACATCTGTTTTGTTCTATATCGTGGTTATGATATCTGGTGTGGCGCAAAGTGCTATACGAAGCTAAGTGCTACACTATGGTGGGAGCCACCTCTAGAGTTCGTACGAGCCACCTCTTGAGTCCATACATCTGTTCTGTTCTGTTCTGTACCGTGGTTATGATTATTCTATTTATATGATTTCTGTATCATATGTCAAATGATTTCCGTATTATATATTATGTAGTTTAATATCAAACTCTATTTAGCCAATAATTATCCATGGTGAATTTTATATCCTTATGCTCTTAGTATAATATTTCTCACTCTACCATGTGCTTATAGCTATTTACCAATTTTTAAGAAACAATGCAATTCAGAAGAGTCTTAGACGCGGGACGGCGGAATAGACACACACAACACTTTTATGGTATTTTTATATGTAAATATCGGCCTTTTTGGTCTATAAATTCTGTTATAAAAATAGAAGCTCCAATGATTATTTTGGTACCCTCACTTGAATATTTTTCCGCTCGCGTTTAGTAATTTGTTTAAAAATTGGCCAGAGGTAACTTCAGTTACTGGCCATCACGATGCTTAACCCTTGCGTACGAAGAGCGGGTTGTGAGAAGTGGTATCAGAGCAATGGTTTAATAATAATAATAATAATAATAATAATAATCATCATCATCATCATCATCATTGAAGCATAGGACACATGCACAAATATGATGGGGGAAACGTTGAGCTAGATTATAGGTTGTATTTAAATTATATGTTTGTGTAGTAACAATCGTGATATATATAATTATGGTATTTCATTATATTTTGTAATTAAGATGAGTTATTTTTACTTTATATATAATTGCATACAATTACCAAAAACAAAAAATCCGTATTATATGTTCCGTAACATTTGAAAGAAAAAAAGTTCATTTCGACTTTTTAGAAGTGAGTTCAAATCTATAATCTTTCAAAATTTATAAAAAAAAAAAAAAATTATAGAGATGAGTCATTTCATTTCCGGTCGCTTGTTTAATTGTATTCTCATTTTATTTTTTTTATTTCCGGAAACAAAACTGATGAAAAGTTTTTAAAATCATCCATTGTTTCTCATTTTGGCCCCAAAACAATTTTTGACGAATAAACAGTGAGTTATTTTTCGTAATTTTCTCAAAAATAGTTTTCGTAAATAGTTCGCCAAATAAATTTATCTTCTTAGGACATAAAAACAAATTATAAAGAAAATCTATTGCCATTGAGTTACTTTGGACTACTTCCCTGATAAGTCGAATCAGATTGTCCTCATAAGAAATGGAGTAGAAAACAAGAATCAAAATCAAAATCAGATTGCCATTGTGGTGAGTAACTACCAGTGTAATGATTTAACACCTCATGTTACCAAAAATATTCTTATCAAGTAGTAGTATAATTGTAATAAAGTTATGTTTTATTTTGTGATAAATAATTTAAAATATTGAACCTTAAGAAAATCGCACTCTTATGGATGACTTTGGAAATTTAATTAGGATCACGTTCAACTGATGTAGGTTCAAATTAGAATTCTTGGTAATTTTTTTGAGGTAATGATTTAGCAATATTTTATCAGATTAATCATCAAATTTATTCTTCATATATATATTTATCAGAGTGCACAGCGGATAGCCTAAACATATGTCAATTTCAAGGACGAAATTTTTAAAAGGAGGGAAGATTGTAACAACCCGAAAATTTTAGTTGTCTCTTAAATTTTATATTAGTATTATTTGATTATAAATAAGAAAAACCCTAAATATTTAATTAAATATTCCGTAAAAATAAAATATGAGATAAAGTGTAAGGGATTATATATTATAAAAAAAATAAAAAATTAGAAAAAAGATAAAGATAAGCATGAATTAATTAATGAGTAAGGACGAGACGCGTGGGCAGCCGTATGGCTTGGTGCCCACGCTTGCCTTTTTATATAAAGGGAGGGATTTGCTCGGGATGGGAGGGAAAGGAAAACAGAAGCAAGGAAAGGGGAAGAAATACTAAAAGTAAAGAAGAAAGAGTGAGGTATTAATTTTAAGGTGAGTTATATTATACCTTGAGTTACCATAATATATTTTACGTATGTTTTGAGTTACCATAATTTATTTTACATAAATTGTGTTTTAATTATGTTATTTATTTATGAACCTTATTTGATATACTAAGGAAAACCCATGGATATAACTGTTTATTAAAATGTGTTTTGAGTAATTATTTTATGAGTACCACCATGGAGGTCCCATACCTTGGAAGACATAAATAACCATTGGCCCTCTGATTAGTCACTTTGTGACCCTCTGTCTGTCATGGATCCACTGACACTTTGATTTCTGGTGTAGAGCAAAGTGTTGTATAGAACTAAGTGCTACGCTATTGTGGGAGCCACCTCTAAAGTTCGTACGAGCCACCTCTTCATTCCATATATCTGTTCTGTTCTATACCGTGGTTATGATATCTAGTGTGGAGCAAAGTGTTGTACGGAGCTAAGTGCTACACTATGGTGGGAGCCACCTCCAGAGTTCGTACGAGCCACCTCTTGAGTCCATACATCTGTTCTGTTCCGTTCTGTACCGTGGTTATGATTATTCTGTTTATATGATTTCTGTATCATATGTCAAATGATTTCCGTATTATATATTCTGTAGTTTAATATCAAGCTCTGTTTAGCCAATAATTATCCATGGTGAATTTTATGCCCTTATGCTCTTAGTTTAATATTTTTCACTCTACCATGTGCTTATACCTGTTTACCAATTTTTAGGAAACAATGCAATTCAGAAGAGTCTTAGACGCGGGACAGCGGAATAGACACACACAACACTTTTATGGTATTTTTATATGTAAATATCGGCCTTTTTGGTCTATAAATTCTGTTATAAAAATAGAAGCTCCAATGATTATTTTGGTACCCTCACTTAAATATTTTTCTACTCGCGTTTAGTAATTTGTTTAAGAATTGGCCGGAGGTAACTTCAGTTACTGGCCATCACGATTGTAACACCCGCATCCTTTAATCCATTGGAGAGTGTATTTAATTCCATTATTTTCTTTTTGGGAGTTTTTGGAGTTGTTGAATGTTGATTTTAGAGGAGTATGATCTGATTTAAACTCGTTGGGTTTGTTTGTTTGCGCTTGTTCTTGTCAAAAAGTTGGTTGGGAACTTAGAAATTCTATTCTGGGATCGACACCAGCCTTCCTAAGGGTCGACCCTTATCTATTGGTGAAGTTTCTGGAAGTGTTGCTGGAATATAGGGTCGACACCAGCCTTGCTGGTGTCGGCACCTACCTCTTGTTGCTTTCCACAAGGGTCGACACCAGTCTGGGAAGGGTCGACCCTTGTATATTGCCGAATCTATGTGTTGGTTGCTGGAAAATAGGGTCGACACCTTGCCTGTTGCACAAATTGCTTTTCTTCCTGGAGGGTCGACACCTCTGCCCGAAGGGTCGACCCCTATGTGTAATTTTCAGCTTTTTGGGCTAGTTTCGACCCTACTTTTGGGGGGTTTTGGGCCTATTATTTTATTGACCTTAGGGCTACTTTTCTACTACTATAAATAGGCACCAAACATAGTTTCATTTCACTTTTTCTCCTCTTTCCTCTCTCTCAAACCGTGAGTTCTCTTCTCTCTCTCTAAAACTCAAACTTTTTCACTTAAATCTCTAGATCTACTCACATGGAGTGATCTTTTCACCATGGTCCTTTGAGAAAGAGTGTAGATCTCGTCGAGGGCTTCCTTTTGGTACGATTGGTTCGTGGTTTTGTCGCCATTGATTTTTGAGTCGTCATCTCTTGGCTTCAAGAGGTAGGGGTTTCTAGTTCTCTTTCAATACCCTCATTTATGGATATATTTGTGGTATTTTCTTTATATAAACACAAAATTTTATATTTTTATACATATTGTGATGAATCATGAGATTGGGGTTTAGGGTTTGAAGGGAGTTGGGTTAACTTGTTGGGTTAAGATCTTGGGTCATGAGTTTGGGTGTAAAAGTAATAGAAAGGTTGGAATAAAATGTGTTTTGTGAAAAGTTTTAACTTCTCTTAAAAACTCTAGTTTAGCTCATGAAGATGGTTAATGGTTTTGCTTCAATTGATAGTAGAATCATGAAATTGAAGTGTTAAATTACACATATACAAGTTTAATTGAAATTTTAAAGAGTTTGCAAATTTATGTAAAAGTTGCGATTGAACCCTCAATGTTGATGTTTTAAATTATGTTATAATGTGAACCAAACTTGGGGGAAAAGAAATTACTAATGGTATGGATGATATGAGCTTTGTATTGAAATGGTTGTGTTGAACCTTGTTGTGTGTTATGTGAATTGTATTGGGTTATGTGGTGTTAAGTTGGTTGAGTTGTGTTGCGTGGAATTGAGTTATGTTGGGTTGAGTTGAGTTGTGTTGGGTTGTGTTGTGGTTGGTACCCACGCGGGGAGTTGAAAAATGGTTTTTCGATGCCCACAACCGTCCGTATCATAGCAGGTAAATGTGGGAAATGGTTTTAAAAATTGAAAAATGATTTTTCGGTGCCCACAACCGTCCGTATAATAGCCGGTAAATGTGGGGGTGGTTTGAATTCAATGTGCCCAATTGCCCTGTCTAGGCTTATCGCTAGACGAATATGGGAAAAGTGTTTTTGGGTGTCCACACAGTCCTGCCGTATTGTAGCCGGCAAAAGTGGAAAAACGGATGGCTTTCGAAAATGTTTTGGGTGCCCACGTCCTGCCGTATAATAGCCGGCAAATGTGGGGGATAGTTTTAAAAAGTTGCAAATGGTTTTTGAGAAAATGATTTTTGGGAGTTCACTTCCCGCTGTATAATAGCCGGCAAAAGGTGGAATGTGCTATGAATTGGGTGCCAGCTATCCCGCCGTATCAAGTCAGCAAAATGTGGAATGTGTTGTGACGTGTGTTGAGGTCGGTGATGATATATGTGACTTGTGATGAACTTGTGAAATTGCCATTTGATGTGTAAATTGGTATGGAATGGAAATGCATATAGAAATTATTTGAAAAGAATGGATAATGAAATGGTAATTGGATAAGGGGTTAGTGATAAAGAACTCACCAGATTGTTTGTATCTATAAGGAAAGATTAAGAGTTTTGCTTTGTGATTAATTGAGAAATTGAATTAAAAAGGGTTTATTATCCTTGTGATGTGTTGAGTTATAACTGATAATGCAAGTCTGAATGTGATGTAATTGTTCTTGGTTTTCTACGTTAAAGAGTTATAGCAATAAAGGATTAACAGGTGGGAATGGAGTGTGTGAGGGTTGTTTTGAGTATTAAGGGAACATGAACTTCAGGTATATGGTTATAATAAATGTAACTAGTAAAAGGGGAGAAAGGGAATAAAAAGGAGGAATGTTAAGATGGAAATTTAATAAAGGAATATTTTGGAATGGGTTAATAAATATAAAATGATGTGGTTCCTTAAACATGTTTGTTTCTAAAAGGATTTTTGGGTTTTCTGATAAAAATGATAGTTTTGATAATCGAAAGTTTTCCTAAATGTTCAAATAAATTTTGAGAAAAAGATACTCTACGTATGATGTCTTGAAATTACAAAACGTCACCTACTATATGGTATCACCCTGCATGTATGATCATTTCTATCTATAGGATGGTTATTGTTTTAGAACTATGAGATTCCTACTAGGCAATTGTGCTCACCCCTTGTTGTTTCATTTTTTTTAACAAAAAGAGATTTCGGATTGATTGGTTGAAGGATTAGGAAGTTCATGTATCTCTTATGTGTTATCTTATTGTCCTTGATGTTTGTAATCATTTATTTGTAACCCCGTAGCGGGAGCTTGGCATGTATTATTATTATTGTTGTACTCATCATGAGAGAAAACATGTACTATTATGTTTCTATTACTCAAGGGTAATAGATATTTTTAATTGAAAAAAAAAATGGACCTAAATTTTAGGCTCTTGGTAATGTTTTCGAGTAATTAAAATTTGGGGCATGACAACTTGATATCAGAGCTAACTGGGTTTGAAAATATTATGGTATTTCATTATATTTTGTAATTAAGATGAGTTATTTTTACTTTATATATAATTGCATACAATTACCAAAAAAAATCCGTATTATATGTTCTGTAACATTTGAAGAAAAAAAAAAAGGCTCATTTCAACTTTTTAGAAGTGGGTTCAAATCTATAATCTTTCAAAATTTATAGAGATACTGATTTTGAAAGTATTTCCCATCAAGGGAAAATTTGCGGATAAAAGAAATGGAAGTTCATCTCAAATTCCTTCAACTTTTGCATGTTCTGTCATTTCATTTCCGATCGCTTGTTTAATTGTATTCTCATTTTATTATTTTATTTCCAAAAACAAAACTAATGAAAATTTTTTAAAATCATCCATTGTTTCTCATTTTGGCCCCAAAACAGTTTTTGACAAATAAACAGTGAGTTATTTTTCATAATTTTCTCAAAAATAGTTTTCGTAAATAGTTCGCCAAATAAATTTATCTTCTTAGGACATAAAAACAAATTATAAAGAAAATCTATTGCCATTGAGTTACTTTGGACTACTTCCCTGATGAGTCGAATCAGATTGTCCTCATAAGAAATGGAGTAGAAAACAAGAATCAAAATCAAAATCAGATTGCCATTGTGGTGAGTAACTACCAGTGTAATGATTTAACACCTCCTGTTACTAAAAATAGTCTTATCAGGTAGTAGTATAATTGTAATAAACTTATATTTTATTTTGTGATAAATAATTTAAAATATTGAACCTTAAGAAAATCGCACTCTTGTGGATGACTTTGGAAATTTAATTAGGATCACGTTCAACTGATGTAGGTTCAAATTAGAATTCTTGGTAATTTTTTTGAGGTAATGATTTAGCAATATTTTATCAGATTAATCATCAAATTTATTCTTGATATATATATTTATCAGAGTGCACGGCGGATAGCCTAAATGTATGTCAATTTCGAGGACGAAATTTTTAAAAGAAGGGAAGATTGTAACAATCCGAAAATTTCAGTTATCTCTTAAATTTTATATTGGTATTATTTAATTATAAATAAGAAAAATCCTAAATATTTAATTAAATATTTCGTAAAAATAAAATATGAGATAAAGTGTAATAGATTATATATTATAAAAAAATTAAAAATTAAAAAAAAAAAAAGAAAAGATAAAGATAAGCATGAATTAATTAATGAGTAAGGACGAGACGCGTGGGCAGCCATGTGGCTTGGTGCCCACGCTTGCCTTTCTATATAAAGGGAGGGATTTGCTCAGGATGGGAGGGAAAGGAAAACAGAAGCAAGGAAAAGGGAAGAAATACTAGAAATAAAGAAGAAAGAGTGAGGTATTAATTTTAAGGTGAGTTATATTATACCTTGAGTTACTATAATATATTTTACGTATGTTTTGAGTTACCATAATTTATTTTACGTAAATTATGTTTTAATTATGTTATTTATTTATGAACATTATTTGATATACTAAGGAAAACCCATGAACATAACTGTTTATTAAAATGTGTTTTGAATAATTATTTTATAAGTACCACCAAGGAGGTCCCATACCTTGGGGGACTTAAATAACGATTGGCCCTCTGATTAGTCACTTTGTGACCCTCTGTCTGTCATGGATCCACTGACACTCTGATTTCTGGTGTGGAGTAAAGTGTTGTACAGAGCTAAGTGCTACACTTTTGTAGGAGCCACATCTAGAGTTCGTACAAGCCACCTCTTAATTCCATACTTCTATTCTGTTCTGTACCATGGTTGTGATATCTAGTGTGGAGCAAAGTGTTGTACGGAACTAAGTGCTACACTATGGTGGGAGCCACCTCCAGAATTCATACGAGCTATCTCTTGAGTCCATACATCTGTTATGTTCCGTTCTATACCGTGGTTATGATTATTCTGTTTATATGATTTCTGTATCATATGTCAAATGATTTCCGTATTATATATTCTGTAGTTTAATATCAAGCTCTGTTTAGCCAATAATTATCCATGGTAAATTTTATGCCCTTATGCTCTTAGTTTAATATTTCTCACTCTACCATGTGCTTATAACTTTTTACCAATATTTAGGAAACAATGCAATTCAGAAGAATCTTAGACGCGGGACAGCGGAATAGACACACACAACACTTTTATGGTATTTTTATATGTAAATATCGGCTTTTTTGGTTTATAAATTCTGTTATAAAAATAGAAGCTCCAATGATTATTTTGGTACCCTCACTTAAATATTTTTCTAGTTACTGGCCGTCACGATACTTAATCCTTGGGTACGGAGAGTGGGCCGTGACAAGTGGTATCAGAGCAATGATTTATTTAAAATAATAATAATAATAATCCCTCTGTCCCAAAATAATGGTCCTTTTTAGGGAATCTAACTTTTTTTTGTAGTACAATTATTGCACTTTTAAAAAGTTGATTTTCCAAAACTACCCTTTTGATAGTACATTTTTTGGAATATCAATGTCATAATTGTACTTTTTATATTGTTTATTAATTTAAAAGAAGGGCAAAATAGGAAATTTATATTATTTTTGTACCTGATTTTTGAAGGGGTGCTAATATTTTGCGACAATGAAAAATGAAATAAGGGACTAATATTTTGGGACGGAGGGAGTAATAATAATAATCATTGGAGCATAAGACCCATGCACCAATATAATGGGAGAAACGTTGAGCTAAATTATAGGTTGTATTTAAATTATATATTTGTGTAGTAACAATCGTGGTATATATAATTATGGTATTTCGTTATATTTTGTCATTAAAGATTAGTTATTTTTACTTTATATATAATTGCATACAATTACCACAAAAAAAAAAAAATCCGTATTATATGTTCCGTAACATTTGAAGAAAAAAAAGTTCATTTCGACTTTTTAGAAGTGAGTTCAAATCTATAATCTTTCAAAATTTATTAAAAAAAAATTATAGAGATACTGATTTTGAAACTATTTCCCATCAATGGAAAATTCGTGGATAAAAGAAATGGAAGTTCATCTCAAATTCTTTCTTTTGCATGTTCTGTCATTTCATTTCCGGTCGCTTGTTTAATTGTGTTCTCATTTTATTTTTTTAATTTCCGAAGACAAAACTAATGAAAAGTTTTTAAAATCATCCATTGTTTCTTATTTTGGCCCAAAACAGTTTTTGACAAATAAACAGTGAGTTATTTTTCATAATTTTCTCAAAAATAGTTTTCGTAAATAGTTTGCCAAATAAATTGATCTTCTTAGGACATAAAACAGATTATAAAGAAAATCTATTGCCATTGAGTTACTTTGGACTACTTCCCTGATAAATCAAATCAGATTGTCCTCATAAGAAATGGAGTGGAAAACAAGAATCAAAATCTAAATCAGATTGCCATTGTGGAGAGTAACTACTAGTGTAATGATTTAACACCTCATGTTACTAAAAATAGTCTTATCAGGTAGTAGTATAATTGTAATAAAGTTATATTTTATTTTGTGATAAATAATTTAAAATATTGAACCTTAAGAAAATAGTGCTCTTGTGGATGACTTTGGAAATTTAATTAGGATCACATTCAACTGATGTAGGTTCAAATTAGAATTCTTGGTAATTTTTTTGAGGTAATGATTTAGCAATATTTTATCAGATTAATCATCAAATTTATTCTTCATATATATATATATATATATATTTATCAGAGTGTACAGCGGATAGCCTAAACATATGTCAATTTCAAGGATGAAATTTTTAAAATGAGAGAAGATTGTAACAACCCGAAAATTTCAGTTGTCTCTTAAATTTTATATTAGTATTATTTAATTATAAATAAGAAAAACCCTAAATATTTAATTAAATATTCCGTAAAAATAAAATATGAGATAAAGTGTAAGGGATTATATATTATAAAAAAATAAAAAACTAAAAAAAAATGATAAAGAAAAGCATGAATTAATTAATAAGTAAGGATGAGACGCGTGGGCAGCCGTGTGGCTTGGTGCCCATGCTTGCCTTTTTATATAAACAAGGGGATTTGCTCAGGATGGAGGGGAAAGGAAAACAGAAGCAAGGAAAAGGGAAGAAATACTAGAAGTAAAGAAGAAAGAGTGAGGTATTAATTTTAAGATGAGTTATATTATACCTTGAGTTACCATAATATATTTTACTTATGCTTTGAGTTACCATAATTTATTTTACGTAAATTGTGTTTTAATTATGTTATTTATTTATGAACCTTATTGGATATAATAAGGAAAACCCATGGATATAACTATTTATTAAAATGTGTTTTGAGTAATTATTTTATAAGTACCACCACAGAGGTCTCATACCTTGGGGGACTTAAATAACGATTGGCCCCCTGATTAGTCACTTTGTGACCCTCTGTATGTCATGGATCCACTGACACTCTGATTTCTGGTGTGGAGCAAAGTGTTGTACGAAGCTAAGTGGTACACTATTGTGGAAGCCACCTCTAGAGTTCGTACTAGCCACCTCTTGATTTCATACATATGTTCTGCTCTGTGCCGTGGTTATGATATCTGGTGTGGAGCAAAGTGCTGTACGGAGCTAAGTGTTACACTATGGTGGAAGCCACCTCTCGAGTTCGTACGAGCCACCTCTTGAGTCCATACATCTATTTTGTTCCGTTCTGTACCGTGGTTATGATTATTCTGTTTATATGATTTCTGTATCATATGTCAAATGATTTCCATATTATATATTCTATAGTTTAATATCAAGCTCTGTTTAGCCAATAATTATCCATGATGAATTTTATGCCCTTATGCTCTTAGTATAATATTTCTCACTCTGCCATGTGCTTATAGCTACTTACCAATTTTTAGGAAACAATACAATTCAAAAAAAGTCTTAGACGCGGGACAGCGGAATAAACACACACAACACTTTTATGGTATTTTTATATGTAAATATCGGCTTTTTTGGTCTATAAATTCTATTATAAAAATAGAAGCTCTAGTGATTGTTTTGGTACCCTCACTTAAATATTTTTCCGCTCGCGTTTAGTAATTTGTTTAAGAATTGGCCGAATGTAACTTCAGTTACTGGCCATCACGATGCTTAACCCTTAGGTACTTGGAGCGGGTTGTGACAGACACAACTATGGGATGCATGCTCGCTCAGGAATCTGAAAATAGGGTGGAGAAAGCCATCTACTACTTGAGCAAGAAAATGCTGGATTACGAGACTGTAGACGTCCCCAAACGTCCCGGGAGGGAATCCCCCGTTTTGTTCATTTGGGCTTACTACAGTTCAGGACTCAATGTCATGGTCCTATATCTAATCTCGCAGAGTGCAATGCAAGACCGATGAATCATCAAAGAGTCCAAATCCGGCAAATCATTTTGAAAAACAGATTTTTAGAAAGAAGTGCCAAACATGGACTGCTTTGCCAGATACAGAGTCGCCACCTAAATATTTTATTTTGGGGGAATTTAGGAAACCCTGACTCGTTCCTAAGGCCACGTGTCCGTCATCACCAAAGTTGTCTCGGCTCGGGAACTTGGGTACGATTGGGGAAGGTCAGCTATGAGCACCCCCGCTCGCCCAATCAAAGATCGGCCTCTACTAAGCATGATATCTTGTTTTTGAAAACACATGTGCTCTTATTCCGGTCATTTAACCTAGAATTACTATGTGATGCACACACCACACAAGTATAGACTAGATCGCCTAACTTGGAACAAAGCATCACATATCCATTTGTTTGGAAATGGTTTCGAATTTTGCTACTCGCAAGTAGACTAAAACACGGATTTCGATGAATCATTCCAATTTTAGCAATCCAACCTTCATCCACAGGCATTCAGGCACTTATAACACATAAGCACATAGTCTCATGGCAAGCATGTTGTCATGGCAAAACTCACACACATGCAAGATGCTAAAGCATAAAACACTCACAGTGTACTCCAAGCCAAAACAAGAAACTAGTTAGCAATCATGCATGATCCTAGTTCATGTTAAAATGGCTAATGCATCGCAAGCAAAATGCAACTAGAATAGGCTCGGCTAATCTAAGAATGGCATGTGAAATGTGACAACTTGATACACGTATTCAACTTGGAATTGAAATACGATGCAATTAGTATGATGCGCCGAGCCCGGTGCATGCAAGACATATGAATGAATGCAAACATGCATAGCATATAGATGCTAATTGAAACATGCCCTAGAACTAACCACCATAAGCAGGTAAGTAAAATGGAGAAAGACGTGGGGTTGGAAGACATGCATCACACACACGCACGCTTATTACACAATTCGCCCTCTCTCGGAGGGGCCAAAAGAATAATACAAACCAAAAAAATAATTAACTACTCTAGCTAATTAAATATTACAAAACCTTAATTAATTAACAAATTAATTAAGCTACTAAAGCAGTAAAGCTGCCTCGGGAAGAGGGACAAATGCATGTATGCTCGGCTTTGCTCGGAAACCCATCACCATGCTCAAGCTGCCTCTGTTTACACTGCTTTGCACCTCTGAAGACTGCACAAGTCTCAAGGTTGATTCTGAACTGCTCCCTGAACACTGTAAGAGGTCACCGACCAAGAGGAAACACCACCGGCCATGGGAAACTGGTCATCGACCAAAAATGATGCCCTCGGCCAAACATTTGTAGCCGACCGGCAATAAAGATGGTCGACCGACCATCAATTCCTGTAGGAACCTGTTTTGCTGCAGCAGAGGACAGACAAGGCATGGCAATGCATTTTCAAAGCAATGTATGCACGACCACCCTCCTTATCATGTTCGAGACTCAAAGGAGTATGGTTCTCGATCCTCGGACCATTAATCACGCATTTCAATGCATGATGGTCCAAGAGGTCAAGTGTGCAATTTGATATCAAATGAAATGTACACAAAACAAATGAGGGACCCCCAACCTCTGTCATGATTTATCAAGGGGCGAGGGATGCATGCTCGATACTATGCAACCTAAATATGCAAGCATACTAATGCAATGTGAGCATGTGAACAAGCATGCAAACATGCAAACATGTAACAACATGTCAAACACATGACAAAATGCAAGCTAACAAGCATGCAAAATGCAACTTAAGCATACAACAATATGCAATGGGCCAAGTATGCAACAACACACAAGGCAAGCATGCAACAACATGCAAAGGATGGGCTTACACCAAGATGGACAGCTCTCTGATAGGTCCAAAACAGTGGCCATTATGGCGCAACAAAAACATGGAATTGATTTGCGAACATGTATGCACAAAGGCCTACCATCTAAGGCATAAAAGAAGCAACTTTTAAACACATTTAAAAGAGACTATTATGGACAAATGGCAAGCATACTAAGCTCTAAAATCACATGAAAGATGATGCCAAATCAACTAATCAAGACAAACATAGCATGTTAATGGGCCTAAAGCTCAAAGCTAGCCGAAGGACTTACACCATGGCCATGTCAACCAAGGCCCAAAGAGCCAAAATGACCAAAACAGTCTCAAAGGACACCAAAACAAGGCTAGAACATGCATTGGATTGGAGGCAAAACATGCTACAAAGGCAAGTACAAAACAAGATGCATGCAAGGCCTAGAAGGGCAAATGCACTATGCCTCTTGCAACCAAACATGGCATGCTTTAGGCAAATAAAATCAGAGTTGTAACACATCAAAATAAGCCCCAAAACCTAATGAGAAGGTCTTCCAAAGACCAAATCATGGAGGCGCATGCAATGGTCCATTCTTAAGGTATGAAACACAAACAACCCCAAGCATGGAATGGATGGTAAATGCAAGTGTGTGGCCATGGAACATGGACTAAAATGGCATGAGAAGTGATTCCAAATCACTGAAATAAACCAAGGGAAGCATACTAATGACTCACACACCCGAAGCTAACAAGCTAGAATGCAAAGAGGCTATATAAAGCATGGCAAGCATGACCAAATCGACACCTAACAGAGCTTAAACATGTTAAAACATGACCAAAAACTTCACAAAGCTAAGCCAAAACATGCAAGCATGGTGGTCCAAATGCATGATGCATTTCTAGGCAAACTAGAGGAATGCAAGGCAAGTGTATGGTGCATGGAAGGCACGTCTAAACCAACTTGAAATAGAGGTATAACATGGAAAAACAAGGCCTAATACCTACTGAAATGAAGCTAAAACAAGCTAGGCATACAAGCCACAACACAAGCCATTTGTGCAAACATCAAAGACAACATGGAGAGGGGATGACCCTCTCCTATTTGGGACCTCAAAACCACCTCTTCACCACTGAAAATCCTTTGGATTTCAGTGTTAGAGAAGTCATGCAAAGCTCAAAGCAAGGGCCAAAATGGATGGCCTAAAACAAGGCCTAACAAGGCCTTGGAGGAGGGAAACAACCCCAAACCTCAAAGCAACCTTAAACAAAGTTCTAAAGCACAAAAAAACAGAACTTTTATCAGTTATAGTCGAAGCTTAAAAACAGATGCAAGGTAGGCAAAAAGCTTGTGCAAAAATGGGGAAACTAAAGCTAGAACACTCACCCTTGTAGACCTTCTTCAAGAACAATGGTCCAGCAGGTTTTTTTGAGTTCAAAGCAACCCAAGAACACCAAAATCAACCTCCAAGGACCTCAACTCCAAGAGGATAGTGTAATGCTAGGTGTTTGTGTGCAAAAGTGTGAACAAAACAACCTTATACACACAAAATAGGATCAAAAAGGGGAATATAGATACAAAGTTGTATCTCACTCTCTAATCCTAATTCTCTGAACTCTGGAACCCTTGAGGAGGGAGGAGAAACTCCCTCTTTATAGAGGCTCAATTTGCAAAGCTTCTAAGAGAAGCTAAACAAGAGGCAAATCCCTCCATACACGTGTATGGAGGGGGTGTATTGTGGATGCCAGCTGTTATAGCTGGCATAAAATATCTGCCAAAAGCAGATGGAAGGGGGTCGACCAGCCAAAATGACCAACAAAGGTGGCCGACCGGCCACAACTTTTGGCCGATGGCAAGGAAACAAGGCCGGTGGCATCATGCCATGGCCGGTGAGGTGTGGGGATGGCCAACAAGCCATTCCCTACCCTCAGAAGCAAAAACACAAGGGTTTGGTGCATAACCAAACACAAAGCAAACAAGTCGAGAGGTCTTGAGGCAAGGCGCGCGGCCGAAACCTCCGAGAACTCAAGACGAACACAAACATGGATGATCACCGAGTGTTCAAACGGTGACGTCCAAGTCTTGAGGACGGTCAAAAATGGGGTGTCTACAGAGACCCGCTACACTCCGTTGGAAAAAGCTTACCTAGCCTTGGTATGGGCTACCAGGAAGTTGAGGCATTACTTGTTAACTCATTCTGTAATCCTGGTTTCGAGATTAGATCCCATCAAATATCTCTTTGAGAAACCAGCACTTATGGGTAAGCTAGCTCGTTGGTTGCTTCTCTTCTCTAAATTTGATCTCAAATATGTCACCCGTAAGTCGGTCAATGGAAGAGCTGTAGCGGAGTTCCTAGCAAATCACCTGGTAGAAAGGGATGGGGTAGTGGAATACCTATTTCCAAATGAAGCCATTCTACAAGTTGAGGAGGAGTCTTGGACAATATACTTTGACGGAGTGTCCAATCAGTACGGTTATGGGATAGGTGTGTTGTTGATAGCACCCGACGACTCCCATATACTTTTAGCCATCAAACTCCGGTTCAAGGTGTCTAACAACGAAGAAAAATATGATGCGTGTATCGCAGGCTTATAAGCCGCCCTGGAACTAGGGGCAAAAAGGTTAGATGTCATCGGGGACTCGAACTTAGTTGTTTCTCAAGCAAATGGGGACTGGAAGGTCAAAGAAGAAAAAATAAAGGTTTATCACCAGACCCTGGACGTTCTGATTCCTAGGTTTGAAAAGCTAACTTTCACGCATCTACTGAGAGAGAACAACAGGTTCGCTGATGCTTTATCAACTCTATCTTCTATGATAGACATCCCACTTGGAATTCGGATGCGTCCAATTATCATTGAGCAGAAATACACGACGGCCTATGAAACTATCGCCACAATAGATGAAGCACAAGACAAAAACCCTTGGTACTACGATATTTGGAACTTCTTGGAAAAGGAGATTTATCCACCAGGAGCAAATGCCAAGGACAAAAAAAGAATATGGCGAATAGCCGTCCAATTTATCATCTGCGGAGGTAAACTGTATAAAAGAGGTCTTCTGGGAATGCACAAGTTGTGTGTCAAAGAAGAGGAATCAAGGCACTTGATGGAGGCCATCCATGGAGGAGAGTGCGGAGCGCATATGAACGGAGTGATGCTAGCCTGAAAGATTCTCAAGGAAGATTACTACTGGTCTAACATGGAGGAGGATTGTATTGGTTTTGTTCGGCGATGCCACAAATGCCAAATTCATGCCAATCGCATGAATATCTCGCCGTCAAAACTGTACAACATGACTTCGCCATAGCCTTTCTCAGTCTGGGGAATCGATGTTATCAGTGCCGTCACGCCGAAAGGGTCAAATGGGCATGAATACATCTTGGTGGCAATTGATTACTTTACAAAGTGGATGGAAGCTCAATCTTATGCAGTGTTATGTGGCCAAGTTCATCAGAAACAATATTATTTGCCGATATGGGGTCTCAAACGAGATCATATCAGATAATGGTTCACACTTCAAAAAGGAGGTGATAGACTTGTTGGATAAATACAATGTTACCTTTCATAAGTCATCTATATACAGGCCGCAAACCAATGGAGCTGTTGAGTCCGCCAACAAGAACATCAAGAATATTTTGCAGAAGATGGTTGAGACCTACAGAGACTGGCCAGATAAATTGCCATTCACACTCTAGGGTTATAGGACTTCAATCGAGACGTCTACAGGGGCAACTCCTTACTCTCTTGTCTACGGGATAGAGACTGCTTTACCAATTAAAATAGAAGTCCTGTCGTTGCAAATTATGGCTGAGTGTCAGATAGCAAAGGCGGACTAGCAACAGAGCAAATTCGAAGAGCTGATGTTGTTTGATGAGAGAAGGCTAAAAGCATTGTATCATGTTCAGGGCTACCAGCGCAAAATTGCTAGGGCTTTTAACAAGAAAATTAAGTCCCGGAATCTCAAGGAGGGAGATATGGTGCTAAAAGACAACCGATCTCCCATTCATGACCCTAGGGACAAGTTCAGACCCAATTAGACTGGTCCTTACATCATCAAAACTATTTGGTCGGGTGGAACTATTATTCTCATGGACTTAGATAGCCTGGAATTTTCACAACCAATCAACATGGCAAGTTGAAGAAATACTATCCTTGAGAGGCTCGCTAGGCCGAAAACTCGAAAGGGCAACCTAGGAAAAAGTTAAAGCATGAAAAATTAGATATAAAGAAAAACTGAGCTCACAAGGTTGAAAACCCAAAAGGGCGAGTTTGGCAAAAGTTAGAGCGCAAAAGGAGAGAGTAAATACTCGACTGAACCTGAATCGAACTACGTAAGGCCTGATTTCCATATTCGGGATACGTAGGCAACTTCATCCTGAAGTTCAGCCGTAATTACTTCCAACTCAACTATCCTATCCATGTGTCTGATCAGGTCATCTTTGTCTGTCATTTACCTGAGAGTTCGGTTATGATCTTTACTCTAAGAGAAGAGCTAGTTACAATGCAGAGCAGTGGTGTTCAATCAGGGCAGTTATGATTTTTTTGATTCGGAGTTGTACATCTTGAGGATTGATTCCGTGCATGCCAGGTGGTGATTCTTTTCGAAAATGGTTTTGAAAAGTTTTAATAAAAATTGATTTTGTTCAAATTTTACTTTTTACAACTTAGACCATTTTTAGGCCCAAAAAAAAAAAAAATAGTACTCACAACTTTAATTTCATTGATTTTAACTTAAAGTTCTCCAACTCTTTGATACAAATCAAAGTTGCTTTTATTATATCGAAAAAACATAAAAAGAAAAGTCAAAGCAATAAATTAGGGGCATAGGTGAGTCAGGTGCTCCCGCGTCCTCTGCTCGTGCTTGCAGAAGCTTCTGAAGCCAAAGTGGGCCCGGTTTGTGCCTCATCCTCGAGCCAAGCCAGGCACTAACCAAAAAGGGCATAACTGAAACTAGGGGTAGAGGCTAGAAGCTCTCTTGTCCTCCAAGCAATAAGGTACCTAGCCACGTGTGAACCACGGATGGGGAATGAAACCGGGTACTCTACCCCCTCCTTTGGGCGGGTCTGATCATGCCCGAACTGACGTCTGAACCGAAAAGGGAAACAGAACACGCTGTGCGTGAAGCCGATCAACTGTATGCCAGGCTGCCGAGCCAAGCTGTAACTCATCTCGGTCAGATTAAGCCAAGGGCAACGCTAAGCTATGTCAGCAGCAGACCTGTTGCACATCTAATGGCACCACCATCCCTCATTCAGGAAATCCACTAGTCAGTTGTGGAAGAAATAACCTTAAGCTAAGTACTCAGGGCAAGAGTTCACTACCTTCAGCTTATCCATGAGCCACACATAGGACGGGATGGAAAAAAAAAAAGAGAGATTAAAGAATAGAGAGATGTATGTTAAGAGAAAAGTGAGAAAAGGGCTTTAAGAGAAAAATAGAGCATGAGTGTCGAGCGATGTGAGAAACACGTATGAGAAAGGGTGGGAAATAATACCTGAAGAAGTAGTGGACTCCTCGCGAATCTGGTAGTCTCTCGCCGATGAAAGGCGTCTAAGCCTATCAAAGTCTCGGCCAGTGCCAAACCAATGCAATTCTTGTCTTCTTTCAGACCTTGGGCCACTTCGATCAACCAAATGCTGGACCTGCCAAAGCTAGGGGCAAGAAGGAAATGAGCAAGCATACATAAGCAGAGGGCATGTTGCCGAAAACCTCGCCAGAGAAGGTCACCTCTGTCACCAACGTCAGAAAATCGATGAATCAAGCTAGGAATGTCTAGCTCTCCATTGTGGGCCAGAGATCGGGCCTCAAGCAGAGTAAGCCCACACATCCGTCCCAAAGCTTGGGCGTGGCCAAAACGGGGCTGAGGCATGATTTCCTCATTGTGCCGGGATTCCATTAGTGCCTGAAATTCTTCAATTGTCAGGCATATTTATTGTCCCTCGAAGCTAAAGACATGTGTAATTGGGTCCCAACATCGGGCAGCGATATGGAGGAATGGAAAACAAAGTGGAGTTTGGCTCAACGGAAAAAGTGCATTTATGCCGAAACCCTAAAAATTTACCTTTTTTGTCCCATCTAAAGTCACTATCTAATCCGAGAGCTTTTCGGCAAAAAATGGCTCCATTTGTGGAAAAAAATTGCAGCTGAAATGAGATTCTAAAGAAAAATCACGAAACTGAACCTTTTGTAGAAGATTAGGCTGTGAGTGGAAGCCAGTTGTCAGCAATCTGGCGATTCTAACATTTGTCGCCGGCAGGTGGCCGGCAAGCCCTATCTCTAGCCGACAGCCTTCTTTTCAAGCATGCCGATCACCTGTTTGCTGAGCAGTGCTGGAAGCTTGTGTTTTGTCTTGATTTTTGAGTGTTTTAAGGTCTTGTTTTGAGTCTTTTTGGTTTTATCAAGTTTGTTTATTTGTATTTATGTTGTTTTTGTTTTGTTTATCGAGTTGTATTTTGTATTTTGTATTTTGATTGTTGATCAGTTCATTACCCGATTAAGAACTTTGTTTCAATCAAGTGCGCTCTTGGCCAATTCGATTCCATATTCATTTTCATGCAAATATGGTGCTCATGATGCAAAAATAACAACACTTTTTTCAAAAACTACGAGGTTTTATTCCGATCATGATTTTAACAAAAAAGGAGTACAAGTTTCAAAGCAAAATAAACCTATCTGAAGCTATACATCTACTAATGCTACCAAACAAAAAGAAACTAAGCAAAGTACAAAAAAATTCAGCGCCAATCGCCTCAGGCCTTAAAGGCCCTCTTCGTCCTCTTCCTCGGAGGAGAGGACTCGGGGGAACTATCTCCATCGACACAGCTGTCCGAATCAATCTTTGAACCAGAACCCAAGCCGATATCCTCTCCGCTCTCTACCTCAGAGTCCGCAGCATCAACACCTCCGCTATCGGATCCCGAACCAGCATCACCTTCTCCACTCTCAGATGACTCCGAATGCCGACTCGCTGCCTCCTCAGAATCACTAGTCTCAGCAGCGTCATCACTCAAGATGGGCTCTAAAGGGCTGCTCTGGCCTCGGGTGCCCCTGTTCCTGCCTCTCCTCCCTGTTACTGGAGGAGGTACTACCGGTGTTGGTGCTGGTGCTGGTGCTGCGGCTGCCGCCGGAGCCATCGGTACAGATGGGATCTGAAAAAGACAGTTGTCAACATATCAGTTATAGTGTGTATATCAGATACAAGCATAGTATCCAGAATAAGTGATATATAGAAATCAAATACAGTATGAGTACAGTGTGTGAGTACAGTGTGCCAATGCAGTGTATTGGTGCAGTTTGGGAAAGACGGCAGTTCAAATGCCAGTGTATCAATGGAAAGATGATAGCATGAAGTGCAAACTAAAGGAAATTACCAGGATATCGTGGAGACCAAGCAACGTCTCCCTCCTCTGCACCATGCCCATCAAGGAAGCTATCAGCTCAAGACAGTTCCTCGTGTACTTAGCATTTTCCTATATATATATATATATAATGAGATATCAATCAAATATACTTGTCAATTCAAGTATGAATACAAGAATAAGATTTATATACTACTTGCATTTTCATAGAGAATCATTTGCCTCGTCTCCATCAAACTAGCTATTTTTATTTTTTTTTAAATAGTGACTAAATTATCAAGCTTCAAAAAAGTGTTTAGTCAAAATAGGAAAAAGTAATTTTTTAGCACATAGGCATGTATCATAGGCTTAAAAGTCACCCTGGAACTAAGGGCAAAAAGGTTGAATGTCATCGGGGACTCGAACTTAGTTGTTTCTCAAGCAAATGGGGACTGGAAGGTCAAAGAAGAAAAAATGAAGGTTTATCACCAGACCTTGGATGTTCTGATTCCTAGGTTTGAAAAGCTAACTTTCACGCATCTACTGAGCGAGAACAACAAGTTCGCTAATACTTTATCAACTCTATCTTCTATGATAGACATCCCACTTGGAGTCTGAATGCGTCCGATTATCATTGAACAAAAATACATGCAGACCTATGAAACTATCTTCGCAATAGATGAAGTGCAAGACAAAAACCCTTGGTACTATAATATTTGGAACTTCTTGGAAAATGAGATTTATCCACCAAGAGACAAAAGAGAAATACGGCGAATAGCCGTCCAATTTATCATCTGCGGAGGTAAACTGTATAAAAGAGGTCGTCTGGGAATGCACAAGTTGTGTGTCGAAGAAGAGGAATCAAGGCGCCTGATGGAGGCCATCCATGGAGGAAAGTGCGGAGCGCACATGAACAAAGTGATGCTAGCCCTGAAGATTCTCAGGCAAAGTTACTACTGGTCCATCATGGAGAAGGATTGTATTGGTTTTGTTCGGCGATGCCACAAATGCCAAATTCATGCCAATTGCATGAATATCCCACCGTCAAAACTGTACAACATGACTTCGCCATAGCCTTTCTCAGTTTGGGGAATTAATGTTATCAGTGTCGTCACGCCAAAATGGTCGAATGGGCATGAATACATCTTGGTGGCAATTGATTACTTTACAAAGTGGATGGAAGCTCAGTCTTATGCAGTGTTGAAAGCATCGCATGTGGCCAAGTTCATCAGAAACAATATCATTTGCCGATATGGGATCCCAAATGAGATCATATCAGATAATGGTTCACACTTCAAGAAAGAGGTGATAGACTTGTTGGATAAATACAATGTGGCCTTTCATAAGTCATCTACATATAGGCCGCAAACCAATGGAGCTGTTGAGGCCGCCAACAAGAGCATCAAGAATATTTTGTAGAAAATGGTTGAGACCTATAGAGACTGGCCAGATAAATTGCCATTCGCACTCTGGGGTTATAGGACTTCAATCCGGACGTCTACAGGGGTAACTCCTTACTCTCTTGTCTACGGGATAAAGACTGTTTTTCCAATTAACAGAGAAGTCTCGTCGCTGCGAATTATGGCTGAGTGTCAGATAGCAAAGGCGGGCTGGCAACAGAGCAGATCTGAAGAGCTGATGCTGTTTGATAAGAGAAGGCTGAAAGCATTGTATCATGTTCAGGGCTACCAGTGCAGAATCTCTAGGGATTTTAACAAGAAAGTTAAGTCTAGGAATCTCAAGGAGGGAGATATGGTGCTAAAAGACAACCGAGCTCCCATTTATAACCCTAGGGGCAAGTTCAGACCCAATTGGACTGGTCCTTGCATCATCAAAACTATTTGATCGGGTGGAGCTTTTATTCTCATGGATTTAGATGGCTTGGAATTTTCACAACCAATCAACATGGACAAGTTGAAGAAATACTATCCTTGAGAGGCTCACTAGGCTGAAAACCCGAAAGAGTGACCTAGGCAAAAGTTAAAGCATGAAAAATTAGAAATAAAGAAAAACTGAGCTCGCAAGGTTGGAAAACCCTAAAGGGCGACTTTAGCAAAAGGTAGAGCGCAAAAGGAGAGAGTAAATACTCGAGTGAACCCAAACCGAACTACGTAAGGCCCGATTCCCATCTTCAGAGATACGTAGGCAACTTCATCCTGAAGTTCGGCCGTAATCACTTTCAACTCAACTATCCTGTCCATGTATCTGATCAGGTCATCTTTGTCTGTCCTTTACCTGAGAGTTCAGTTGTGATCTTTACTTTGAGAGAAGAGCTGGTTACAATGCAGAGCAATGGTGTTCAATCAAGGCAGTTATGATTTTTTTGATTCGGGGTTGTACATCTTAGGGATTGATTCTGTGAGTGCTAGGTGGTGATCCTTTTCGAAAATGGTTTTGAAAAGTTTTAATAAAAGTTGATTTTGTTCAAATTTTACCTTTTACAACTTAGACCATTTTTGGGCCAAAAAAAAAAATTTAGTGCTCACAACTTTAATTTCATTGATTTCAACTTAAAGTTCTCCAACTCTCTGATACAAATCAAAGTTGCTTTTATTACATTGAAAAAACATGAAAAGAAAGGTCAAAGCAATAAATTAGGGGCATAGGTGAGTCAGGTGCTCCCGTGTCCTCTGCTCGTTCTTGTAGAAGCTTCTGACGCCAAAGTGGGCCCGGTTTGTGCCTCTTCCTCGAGCCAAACCAAGCACTAGCTAGAAAGGGCGTAACTGAACTAAGGGCAAGGGCCAGAAGCTCTCTTGTCCTCCAAGCAGTGAGGTACCTAGCCAAGTGTGAACCACGGATGGGGAATGAAATCGAGTACTCTACCCCCTCCTCTGGGCGGGTCTGATCATGCCCGAACTGACGTCCGAACCGAAAAGGGAAACAGAATACGCAGTGCGTGAAGCCGATCAACTGTATGCCAAGTTGCCGAGCCAAGCTGTAACTCATCTTAGTCAGATTAAGCCAAGGGCAACGCCAAGCTATGTCAGCAACAGACCTGTTGCACATCCAGTGGCACCACCATCTCTCATTCGGGAAATCCACTAGTCGATGGCGGTAGAAATAACCTCGAGCTGAGTACTCAGGACAAGAGTCCACTACCTTCAGCTTATCCATGAGCCACACATGGGAAGGGATGAAAGAAAAGAGAAATTAAAGAATAGAGAGATGTATGTTGAGAGAAAAGTGAGAAAAGGGCTTTGAGAGAAAAATAAAGCACGAGTGACGAGCGATGTGAGAAACACATATGAGAAAGGGTAGGAAATAATACCTGAAGAAGTAGTGGACTTCCCGCGAATCTGGTAGTCTCTCGCCAATGAAAGGCGTCTAAGCCCATCAAGGTCTCGGCCAGCACCAAACCAATGCAATTCTTGCCTTCTTTCAGACCTTGGGCCACTTCGATCAACCAAATGCTGGACCCGCCAAAGCTAGGGGCAAGAAGGAAATGAGCAAGCATACATAACCAGAGGGCATGTTGCCGAAAACCTCGCCAGAGAAGGTCGCCTCTGTCACCGATGTCGAAAAATCAATGAATCAAGCTAGGAATGTCTAGCTCTCCATTGTGGGCCAAAGATCGAGCCTCGTGTAGAGTAAGCCCACACATCCGTCCCAGAGCTTGGGCGTGGCCAAAACGGAACTGAGGCATGATTTCCTCACTGTGCAGAGATTCCATTAGTGCTTGAAATTCTTCAATTGTCAGGCATATTTCTTGTCCTTCGAAGCTAAAGACGTATGTGATTGGGCCTAGCATCGGGCCACGGCATGGAGGAATGGAAAACAAAGTGGAGTTCAGCTCAACGGAAAAAGTGCATTTATGCCGAAACCCCAAAAATTTACCTTTTTCGTCCCCCTCTAAAGTCACTATCCAATCCGAAAGCTTTTCGGCAAAAAATGGCTCCATTTGTGGAAAAAATTACAACTGAAATGAGGTTCTATAGAAAAATCATGAAGCTAAACCTTTTGTAGAAGATAAGGTTGTGAGTAGTTGTCAGCAATTTGGCGATTCTCACATTTGTGGCCAGTAGGTGGCCAGCAGGCTACTTTGGTGGCTGGCAGACCACCTCTTGTGGCTGGCAGGCCACCCTCTATGGCCGACAAGCCCTATCTCTAGCCGGCAGCCTTCTTTTCAGGCCTGCCGATCACCTGTGTGCTGAGCAGTGCTGGAAGCTTGTTTTTTGTCTTGATTTTTGAGTGTTTTAAGGTCTTGTTTTGAGTCTTTTTGGTTTTAGCAAGTTTGTTTATGTGTATTTAAGTTGTTTTTGTTTTGTTTATTGAGTTGTATTTTGTATTTTGATTATTGGTCGGTTCATTACCCGATTAAGAACTTTGTTTCAATCAAGTGAGCTCTTGGCCAATTCGATTCCATGTTCATTTTCATGCAAATATGGTGCTCATGATGCAAAAATAACAACACTTTTTTCAAAAACTGCGAGGTTTTATTCCGATCATGATTTTTATAAAAAATGAGTACAAGTTTCAAAGCAAAATAAACCTATCTGAAGCTATACATCTACTAATACTACCAAACAAAAAGAAACTAAGCAAAGTACAAAAAAAAAATTAGCGCCAATCGCCTTAGGCCCGAGAGGCCCTCTTCGTCCTCTTCCTCAGAGGATAGGACTCGATGGCAGTATCTCCATCGACACCGCTGTCCGAATCAATCTTTGAACCAGAACCCGAGCCGATATCCTCTCCGCTCTCTTCCTCAGAGTCCGCAGCATCAACACCTCCGCTATCGGATCCCGAACCAACATCACCGTCTCCACTCTCGGATGACTCCGAATGCCGACTCGCTGCCTCCTCAGAATCACTAGTCTCAGCATCGTCATCACTCAAGATGGGCTCTGAAGAGCTGCTCTAGCCTCGGGTGCCCCTATCCCTGCCTCTCCTCCCTGTCACTAGAGGAGGTGCTGCCGGTACTGGTGCTGCTGCCGCCACCGGAGCCATCGGTACAGATGGAATCTGAAAAAGATAGTTGTCAACATATCAGTTACAGTGTGTATATCAGATACAAGCATAGTATGCAGAATAAGTGGTATATAGAAATCAAATATAGTATGAGTACAGTGTGTGAGTACAGTGTGCCAATGCAGTGTATCGGTGCAGTTTGGGAAAGACTGCAGCTCAAATGCTAATGTATCAGTGGAAAGATGATAGCATGAAGTGCAAACTGAAGGAAATTACCTGGATATCATGGAGACCAAGCAGCATCTCCCTCCTCTGCACCATGCCCATCAAGGAAGCTATCAGCTCAAGACAGCTCCCCGTGTACTTAGTGTTTTCCTATATATATATAATGAGATATCAATCAAATATACTTGTCAATTCAAGTATGAATACAAGATTAAGATTTATATACTACTTGCATTTTCATAAAGAATCATTTGCCTCGTCTCCATCAAACTAGCTATTTTTATTTTTTTTTTAAATAGTGGCTAAATTATCAAGTTTCAAAAAAGTGTATAGTCAAAATAGGAAAAAGTAATTTTTTAGCACATAGGCTGACAAAAGTTTTGTTCGGTTGTTTATATAAGCTTTATTTACTACTGGACTATAATTGAACAGAAAGCAACAAATTAACTTTCTTTTCTCAATGCCATTGATTATTCAATTCTTGACTGTGGGCTCTGAGAATGTCCTAAGTTGAGATTTTATTTTATTATTATTATTTTTTAACACTAGCATAATTTCTTTTAGATTCTTTGCTTATTTCTCATTTTCCTTGCCATGAAATAATGCTAATTAATTGAAATATTGCTATTCATAGTATCACTTTTTTGACAGACATGGATTTTTCAATGATAGGAAAAGTATATATTTTACAACAAAATGAAAGAAGGAAATAAAGTTATTGAGCAGACTAAATAGAAGCAAAATACATTTTATCAATACTGAATTGAATGGTAAAGATATAGTTAGATAATATTGACAATTTAATCTTTAGGAAAAAAGAGATTCTAAATTCAAACACCAAAAACATTCCCATATAAACAGATAAACCACACTACATGATATTCGATGTTGCATAAGCAATTTAATTTCTTGGATTCCAAAGTTTATAAAAATGCCAAACTCCCAACACTTGAAAAAGGAGGAGGGCAATAAAATAAAATAAAATAAAATAAAAAAGGCAGCAAACAGACCATTAACATTAAGTGAAAAATCACCACTGAAGTCGATTGTATTGGATAGTTGACATAAAACAACATACTAGGCAAAGATGCATACAGAAAAATGTTTGAACAGATGGATTATTATAGAGCAGAGGGGAGCAAATTTGAAAGCAATTAGAAATCAACAGAAACAGAATTCCGATTCTAGATGGGAAAGGTCAGGTTTAAAATTTTACTTAGTCCGAGGGTTAATTTAGTTGACTGCATCATCAGCCACACATGGCTTGTTTTTTCATATATATATATATACATATTTTATTTTTTTTAAAATTTTAATAGGCTTGATAACCAACAATATATTATTGGCTAAAGATTTGAACTTAAAATATTGAAGACTTCCTAGGCAGAGGGGTAAAGAATTTAAATCTAAACCCCAAAGCCCTCATTCCATTTTGTGTTTTTGGTGAACAATCAGGTTGTACCCACAGATAAATAAACTTATTTTGAAAACACCACAAATTCAATGTTTGTCATGTGTAATTGTCTCATCAGTAAATGTAGATATTATTAGTGAAACCATTCATGGTAAATGACAAATCTATCCAGCCCATGTGGCACAAACATTGCTGCAATCTTTGTGGTTTTTCACAAGTATCTAACAAGTTAGCAACCTAACAACAAAGTCTGACTTCCAAAACATGAAAAATCAAAATCATTTGGAATCGTAAAGGAACAAGTGAAGCAACTAAAACTGCAAAAGAGCTGTCAATAAGAAAAATATAACCACTTCAATGGGATTGAGACAAAATAAAACACAAAAACAAAAGCATCAAGGTTTAAAAGAGAACATTGAACATCAAATTCTGAAGTGTCGATAAGCATTTTGCTTACGGTCAAGAATAATGAAAACATGATTGAACATACAAAGAAGAATTCAATTACCAACATTTTTCCTTAATGAGAACAGTCATTTGAAACCTAATTTAAGTAATCAATTGGAGTAAAAACAGTATTAAAATAAAAATAAAAAATTATTTCAAACATTAAGACCAATCTGAACGTGAAAAAGGGCTAATTAAAAGGCCTAAGTTGTTGTTGTTTTGTAAGTAAGGATCAATCAAAGTTGCTGGAAATAACTTATATAATTGGTGCATATTTTTAGAAGTTTATTAACTAATAAGTGTTGTTAGTTTGCAATGGTTCAAGCATTTCATCAAAAACCTGGTGGCCAAAAGCATGGATAGAGAGGTCCATATGCTTAAAGAAAAAGTTCCTTAAAAAGAATGACAGTAATGTTAAAAATGTTCTTCCAGTGAGTCTATGCAATAAAGGACTACGTTTCAGAATAAATTTTGCAAGCACAAAATACAGCAAAAAAAGTTGTTCTAAATAAATACACAGGCTCTGCAAGTATTCTAAATAAATAATAAATAATAAATAATAATAAAAAAAAAAAAAAAAGGCAGACTCATTAAAAACCAATCCACACCAGCAGGCCATAATTTGTCGAAAAAAGAAACCCTGGCATTCTAACAACTGGAAGTAAAAAAGAAAGCCAATAAACATAAAGAAAACAAATTGCAAGAGTAACAAAAAGAGAAGAAAATCAGATTAGATTAAGAAGAAAAAGAAACGAAAACCCAAAACGAAGCATCATGTTATATGAAAAGTTGTAAAATGAGAAGCCGTAGTTTGTACCCTACAGTTTTGTAAAAATTGCAGTTTGCACCTTAAATTTTAATTATATTTTTCAATAATTGTCTAAAATTATGAGGTGCAAAGTGAAACATTTTGTTTTACAAGGGACAAAGTACAACTTTGACAAAACTTGCCAATAAAAAATATATATATAATGGGTTCGTTTGGAAAGTAAGTTAGTTTTTTGACTTTTTTAATTATTTTAATCTGGGGTTAAAAAGTTTAATTTTGGAAGGACTTTAGGTTTTTTTAGTTTTTTTATGAGAGAAAGAATGTAATGATTATGAATTAGATATAATATTTTGTCTTATTAGACTAAAAAATTTATTTTATTTTTTGTAACTAAAATAGCAAAAAAATAGTCCCAACTTTTGCTTTTCAAATGGAGCCAAAAGACCATTCACTGAGCAAAATGCTGCTTTCAGTTTTTCATGGGGTAAAGTGTTACCCTGTGTTTTTTAAGTACTTATAAATTTCAACAATGCTAGAGACCTCTAAAAAGGCATCTCTAAACCCACCTCTAATGAGGTGGAAAAGGAAAAAAAAAAAAAAAAAAAAAAACAAGACATATGATTGGCTGTGGTAGCGGGGGACCTACTGCCACATCACTAGTGGTACCTCTAAATTAGAGGTCCCAAGCATTTTTGTATAAATTTATAATACATATTTGACCTAATTTGAACCTTTTAAGGATTTGAAATGTTCAATGAAATTATTGAAGGTGTAAAAAATAAATAAATAGATAAATAAAGTAAAATTATTGAAGGAGCGAAATGTTTGAGGTAAGATGAATGCCCTAGATAGACATAATTAATTACATTTTAAACAAGAACTAAGCTTAAACAAATTTTTGACACTGCACATGATAGTTGTCACTTTCAAAGGAATTGACAACTATATGTTGGTGAGCTGTAGATGATATTAGCAATGACAGTGATGGTACTGTTAATAATTCATTGATTTGGACATACCAAAAAATTGTTGTGTTTGGTTGGGAGATTTGGGGAGTAATTTGGAAAGGGAAAGGAAAAAGGTGTGTGAAACTATGTGAAATATAGGCATGATTTATTCACATTTCACCTACCTTTTTCATTTTCCTTTCCAAATCCCTCCCCAAATCCCCCAACCAAACACAATATAAGGGATAAATTTCACATATCAGTGAATATTTAAAAAAAAATATTTTCAAATTAGTGAAAAAAATTTGTAAATGTTAAAAAGTAAAATTATAAATTTTTTCATCAATTTGTAAATAATTTTGAAAGTCTCACCGATAATTAAATTCTCTAGAAATTAATTTTGAATAAATGAAAGAAACAAAACTGTCCTAATGGTGGTCAAAAGTTTTTAAATTTTTTGTTTGGAAAATCCCATGAATGTAGGAGGAGGATTAGCATGATCATAAATTAAATAAATCAACCGTATTCATCAGATCATGCAGTGGTTATAAAGATTTCAGAACAAGCCTCATCAACACCACAAGATTCTATTTGATTAAAATGAAAAATAGGATTACAAGTGCAAGTGATAGAAAGTGAACTAAAAAAAATTATTTTCAATTATATATTTGATTAAGAAGATTTTTTTTTTTTTTTTTTTTTGTGAAAAAGTCTTAATAATTGGCTACTATCAGGAGAGAGAAAAAAAATCATGTAATTTTTTGTACAAAAATTAAAAGCCAATCATGAATTATATATGGAAATTTGACTTTCTTGCATTTGTCACTATTCTCATGCTAAATAAACATAGGAATAAGGCTTATCATTTAACTGCATGTTCTCTAGCCCGGCTCACAAGACTTCTACCTTGCCGAAACTGATATCTCAAGCAGGCTGGGCCAACTTAAATAAACTCGGGTTAGCCTTGTGTTGGGCTTGGATTTGGGCCTAGGTAGCTCAGTAGCCCAACCCATCAACAGGCTTTTACCAGCCCAAGCGCATATCCTAGTAGAGTTAGGTCAACCCAAATAAGCCTTGGGTAGGGCCTCGACCTCCGCGTCCAATCTTAGGGACTGTTTGAAATGTTCTAAATAAGTGTATTTTTTTACTTTTTATGAAACATGGGCTGGGTTTGAAGTGATGTGATAGAAAGATAGTGTGACTTAAATAAGATGATGTGATTTAAATAGGATAGTAACTTTTAGACTTTTTTACTTTTTTAGTATATGCCAAACAAGGCCTTAGTCTGACCTGCTGGCCCGATCTGCGAAGCTGATAAAAAATGAGAAAATAGGGAAAAACATAAATACTTTTTTAAAAATAAAAAAAATTTCAAAAATATGTCTGAACCTTGACTCATTTTACTTGGCTACCCAACTAGGCCAATTGGAAAAGACTCAGGCCGAAGGTTTTTGGCTCTGGGCCAAACCAACTCGACTTAACAAAAAACTCACCAGACTTTGCCCACTAACAGACTTGGGCACCAATTACGTGAGTCTGGTTGATGCAGGCTGGCTCAATGGTAAACTTTGGGAAAAGTTTTACTCCAAAAACACTAGTTATTGTCTACTTCTCTTCCAAAGGCTTGCAATTGCTGATTTTTTTATTTTTTTTTCAAAAGAGTAAAATAATGAGAAGCACTCACTCGTATATGTTGATAGGGTAAGTCCTACACCCATTATTATTATTATTATTATTATTATTATTATTGTTATTATTATTATTACAGGTTAACATAATGTTTATTATGTGGTAGGAGGTAAATAAATATAGTAAAATTCACCCAATGACAAATATATTATCCTAATAGTTGGAGTTAATTTAAATCATTTGACATAATAAATGCATTTTAAACGGGCAAGGAGATTCAATAAAATAAATTGTATATATATATAAAAGAATGGCTCTCTGAATAAATGAAATTATATATTTTTGTAGTGTTATATATTTTTTATCAAAATATTTTTAAATCATATTAGTTTGGTTTAAAAGGATTTAAGTTTGTAGTGACCCGAGTAAGATAAACCTGACTTATATTAGTTATTGCATTAGAGATAATTGTTTTGGCTATCAGTGGAGGATAGCATTGCCATTGTACGAGTACAAAATAATCTTCACTTGTATAATCCTATTGATCAAGCTTGCATTCCTCCAAACGTTGTCGTAACACTTGAAATCACAAACGTGAGCTGGTCGGCGGGTGTGTGTCGGAAACCCCTCCGATGCCTAAGTCAACAAGTAGACTGAGGAAGCGACAGCTCTGTAAATTTGGAAGTAAGAATTGCAATACTTGATATTAGGGTTTGGTTAAAGTTTTTGTAAGTTTCGCATGCTACAATCCTAGTAAGACTCAACTCTCCTTTGTAAAGTCCTCATAAGAATCACACTCCTAAATGATAATGTTTATCTTTTAATACCCTCCTCACTACAAGCCGAGTGAGATGGCACAACTCTTTGCACAGTTTTCGGCCGAGCAAGAGCTACTTTACTTTGTCTGCCACTATCCTAATCGAGCAACACGCAGAGCCGTATAGGGTTTGTATGGCATCCTACCATGCTGACATTGCGCAGCTCTTCTCTTAGCTCGATCAAACCTTCATTCTTAGCTCTGTTTGACTGCCTTCCCTTGTAGCACGGTCAAAGCATTGACAGCCTCTAGGAAGTAGCTACGTCTAAGAATATGGGCATTTATTAGTCCGGTCAAATATCTTTGACTGGCCTAGCCTTTGCTCAGCCAAAAACTAGGCTATCTCCAAGATATAGCACGGCCCATTACTCGGCTCAAGCCTTGAAGCTATTTCCAACTAGCTCGGCCCAATTGGGCTACACAAATTACCCTCTCAGTTGGCCCTTAATTCGATCTGCAGTACATGATTGGGATTACTCTTTACTATCAAGCTAAATGACTCAATCTTGCCAAGCTAACCAAGACTGCTCGGTCGTAAAGCCCACTCGGTCTAAAGCGATCTCATCAGTCGTACACCAACCACTCTGACACAATGTCCTTTCTGGGACACGTGGCTAGCCCCAATTATGCCCATTCACTATTACAGCCATCACGTATATCCCTCAAAATTTTGAATCATCCCGCCTTTTTGCCTTCTACATATATATAGCCCATACATACATTTTTTATCCTTCTACTATTTATCTTTTCAAGCAGAAAACCCTAGAAACCATAGTGCTCAACCCTTCCAATTCCTGCATTTTAGCCTCAGATCAACAAGCTTTCACAGTAGCCACCGACTCGACTTCATCTCAGGAGCTTTGTTGCCGATTGGAACTTGGCTTAGCGTCCAAAAAGGTAAGCTTTCCATACCTTTTTAGTATTTTTCCACACACATTGATTTTGTTCTTCATGTTTATTTTGCTACCTATGCCCATAAACCACGCTAAAACACCCATAATTACTAGAATCTTAGTAAAATCAATCTTGGAATTCAATTAGGCCTCCATATGACCCTTAATATTCTATTCTCTGTAATGACCACACTGATCTGGGAAAAACCGGCCAAGAACCATGAGTTTGACCCAAAATCACATTGGAACCGAGCAAACTCCATGTTTATAATACCTTTAGGGAAACCAACCGAGCTATAATTGTTACTTGTTACCATGACCAAGCTAAAATCTTGTTCACATGAGCGACCGAGTTAAAACCTCGCTTGCTTACGAGGCCGAGCTAAAACCTCGCTAGGACCTCAAACCAAACTAAAACCTTGCTCCCTTACATAACCGAGCTAACACGTTGCCCGTTGGTGAAACCGAGCTAATGCAACTCAACACCAAGCTCATTGACCGAGCTAAAAGCAATACTCTAATGTGCATACCCATTTCAACCAGACACCTTAATTAGAGCTTCATCACTCTTTATACTTGATTAAGTTATACTTTGTTTTAGCTCGGTCAACACTTGAGCATAACACAATTCATTTTCGAGCATGTAAACTGAACTAGGATTGATTAGGCACACTTTCACAATTGCCCCTTGGTGACGCCATTCGGCCGAGAATACACACCAACCTTTGGCCGCGTTGAGAAGCCGAACGAACCCTTATTAACCTCAAAACCAACTCCATGAGCAAGTACTGCTTCATGGTAAGCTCCCCAGGTGCCATAGTCCAATTCCGTAAGGACTACAATATTCCAGATGATGTACACTTCGCACTAACCGAACAAGACACAATACCTTGGGGGAAAACATGATTTTGCCCCTTCACCATGATATCCATAATTTACTCAACACTTGGACTTTAATTCTTTCTCATAAAAACCCCTTCTTCCTTTTTATAAAACCCCAACACATCTCGTAATACCCCCATATTTACCGGCCAATAAGTATAGAAGGGCAATTGGGCGGGCACCTTTTACATTTCTGAAAACACCTCCAAATTTATCGGCCAGCAAGCACGAAGGGTCAATTGGACAACTTTACATTTCCAAACACCTCCACATTTACCGGCCATCAAGCACGGAAACCAACACATTATTCAACCGTATCCCCTACATTTACCAGCGCTAAGCACAGAAAGGCAATTGAACACCTTAATCATATACCAATGACATTCCCACATTCTCCAACCTCCAAGCACAGAAGGGCATTTGGACACCTCAACACACACAACACGTACTAAAATTATACACACCCAATTAGACAACCCAACACTTAATCCATCACCATGTGGATGCAATGCAATGCAAGAGTTCACAATTTTATAACTTAATTGAAATCCAATTCAATCACACACAAAATCAACAAATGAATACGATATAAAATAGATATATATTTCCATATCTTTAAGTCATTTTTGCCATCAATTTTAATTATATGCCTATTTACACATTAAACCTTTCAACATTTTTGAATTTCCACCTAAAACAACTTCCTTGAATCTTCCATTAACATCATCATAACACAAATTTCATTCCACATACGGACACTCAAGAAGATTAATTGAAATTTCATCATAAAGTACCAATTTAATTCCAACCCTCATTTAAAAACAAAATCCCAAATCTAGGGTTTCAAAAAAATTAGAGGTTTTTCTCATTTCGTTATCAAATTCAGCAATCGTCAAATATTTCTCATCAATATGTCAAAACATTCTAAATATTTCAAAATTTTGAGTGAAAACCCCATTTTTGAATATAAACATCTTTTAATTAAAGATTTCAAACTCAAAATAACTCATATTTTCCATAATACAACACAATCAAACGAAATTATAAATAATTAGAGTTAAGAGAACTCTCTACCTCAAGGATGAGAGCTACGTAGGAAGACCCAAGCAAAACCTCGACAAAATTGTGATTTAGTCAGTCAAAAGAAAGATCTCCACTCATCCTTCACTAATCTTGCATGATCTATAGTGGATCATTGGTATAAATTATAATTAGGTGAAATAAAAGGTTTTATGGCTAGGGTTTTCAGACATGAAGAGGTGAGAGAGAGAGAGAGAGAGAGAAAAGTGAGAAAAAATGAACAAAAAGTGGATTTTATACTTACTGATCCTGAACAGACCGCTTGAGTAACCACTCTTACACTCGATTGTCAGAGACATCACACTGCTTGAGCGATAAAAACCTTTGCTTGAGCGTAGAATGCACGCTCCCAGAACTTAAGACCAAACAAGACAGACCGCTTGAGCAACCAAACCTCCGCTCGAGCAAATTTCAACATCTTCTAGAATCTTAGACCTACAAAAGTACTGGATGACCCACCAAATCACTCCAGTGAACAATCTATCGCTCGAGTGAAGAGGAAAAAGAAACAATTTTTTTTGTTTTTTTTTCTGGAGTGCTACAATAAATTTACACCATACACACAAGAGAGTTGCACCATCATTAAAATGTAATTTTGTTACCACTGCTTTATTGAAATACAATTTTCACTAATATAAATAATGTTACATTATTTTTTCGTGTGTATATCTACATTCATTAAATATTAATAAAATTTAGGATAAATTAGAAATATACCTCTGAGATTTGCTTAAAATACTAATTATCTCTTTGATTCTGAAAATTACAAATACCTCCTTTTTGAGAATTTGTCATTTAACAAAGTTGACCGAAAAATAAAATTCCTAATTACCTTTCTGTACAATAATAAAATTACTAATAATATTAATTGAAATATGTTTCTAACGTCATTAAAACTTATTAGACTTAATAGTTTATTAGTAAAAATGGTCATTTATTATATTATTAGAAATTTGAAGGGCCAGATCAAATTTCTAAAACTATAAGGGCAATTAATATTTTAAACAAATATCAAGAGTTTATTTGTAATTTATTCAAAAATGTAATTACTAAGGCCTCGTTTGGGAATATGCTATTTTAGTAATTTTTTGGTTTTTTGGCTAAAATATGAGATTAAAAAAAAAATTTAGTATGTTTGGAATGACTTTTTTATTTTTTACGAAAGAACTTGCAAAAAGTAGAGAGAAAAGTAAATCTTTGACTTTTGGGTATAAGTTATAGGCTTTTTGATTTTTTTAGTGACTTTTTGATTTTTAGATTAAAACTGTTGCATGCCAAAGGAGGCATAATTTTGCATAAAAAGAAGAAACCAATTTTAATTGAAATATTAACATGTATAAAATAGAAAAATGTTTGAGACCTCTAAAAGAGCTCTCACAATTTGACCCACAATGATGTGGTATGATAGCTGTCAACTTTTAATTTGTCATACACTCAATTATATAGGGCTCAATTACATTGTTATATCATTTTGGATAAATTTAGGGATCTAAATTGCGAGTCTCTAATATTTCTATAATATATATATATATATATAGGTTTCATTTAAATTTGTGGGCCTAAAATTTATAAAACATTAAGTCGTCTACGCTTCACACAAAAGAAGATATATAAATAACCAACTTAAATAATTTAATTAATTTGCATTTCTTCATATAATTTTTTTCATTTCAACATTTGACCTGTGAGTCGCACGAGACTTTTTTCACTAATATATATATATACATCTCTATACTTCCATATATGTGAAGCCTTGAGATGATACTGATACAAAATGTCTCATATTTTGGATTTTGTCCAAAATACTCTTATAGTTTGTGTTTTTGTAGAAATTATATTAAGCGAAGGATGAGACTCAAAATCGAGATCATAAGTCTGATTAAGAATGTACTTACTACTTAAACAATACATGTTATATGTGTATTTCTCTTTGTCATTATTCCTATACTATTACTTTTTCCCGAGTTACATAAAATGCGAACCACTAGTGTGTATATATATATATATATATATGAGATTTGTTGAGTAACTTCCACGTTGGACAAGGTGGGACAACAAGAGAATTAAGGACAACCATCATAAATCCAAATCAAGGACGTTGGGGTTGGAAGAGAAGTAACCAGCAGCATTCCTTGACAACAATGACCTTTCGCTCAAGTATAGATTTCTTTTGGGGTTACAAAACATATCCCCATCTACATTTATTGGCTGCAATGCAGTATTTGGAAGCAAAGAAAAAAAAACTTATATTTTTCTCTTTTTTCTTTAATATCCAAATAAGCTAGTTATCCCCCAAACCAAACTTTGTGGACAGTCCTCCAGAAAATATCCAGACAAAATCAACATTGCTGATAGTAATAATATTATTCAAGTAGTAACAAAAAGATTTATCTGAATTCAACGAGAGGCATATATGCCAACATATTTACAATCACAAATAACCCACCAGTCCCCTTATATTCGATATAATATCACACATTCACACTTTTTCTCCGACTCTTTCCAAACAAAATAGAAGCAAACATATATTGCACTTAACAAAGACATCCAGATCCTAAACTATACTCAAAAAGGGTCTCCGAAAGATTTGAAAGAAGTTGAACAAGGGAAATAATAATAAAAAAATTTATAAAAATAAAGAAGAATAAGAATTTTGGAAGCAGACAAAATTAAGAGATTTTTCATTTAAATTTCATCTGTTAGCAAGCAGTCGTATCTTTCCATGAGTTTATCTACCCTCCTCATTGCCACCAACATGGAATGATCCATCTTTCATCAATTTCAGGCTCAGACTATTGTACCGCTCTCTTGAATACTGCCTTGATGCTTTTCTCCAATCCGTCCCAGCCTTCATCATTGACGCAAACTCTTCATAACTTATACGTCCATCCTGCAAACACAAACACATGAAATATGAAATTAAGAATGGATCCAAGCATGCAAATCAATACAAATGTCTATATATATCCACACAACAAAAATGAATCGAGAATTGCAGAGTTAGAATCAAGAACTAAAAAATTGAGACAAATCTCATTTGTCCTTCACAAGTCCGCAGACTAAGCTGGTGAGCATATCTAGATTTTAGCATATAGTTAAGGCCACTGAAACACATTTCAGTGTGATTGTAAGTTTTGACAAAAAGTTATTCCGAACAGACAACTGTTTGTTTCATATATTCATCACATTTTTCAGTTCTGAAACTATGCAAAGTTTTTTCAAAAAATTTCCAATAGACTCTTATGATTGTACAAGCATCAGATCAAATCAAATCATATTCCAGCTATCATGCAAAATTTGACTTGTAATGTCAATTATTTAATACACTAGACTAAAGATTTAAAGAAGAAAGAAAACACAGAGAAATACTATGATAAACTAAATACAGACCTTGTCTGTGTCCACATCCTGCATGATGGCATTAATGACTTCTTCATTGTTGGTCTCGACTTCATCAGCCAAGGTATCCCTTAGTTCTTCAATCTCTATATACCCACTTCGGTTTTGATCAAAGAATTTGAAGGCTTCGAGAAGGTGATCATCATTACCCATCTTTCTGAGATGAACAGAAATAGCAACAAACTCTCCGTAGTCCAAATGTCCATCCTTATCCACATCACCCTGTAAAACAGCCTCAGATTAATTTGACATAAATAAATTTATGTGAAATCAAAATGGATAACAGGAACTGATCTTCAAGAATCCAATCAAATTTTACCAATTCCAGATGGTTATTAATGATATATTACTTGAGTAATTTCCTTATTGCAACTAAAAATAGTACATTAACCACAGTTTGAAGTGGCCTGGTGGTAATTTCTGGCCACCCTGCAGTGAATAATGTCGACTTGATCTTTTTTTTCCTTTTTTTTGGAAAGTGTGTCGGTTTGATCTAATAGGATGAGGATGAGAAAACAGAGATTCCACAAGAATACTGCTTCGATAGTTCACAAATCATGGTTTTATTGCCAAAAAAAATTAAATTTGGGAAAACACTATTCTTACATAAAATTCATAAAAAAATAAAATAAAATAAAATAAAAATAAATAAATAAATAAATCTCCACAAGAATGATGTGGCAATGTCATTCTTGTAAATGAATTCATCTTTATAGGTATTTTGTTTTAAAGTGAAAGGTGCACATTGAGCCACATCACTATGTATGAATCTTTTGTTTTAATTTTTTGCTGTTCTCAACTGTTGGTTATAAGAGAACAAAAAATCTCTATTGCAAAATGTGCTCTATACGAAAGCACCTACAACTGATCATACCCTTTGTTGCGTTGTCCAAACACAAATGTAAGAACTTAATAAGAGTGCATTTGCGTAAACAAAATTGATCTAGGTGATACGTTTTATCTGATACCAAGGTACAAAGTTAAAAAACAGTCAGGAATGTACTCACAGCTTCCATAAGAATCTGGAGATCTGATTCAGGCATCTGACTGCCAAGCTTCTGCAACCCAACTCTTAGCTCATCAATGTTGATCTTCCCTTTGTTGTTGGTATCCATCAATTGGAATCCCTTCTTTATGCCGGCCACTTCCTCCACTGACAAATGCTCCGCAATGACCTGTTAATTTTGCAAGTAATTTTAGTAACAAAATAGGTGACCAAGATCAATTAACCTTGATAAAACATATTTCTTGAATGGAAAAGCAAATAGTACTAAATTGTTCATTCTGATCAAGCTTTGAACATTACCCTTAGAGCTCTTTTCTTAAGCTTGTTCATTACAGAGAATTGCTGGAGCCTTGCTTTCACGGTTTCACCCAAAGAAACATTGGGAGCCTTCTTGGCATTTTGTATCCACGCATGGTCTGAAATTAAGCAGGCAAAAATCTTGGTTTAGGTTTTACATTCTGAATATAGAAAATTTGTAAGTAACAGTTAGTTACTTTGGTTAATTTTATAATTTTATAAACATATTTTCCATTTTAACAATACCATACCTAGCACTTGCTGAGCAGTAAGCCGTCTCTTAGGATCAGGGTCAAGCATTTTCTTTACGAGGTCTTTTGCATTGCCAGAAACTTTGGGCCATGGGTCCCTTTTAAAATCTACAACAGACCGAATGATAGCTTGGGCAACTCCTTGTTCAGTCTCTGAAAAGCAAAGAATAGATTTTTAGATACGACAGAAATCTCAAGAGTCAATAATGATGAGAAATTATCTTAGAACATCACTCCAGTCATGCAAATTCTAAAAAGTTGGAAAATCTTAAGTACAAATCCATTAAGAACCAATATAAATGGTGTACACATTTATTGATCTAATAAGTTCATTCATAAAGAAACACTCTACAGTTAATACTCATTAATAAGCTGATTAATTCTACTTGTCATCCTCACAAAGTAGAGCATTTCTAAAAATGTCTCTGATACTGAGACAGTATGTTCCTCTTTTACCCAATCAGCCCCTCAAACGATTCCCCTCCCCATTCTATCAAGGGGAGAGAAAAAAAAAAAAAAAAAGAAGCTTTTATTATACTTGTGTTTGTTGTTGCTACTCATGTTTCATAGGTAGTGCCAAGCACAGAACATAACTTATAGTGACTACACAATCAGAATTTCACTCTCTCTCTCTCTCTCTCTCTCTCTCTCTCTCTCTCTCTCTCAGACACACACACACACACACAATTAAGCTTGTTTCTATATTCTCTGTTGTAAGGAATAGAGGATGCTGCTGCATTTTTCATCCATCCATATTTTCTAATTGAGCTGAAAAAAAAAAAATGAAATAACTAAAATGCTCTCATTCAAATGCTTTGAACTAGAATGGCATTTGTGTAGTTCAGTGACAAAAATGTAAACACACCAACACAATTTTCTAATTTTCAAGTAATGCCTGCCCACAACAACAATACCTTTTAGGCATATAACCCTCAAGGAAGTGAAAATTACTCATCAAATCTTTGATTTGGATACTGACCTGCCCAAAAAGGTGGGACACCACAAAGTAAGATATAAAGGATAACTCCAGCACTCCAGACATCAATTTCTGGACCATAGTTTCGTTTTAGCACTTCAGGAGCCATGTAGTAAGGACTTCCTACAATCTCATTAAATCTCTCACCTGTACATATTAAAAACAATTTCAGATAGTGTAAATGGAGGGATAACTAATTGATGAAGGCCAAAAAGCAAATTATTCAAGTGCAATGGCTATAAAAAGGAATTACCAGGTTTAAAGAATACAGACAGCCCAAAATCAATTGCCTTTAAGGGTGCTGTTTCCTTCTTGTTTGCGAACAAAAAGTTCTCAGGTTTGAGATCCCGATGTATAACCCCATGCTTGTGGCACATCTGCAGCATAACAAAGGAGAATATATTCATATCTAGAAGCACGTCCAAATAGCAAAAATAACATATATCTTATTATGCATAAAAAAATATTTTCTTTTAAGAATGGGAATTCAAAAAATAAGATTTAAAAAAAAAACAAAAGAAAAAGGGGCAACCCAGTGCAGGGGGCTCCGGCTAAAGTGGGGTCTGTGGAGGCAAAATGTACGCAGCCTTACCCCATTTTCAAAGAATATTAAGAAATCTTCATTTAGGGAAGAGTTCAGAAATCTTAATGCGTCCTTAATAAAGAAAGTTAAAGCCAAAAAGCCAGTGAGAAATATGGTATATAATTATTGAACATAGCATGTACATATCATGTATTTGGTTAGGAAAGCTTTAGCTAAAAGTTCAATTCAGATGACATAACATAACTTTAGTAGTGATTGATTATGTAAATTTATTATGTTAAAAAAATTCCTCAAAAGAACTATGGAACTAAAAGTTGGCTCCACAAGTGAAAGAGTTCAAAAACTTTAATGCATCCCCAATAACGAAAGCAAGATTTTTTTTTAAAAATTGCCAAATTGGATTTAGATCCTCTCCTCCATTACACGGTCATCATCTAATGGTTATGAAAAAGTCACATCCATTGTTGTAGTAACACCTTTTTCTTGATTTGGAAAAAAAAAAAAAAATAAATAAAAGAAAAGATTAGTTCATTAGACTATTTTACAACCATGTATGTGATGGAGAGGATCTCGATCCACCTAAATTCTAAAACAACACTAGTTTTTAGGAAATATTCCCCAATTATGTAAAGAAGAAAACCAACAGTTTTGCAAGGCATGTTTTCATAAATTTTAAAACAAGAAAATTGGATTGAGATTGGAATCACCGTGACAAAACATCATTTTGCAACAACACATATATAATAGATAACAGCTAATAGATAATACATATGCAGATCAAAACAATACTAATTTGGAAAGTGAGATCAAAGCAAAAACTATAAGATGGATAAGCAAAGAAAGACGAGAGATAGAGAGATGTTCACCAGAATGACTTGAACAATTGTGCGAGTTACAGCTGCGGCCGCCCGTTCAGTGTAATGACCCCTAGCAACGATCCGATCAAACAATTCACCGCCCTCACAGAGCTCCATCACCAAGTGGACTGCATTGGCATCCTCATAAGTGTCCTTCAAGCTCACAATATTGGGATGAGGAGGCAAATGCTTCATGATCTCAACCTCCCTCCTCACATCCTCAATATCCACTTGTGTCCTTAGCTTCTTCTTTGATATGGATTTACAAGCAAACACATCACCTGAAGATTTATCAGTACACAAATATGTAACACCAAATTCACCGCGACCGAGCTCGCGACCGAGCACGTAGGTCTGCTCAATTTCATGGCCTGTTGGGTTGTCCAACACATGGGTCTTGTATCCACCATTTCCATGGTCTTTAGCAAATGGGTTTTCTCTATTTTTTCGCTTTCCCTTTTCCTTTACCTCATCTGATTGAACAGATGGTGTTACACAACAATTTCCCATTAATCAAAAGCTTCAATTCTCAAGCTTTTCCGATCTTGAGGAGAAACGGGTATCCAAATATAAGCAAGATAAAGGTGGGATCGGTGGAAATTTGATCGATCTTGATCCAAAACACAAACAAATCAAGAAAACTGAACCTGGGTTTTCTTCAACTTCAAAGCCAACCTTGAAGGAAAAACAGACCAATTGCAAGCTGACAAGATTTTGCTTTCCTAGAAAATTAAGATTAAAATTAAATGGGTATGATGGGAATATTCAAGACAAAAGTGGGAAATCAGAGAAAATTGGCTACACCAAGATTTGTTCGAAGATGAAAGGGGGATTATGGGAGGCAAGAGAAGGGTTTGGGGGAAGAAGAGGCTGAGAAAAGGAATTTAGCGTGTGGATCCCATAACGGACGAGAAAGACAGAGAGAGAGGGAGAATGGTCAAACCCATTTTCGCAGAGACTTCCCCCTCTCTCCATTTTCTCTCTCATCAAGAGCACGGACAAAAGACTTCTTCTCTGTTTTTTTTTATTATTTTAGATTTTTTTTGGGGTGGGGTTGTTTGTTGTTTTCCCAAACTATCTAAAATATATTTCAAAGGGTTTAAAAAAATGAATTAAAATGAATATACTTCAAAGGGTTTTAAAATGAGTTTACTATGAAAACCCTTGTTGTTGGAATCTAATTTCATGCATGCCATTTGGGTCTTGTTTATCAGTAATATTATAAACGGCAATGCTAGGGGGCCCGAATTTGGGTGCCCCTAATGGCTCAAATTTTCCTATCAGGTAAAAAAAAAAAAAAAAAAAAAATGTCTCGTACCTCAAATTTTGTGGCTCAAAAGTGGCTCAAATGGCCAAAACGACGTCGTTTTGGCCATTTTTATGTTGTTCTGTACTCAAAACGACGTCGTTTTGGCCATTTGAGCCACTTTTGAGCCACAAAATTTGAGCTACGTAGCATTGCCGAAAAAAAAACAAAGTTACCAAAACTGACAATTAGGGGCATTTGAGCCACAGTTTTTAAGGCCACCAATCATTTTCCTATTATAAATTCATTATTATTAACTCAGAACTTATTTTAAAAAAATTAATAGTTCAAATTCATTTCATATATAAATCTCACACTTTATCAATTTAATTTTTATCATACAAACACATTCAGAATCTGTTAAAATAGATTCTTAGCATTTTTCTTTGTTTATAAAGGAATCTAACTCCTCTCCAGCCATGCTAGACGCCTGGCCATTAGGAAATTTCAATATGACCCCTAAAGTTCTTTATTATTTGCATAGATTCTTTCATTTACACTCTTATATTACTATTATTATTTTAGATTTGTTTGTGGTTTATTATATATTATTTTTTATTTTTTATTTTTTATTATTTTTTTATACTTGAGATATTAAATCTAATTGTTGTGGATAATATTCAACTTCTTGAGTTATTCTATCAAATCTTTTTTCTAGTAAGTTCTATTGAGATAATTTGTCTCAGGTAACTGCTTAAGTGGTGAAACGACCGCCTGAACGGGGATGAGGTATTTTCAGTAGTTTACTTTGTAGATCGAGGGACCGCTCGAGCGGTCAAGTGGTAGCTCGAGCAAAGAAAAGGAGTCCCCAATATCTCGTTTTGTAGGTAGAGATATTGAGAGTTCTCATTCATCGCTCGAGCGGTCTGTGCCCTAAATTTTGAAAATTTAAAAATAATGTGATGAAATGAAATTGATCTTTAATTCTTTAAATTGATGATTGGATTATGATATTAAAGTGGCATTTGAATGAAAAATTGTGAAATTTGAGATGTGCTTGCGATTTTACTTGAAGATTTTGGGAATTGTTACTCTATTTTGTCTCACTTGCTTGAATAATGAGAAATTATTTTACTTTCATGATGCATAAACATTTTAGAAAGATTGTTTAAGGGGGGGTGAATAGGTGTGAGTTCAAGTAAAGAGTCGATTTTGAGAAACTGTTATGTACTATCGGTACCCTCGTGAAGAAGTTTGGGCTCAATTAAAATATATCTATTTCAAGTATAGAATTGATAAAATAGTGTTAGAAAAAAAATAATTCGGTTAAGTTGCTTCGCTTTGAATTACAAGGCAAATAATTGAACGAAATTGATGAAAATTGGAAACTAGAGTTTTGAGTGATCAATCTATAATTAAAGAATTAATATTAGAGTTTTAAAAATGATTTCTAAGCTACTGGGGGTTGATTACGATCTGCACAAATTCGTCTATGATGTGTTTCTAGTCTTAGGGTTAATTTCGCGAATAAATAGGGCACTGAGGGTTTTTTTTTTTTAACTGATTACGTCTAAGATTTTTGCTTTTTTATTGTAATAGTTTGATTAAGGTATTATTTTGTTCTATCATTATTTGTATTCTTCACTATATTTAATACTCATACAAATGTTATTGTCAAAGTCGAGAAATCAGGCTCTAATACCAATTTCAGTTGCAAATTTTGAGGATTTAATTTAATATTAACTCTTGCAAAAAATTTCATTGGTAATCGATACTTGCCTTTTATAAGGATATTTTATTTTTAATCCTAGCAATTCTCTTGCTATAATTTATTATAAATTGTTTAGAAGCAGTAATAAAAGAGAATTTAATCTATTTAACTCATTTTCTAATTCAGAAATATAATCTAAACTATTTTTCATTTCATCTCTAATTGTTGTAATTAAACACATATAATTATTAATTAAGTATTTGAATTTTTATTATTATTATTTTATAATATTAAGTTTCATTAATTGTGATGGAAGGTTTGTGATAACAGCTCAATAGTGGTATGAAAAGAACAAGAGCAGAAGTTTTCCAAAAGGGTTTGTGATGCAATTTATATAATTATGATTAATTAGGACTCTTGGATTGTATTGGTAGATAAGGTCGAGGGTGATGAAAGTGCAGGAAGATGGGAGAAGGGAAGAGTGCAGGAGGTGATCCACTTCCTTCACAAAGACCCCCACTTTTGTCAAATGGCAAAATAGTCCTTCCGTGCTCCACAAGTATTGCTCAACCCAAACAAAACTTCTCGTTTGAAAATTAATTATTTTAATTAATTTTTTAATATTTTACAAAAAAAAAAATTGTATAAAAAAAATAAAGAGATTAATATAATATTTTATAATAACTTCTTGACTTTTAGTTAATAAAACTTGGGTCAATTACACTAACAGTTCGTTTAGATTAGATAATTTGGATAGAGAAAGAAAAATATGTACTTTTCATTGTCCATATTACTTGTTTGGATAAGTAAATATCAAATAATAGGGAAAAAAAAAAAAATTGATTATGTTAACTGTCATTTTGAATCTCTCTAAGCTTTTAGTGGATTGACTTTTTGGCTTTATAGCTATTTGAGTCTAGGGCTAAAAAGTCTCATTTGCGATTTTTTTTTTTTTTACTTTTTTAATTTTTGTGAGAGAAAAATGAAATAATTATGATTTGAATATAATGTTTTGTCTAATTAATTTTTTTAATTTATTTTGTCTTTTTCTGACTATATTTTCGCCCAAAACCAACATGCCAAACATAGCCTAAAAATGAAAAGATTGAGAGAGAAAAAAATAATTAATTATTATTTCTTATAAAACTACCACATTAGATAGAGAAGAATTAAAAATAAAAATAAAAAGTAATATTTATAATAAAAAAATATTTTGATAATATAACATGAAATAATTTTTTTTTCTCCTTTTATGTAGTTTAACTAAAAAATGAGAGAAATTGCTATCTTTTCTTTTCTTTTCTTTTATTTTCTCTCATATTTACATAAACAAAAGGATTCTCCTTTTCTTTTTTCTCATACCTTGTGTAATCATTTATTGTCTTTTCTTTCCTAAATTTCCAAACATAATAGTGTAAATCTACTTCCACTATTATTGAATGGGTAATTATACTTTGTCCCTTTTATATTTGGCCATTTTTTTACATTGGCTCTTGAAGTTTATTTTTCACTTTGTTATTTTATGTTTCAATTTTTTTTTTTTTTAATTTGCTCCTGAAACTAACTTACATATCAAATTAGATAGAAAATGATGCATTGAAAGTCACGTAGTACAAACTAAAATCTTAATATAATAATATAATTTTTATGTTATGTGACAGTTAACGTGACATTTTTTTGTCTAATTTTCAACAAAAATTAGTTTTCAGAATAAATTAGAAAAAACTTGAAACATAAAGGGTCAAAATAGAGGGGAACTTTAAGGGCCCAAATAGAAAAATGATCAAACATAAAAGAGACAATATGTAATTTACCCATTGTTGAATATCACTTTAATTTTCTCATTTATAATCTTTACGCTGTAACTCCCTTAATTATAAAAATCATACAAATGTCGTTTGCAAAGGAATGATCAAGCAAGAAAGGTGCAAATGATGTATTTTTTTAGTTAAAATGTCAAAATGTACAAATATATAACTCTGATAGTTGCAAGTTTCTTAACGTAGTTAGCTCTTTAAATTATTATCTGGGTAAATCATATCACCTTTTCTTAAAATTTAGAGAAAATATGTCAAGTTGTATAAGTTTGAAATAATTGCACTATGTACCTTTAAAGTTTTAGTTCACATAACACTTTTTTTTTTTTTTAAATCAATTTTCTTTAGTCGTGTGAGGAAAAGAATAATGTTATACCTTTTATACTCAAATAGATATTTTACCTTAGGCAGTGTTTGGGAAGAAAAAGCCCAGGCTTTTTTGGTTATTTTAGCCACAAAAGACAAAATATGCTATTTTAGCCAAAAAAACAAAACATCACATCCAATCCATAATCATTACACTCCTTTCTCACAAAAAAAGTCAAAAAAGCCAAAAAATCAAAAAGCCCTTCCCAAACCAAGCTTTTTAGCCCAGGCTAAAATAACCAAAAAAGTCATAAAACCAAAAAGCCAACCCACTTCCCAAACGGGGGCTTAATTATTTATGTGTCCACATCTATCTATATTAACTTCACTTAGCCTCCGTTTGGGAAGTGGGTTGGCTTTTTGGCTTTTTGACTTTTTGGTTATTTTAGCCTGGTTTGGGAAGGGCTTTTTGACTTTTTGGCTTTTTTGACTTTTTTTGTAAGAGAAGATTGTAATGATTATGGGTTAGATTTGATGTTTTGTTTTTTATGACTAAAATAGCTTATTTTATTTTTTTTGGCTATTTTAGCCCCCTAATCCACCCAAACCTTTTTGTGGCTACTTTAACTTTAACTTTATTAAAAATAAAAATTAGTTTATCAAACTTGCATGATTTATTATAAATTTTAATAGAGAAAATTACACATCAGTGGCACCTTTTAAAAATAATTATAGATTTATTAAAAAGTTTAGCACTTTAATTATTAAAATTCATAAACTTAGCCAATTTTCTGGATCTTTTTCTTAAATTGACAGTGAATTGTTATTTCTACATTTTTTACGAGCCTAAAAGATAGTCAATTAATTAACCGTTATTATTTTATCTACAAGTCAGGCTTATGCTATAATTATTGTATTTCAATAAAAATTGGAATTATTCATCTGCAAATGTGAACAATATACACTATTTAAAATTGTAATTTAATATTAATAAAATATATTGACCCACATAAATTTGTGATCTATGTAACGGATGAAATACACCACAATATCATCTATGTGCGAATAATAATAAAGTAAATTACACTAATTTCTTTTCAGGTTGAGTATAATTGTAGAATATGACCCCTCTTACTTTAAAATTATTATCAAGATTCCCTTTCAGTACACATTTCACAAAATTTACTGGTATATTTTGAGGCTAAAATGACAAGATTACCCCTTAGTTAGCTAAGAAATATTAAAGGGTAAATTGCAATCACGTCCCCTAAGGTTTTACATAAACGTTAGGAAGATAGTTAAAACCATCTTTCAGCTTTTAACCCATTTTAAGTCACATCATCTCTCACATTTTTTACACGTTTTTTCACAACAAGTCAAAAAAATCAAAAAGTCAGTTTTTAACTATTTTCTCAAAACAATTCAAAGTCTCATGCATATTTTAACAATATTGAACAAAATTTCTAAATTTTCATATAATTGAAAAGATGGTTAAAATATGACTTTTTGACTTTTTTTAATTTTTTTATGTGAGAGGTATGTGACCCAAAATGAGTTAAAAGTTAATTTTTGACTTTTTTATGATGTTCCCAAATGGCCCCAATATTTAATAAAAGCCCTAAATTGTATTAATATTATATGAATATTTAAAATAAAATAAAAAATCATGGGTAAGATACCAAAAAAAAAAACACTAAAATTAATGCATCTGTACGCAAAAAGATATTAATAATTTCATGAAAGACCTATTTCACGCAACACAAACAACACAAAATTAACCCATCATTGCATTTCCTATGAGTCTACTAACAAACTCGTCAGCATAAAGCCATAACATGCAATTATTATTTTGAGAAGTTGGTAAAAAATTAATTTTTTGATTTTTTAATTTTTTTTATGACTTTTTTGGCGAAAAAGTTGACTTTTTTTGTGACTTTTTAAGCTTTTTACTAAGTTTTCAAATTATTCCAAAAATGTTTGTTTTCACTTTTCAAAAAATTATACTTTCTTGTTTTTCGTGTTTTTTTGTTTTTACTGAATTTTTTTAATATTTTAAGTAATTTTTTTACTTTTTAAAAACACCTAACATAAATACACCTAAAAAGTTAAAATAATATTAAAAAAATCTTTTAAAAATTCACTAAATATCAAAAAGACAAAAAAATATAAGAATTCAGTACATTTTTTATATTTTATGTATTTATTAATTTTTTAAAATATTTTTTCACAATTTTTTTACTTTTTAGATACATCTAAGTAAGGTGCATCTAAAAAATTTAAAAAAATGTTTAAAATTTAAAAAATATTCATTAAAAACAAAAAAATACGAAAATCAAAAAAGTCAATTTTCAAAAAATTTAATCCAAAAAACTCAAACCAAACACACTGAATGCTTTTCTTTGACAATAAAACCAAATAAAAAATATAGTTAAGAATATATTTACCATAATAGGGCAAAAAAATATGTGCAAAAGAAAGTATTAGAAAAAAATCAAGTTCTAATTAAAAGTGAGTGAAGGGAGTCCGGTTTTGTGTATTTTAGGCTAAAATGGAAGATGAAAAATATATGAGATTAAACATATATTTTACTATGTTTTTATTCAAGGGTATTATAATAATTTCAATTGTATGAAAAATCAGTATAATTATTAAAATTTTAAAAGAGATCAGTATGATTTATTCACAATAATATAAAAGGAGTAGAATTTTGAAATACAAGAGGCGTCAAGCAGAATGGATGAGTTAGTCTACGTTGGCGACCTTCTAGAAGCCTTTACTCCAACAAAATGAATCCACTGCCGTCCAAACTTCATGTAGATAATTTTTATTTTCTTTAAAGTTTTTTGAAACAGTTGGTGCAAATTTTTATTTTTTTTTTGTCCACATAGATAATAATAATTTTTAAAAAATGATATTATCCTATTTATTTTATTATTTTTGTCTATTTATGCACTTATCTATTCATCTTTTTAGTCCACTTGTCCATTTATTTGTTCACCCACCACCATTGATTGCTCACAACTTTTCTGTTGACGTTAACCTTCTGTGATCGTTGATGATGGGCGACAATTAATAGTAATATGTGATAATAAAAAGAGAAAAAATTCAAGAATAAAAATGAAAAAAAAAAAAAAAAACTTTAAATTACTAATTATATTGCTTTGTCAATCTGTTTTATTAATTAAGATGTTAAAATCAAAATAGCTCAATTGCTAGGTTTAACCCAAGGGGTGTGGCAACTTAGTAAGGCCTTGAGGTATAAATTTTGACGTCCCAAGCTCAACTCTCTTCGGGGTCAACCATCCAAGCAACAGTACAAATGGTTGGAAGGGCGAATCTTCCAAACTTGGGCGAATCATACCCAGTGTCAAGAGTGTGAATTTGAATTCCCTTTGTATGTGAGTTCGCGACTTACCACTACATGATTAAGTGACTCTTCTATGTAGCACCATCTAAGAATAACTTCTGAGACCTTGGCTTCTTAGGGTCTAATCCTATAATTCATCTCTCTGTGGTTAGGCCCTTTTTTTATTTTTTTATTTTATTTTTTCCAATTGCTGAATTTAATACCATATACACTAATAAAAATTAATTAATCACCATTTTTTCTTTTTTAATACCATTTTAAAATTTTTTTTCACTTCTTGTAAATTTTAAATTTATAAAAAATAAAAATATTCTTAAAAGGTAAATTATAGTAGCTGATCGATTTTAATTTTCAACTAAGAAAACCATGACTCATAATTAAATTTGTTCTCAATCTTAATTAAATGAAAAAAGTACAAATTAATGCACCTTTTAAAAAAATTTACAAATTGATAGACAAATTTATAACTTTAATTATTAATATTTATAATTAATTATTAATTTATAATTATTTTTTAAAACTGCCACTAATTTAATATTTTCCCTAATTGAATCCAACCAGTTATTGCCCCCGATACTTGCTTTGGCCCCCGATACTTGCTTAGACTCTTATGCCTTTATATTTAATGTTGATATTTAATATTGATAATACAGTTCGTTCCCGGTGGATGGGCTGGACCGATCCAAGCTCCTCGAGCCCACGTCTGGATGGCGGAGTCCACTAGATGACCTGCAAGCAAGTTCAGTAGGGAACAGGGGAGTCCCCCAGCGAACCCTCCGACGAGCAAGTTAGCAAGTAGGGAAAGAGATGATGTATGTAGAGAGAGATTGGAGATAAAAAAAGCTTAACCTTCTTCTTGTCTTCGATGCTTACTTATATCCTTTGGTAATCATTTCACTGTCCCTTCCGACGTGCCCCTCTCGCCTCCAGCCTGTGCTGTAGCTTACCTTGTTCAGGGTAAGGGGGCGCTGTTCCGGCTGAGGGGTGTTGTCGCAATAAATGCTGTGATGGGCTGCATTAATGGTGATGTGTTGTGGCAATAACTTTGCAGATCTTTGTCTGCTGATGTGGCCTGTCCTGCACCTGCCATATGTCCGAATGCCATTGGCCCTTCATGTCCAGTTGGCCTCCAGCTGTCATGGACTTCACCAACCGGGTTATGCAATGGGGTCCAAATGGTGGGCTTGGGTTTGTTCGTTGTGGGCTGTGGCCTTTATGGGCCTATCCATGTCAAATATTGATATTTAATGTCTCTAAACCCTAAACCGAAAAAGCTCCATTTTCATCAAACTTTAATGTCCCTAAATCCTAAACCAAAAAAGCTCCATTTTTATCAAACTTATTAAAAAACGTTCAACTTCCTTTTTCTCAAACAATACCATGACATAATTATGATCAATTCATATAATAATATCTTTAAAATAGAAAACAGGGCAGTGGATAAACTATACTGAGAATCTCTAGGACATGTCTGTAATAGGTTATACAAGCACTACCAACGCCATTTTACCCGTACTAACCGGAAGGAATGGCACCTAACTGCCCGGGTTTCTAGACTTTCACCAAGGACACATAGGCCAATATAATAAAATCACAATCACACCCTTAACTAGATTCGCTAAGGTATTCACCCATTTTTCTCAAAAATAATACATTTTCAAAATATGTATGTAAAACAATGTCCAATACAATGTGTATGAGTAAATAGTTTTCAATTAACCTATTCCTCATGCAATTTCTACAACAATTAAAGCTATCATCCACTGATAGCCTAAAACAGTTCTTTCTAAACAAATGATAAATTTTCCACCAAAAAGCAAAATCTCATAATTTCAATGTAGAAGTGATATTACATACTCAACTCCATCCGCATCATTATGTATATATTCTCATTCTCATTTCAAATGTCAACCATTTTCTATAGTTCTTAGTTTCCAAACTTTAATACTTTTCCAACTGAAAAGCCATTCCTTTCAATAATGTATTGTAAGAAGAGATTCCAAAATTTCAACACAAATTAACATTATAACCATCTCCACAACATTCGCCGTGAATCAATTTAAAAACCCCCCTTTATAGTTTCAAAAACAATCCAAATTAAAACCCTAACCCATAACCCCCAAATCACTGGACATTTTTAAAGAGCAAATAACCAAGCTAAGAATCATACAAAAGGTTGAAGAAATTCCTACCTCAAGTTTAGAAGAAGAGGAGAGCAAGAGTTAAAGTTTGACGAAGCCAAAAACAAAATCTTCTCCGCTTAAAACGAACCCCTCTATGAGCTCTACCATTTTCTCTAAGGGACTATGGTGGAGAGATAAATGGATTTGGGTGTATGGAGGTGTTTAGACAAGAACTAGAGAGAGAGAGAGTGAAGAAATTATAGTTTAGAGTGTTTTAGAGAGAGAATGAAATGAAAAAGTGACTTAAAAATGCCTTTTCCCAATCTAATATATGTGCAAACTGCTCGAGCAACCAAACCACTGGTTAAGCGTCAGACACAAATAAGTGACACTACTCGGGTGACCAAAACACAGTTCGAGCGCATAATGACCCCCTCCCAAAAGTTTTGCAGATTGTAAAATACTGTTAGATAATCTTCACTGTATTTAAAAGATTTTAATTCTATTGTGTACAAAACAACAATTAGAATTAAAGAAATAAAGAAAAGGAGAGAATATGTTTGATTACAAAAATCAAACTCGAAATAAAAACAAATAAATAAATAACAGATTTTATTTTGTTACAAAAACAAAATTAAAATCTGATTAAATAAACAAATTTAAAAACAGAATAAAAATTAAACAACTTACTTGGTTAATTTCTTTGAATTACTTTTCTGATCAAGTCCAGTGTTTAACATTGTGTCCTTAAGACAGATTCGTCCTCTCCACGGTGCTTTCAGAATCTGGACGTCTATCTCCCAAGATGAAATGATCTTACCACAAACAATAGCAGCACTACAAATTGTTTGCCTTACGAACACACTAAGTGTTTACACTCTTTCTTTCAGAATAAAAATGCAGCAAAATGCAGAGAGAATTATAGAGAGGATGGAGTACGAAAATTGGAGTGAAAATCCAAATGGGAGGCTAGTCTATTTATAGATGTGAAGGTGGCTCTTGGTTTTGAATTGAACAGGTATGAAACCTGTTGGGTTTAAATTCAAACAGATTTGAATCTGTTGGGTTAACCATTCAAACAGATAAAAAACGGGAAGGGCTCTGTTTGGATGAACAATCCAAACCAATTTAATTCTGGGAAGGGCCCTGTTTGGATGAACAGGGAAAACTGGACCAGTTTAATTCTGTTTGAAAACGGGAAGGGCCCTGTTTGGATGAACAAAAAATCCAAACCAGTTTATTTGAATTAAATTCAAATGTTTTTTGCCCAAAAAGATTAGTATTGGGCCGAACAAGCCCAACCCAACCTCACACCACGCACCCGCGCCCAAGCCCAGGCCCAGCCCAGCCCGCCCGACCGACCGGACGGACGGCGGCGGCGGTGCGCGCGCGCGTGTGTGGTGGTTTTTGAGTCCAATGGGTCTAGCCCATTTTGCCCATAACCTCTCCCTCTAAAACACTTGGGTACCCCTTGGGGCACACCCCAAGTACCAAACCCATGCCTTATAAACCCTTTCAAAACCTCCCACCAAATCAATGTGGGACAAGCTTTATTTAACCTTTAAGGAATTTCCACCAAAACTCCATTTCCATGGAGCTTACTTTGGCTTCAATTTCCCATTCACTCGGTAATGGTTTTAAGCAACCAAATATACCACGTGAATCACAACGCGGCATAGAACGCGTTACTACTTTGACCCGTGTAAATCGATGCACGAGGCCCACCTAAAAATTAGACCAAACTTAGGAAAAAATTCTGGTTTTACCCAGAATTTTATAACCATTTCCAACAATCCCCCACATGAATGGAATTTGATGACAACGGAAATGCAACAATATGCAGACTTAACGAAAGAGTATAAGTCGAAAATATCTTGCATCAGGATAGGTAGTTTTCGGCCTTGAACCTTCCCTAGTGATAACCTATCGGACTTACTGGCTAACCAATGGACGTGATGCCTTGAATTGTTCAGCCGTTTGTGTAAGCCAAGACAATAGATTTCACACAAAATATCTTCTAACACATCGTGGTTCTCACTGTTGTGTTCATTTTGGCCTTGAACGCTCCTGGTTTTCATGAGTGTTTCTAGAGAATGTAGCCTCTTTCATTCTCATAGAACCGGCCCCAGTTCAACACTCATATAGGTGATTCTTATTGTGAGTATCTCCTCATACTCGTCTTGATTTTATGCCTTAATCAAGATATAAGTAATCATTAAAAGCAAAGCTTATCCTTATACCCCTGCAGACAACATATGTTGCAGATATCACTCTCACCATAGGAATGGGTAGGGTTTTTTAATCCCTTGGTGATTTCTGGCGAGCCATACATAACTTAGTTGTCCCTTTGAACTTAGTTCTTGGGATCTCCAGTCATTTAAGTAGGGTTACCATTATGACGACTCTTATGTAATAGGCTTTAATCCCATCCCCTTTGATGAACTATACACTAGCTCTTTTGTCAAACCTTTTGTTAACGGATCCGCAATATTCTCTTTAGATTTTATATAATCTATTGAGATTATCCGTTTGACAACAATTGCCTTACGGTATTATGTCGACGACGAATATGTCGTGACTTACCGTTATACATATGATTCTGTGCCCTGCCTATTGCAGATTGACTATCACAATGAATGCAAATAGCTGGCACAGGTTTTGGCCACATTGGAATGTCTTCTAAGAAGTGACGAAGCCATTCTGCTTCTTCACCTGCTTTGTCTAAAGCAATGAACTCGGATTCCATTGTGGATCGTGCGATGCAAGTTTGTTTCGTGGACTTCCAAGAAACAGCAGCACCTCCCAGAGTAAAGACATATCCACTTGTGGATTTTGAATCTTTAGTATCCGATATCCAATTTGCATCACAATAACCTTCAAGTACTGCTGGATATCGAGTAAAGTTCAAACCATGATCACGGGTGAATCTTAGATATCTAAGAACCCGAATGATCGCTTTCCAATGGTCTTCTCCGGGGTTACTAGTGTACCTACTCAATTTACTGATAGCATAAGCTATATCAGGACGAGTACAATTCATTAGGTACATTAGGCTTCCAATGATTTGGGAGTATTTTAACTGAGACACTGCATCACCTTTATTTTTCGATAAATAAAGACTGATGTCTACAGGTGTTCTTGCTAAATTCAAATCATCCTTGATAAATTTATCAAGAATTTTCTCAATATAATGAGATTGAGATAATGCATATCCGTCAGATGTTTTAGTAATTTTCATTCCTAATATAACATCTGCGACCCCCATATCTTTCATATCAAATCTTTTGTTAAGCATTTGCTTAGTTGATTTGATCATGTTTTGACTGCTTCCAATGATAAGCATGTCATCCACATAAAGACAAACTATGACATATCCTTGGTCAGTGTTTTTAACATAGACGCATTTGTCACATTCGTTTATCTTAAACCCATTAGTAAGCATTGCATGATCAAATTTTTCATGCCATTGCTTAGGTGCTTGTTTTAATCCATAAAGGGATTTTACAAGTCGACAAACTTTCTTTTCTTGCCCCGATACTACAAACCCTTCGGGTTGCTCCATATAGATCTCTTCATTTAGATCACCGTTTAAGAAAGCTGTTTTAACATCCATTTGATGTATTTCTAAATTAAACAACGCTGCTATAGCAATAAGCATGCGAATGGATGTTATTCTTGTCACAGGGGAATATGTGTCAAAATAGTCCAGACCTTCCTTTTGTCTGTAACCTTTAACTACAAGTCTTGCTTTATACTTGTCAATTGAACCATCTGCTTTCATTTTTCTCTTGAATATCCATTTATATCCAAGAGGTTTAGAACCTGGTGGAAGATCCACCAATTCCCAAGTATGATTTTGCATAATGGATTCAATTTCATTATTAACAGCCTCTTTCCACAAAGGTGCTTCAGGACCTGTCATTGCTGCCTTAAAGCTTTGAGGTTCATTTTCTAACAAGTATGTCAGAAAATCTGGACCAAAGGATTTTGATGTTCTCGCTCTTTACTTCTTCTTGGTTCATCATCAGTTAAATCCTGTTGGTTGAGACCATTACTAGTCTCTTGTGTTTGATTGTCATTAGTCTCTTGACTTTGTGTACAATCATAAGTTCTTTTCTGTGAACTTAATTCCTGTCCTTTCTTGTGAGGAAAGACATGCTCAAAAAACACAGCATTCCTTGACTCTATAATAGTGTTCACATTTATATCAGGTATTTCTGATTTATAAGTCAGAAACCGATATGCACTACTATTCTGAGCATAACCAATAAACACACAATCTACTGTTTTTGGTCCAATCTTAGTCTTTTTAGGAACAGGAACTTCCACTTTTGCCAAACACCCCCACACTTTTAAGTATTTGTAGGAAGGTGGTCGACCTTTCCATAATTCATAAGGAATGCTTTTGGTTTTCTTGTGGGGTATTCTATTAAGAACATAATTTGCAGACAATATTGCTTCCCCCCACAAGTTCTGTGGTAAGCCTGAACTTAGTAACATGGCATTCATCATTTCTTTTAGAGTTCTATTCTTCCTTTCAGCAATTCCATTTTGCTGTGGAGAATAAGGGGCTGTAGTTTGGTGAATAATGCCATGTTGTGCACAAAATTCATTTAATGGTGCATCATATTCACCACCCCTATCACTTCTAACCATTTTGATGGTTTTACCAAGTTGATTTTCAACTTCTGTTTTGTAGAGTTTAAACATTTCTAAGGCTTCATCTTTACTTCTAAGTAAATAAACATAACAATATCTTGTGCAATCATCGATAAATGTTATGAAATACTTTTTGCCTCCTCTAGTTTGAATAAATTTTAGATCACATACATCAGTATGAATTAATTCTAGAGGTTCAGTTTTCCTTTCAACTGATTTAAATGGAGCCTTAGTTAGTTTCGCTTCTACACAAACTTCACATTTATGATTAGGTTAATTTCAAACTTTGGTATATAATCCAAACCAATTAATCTACGCAAAGCATCATAATTACATGACCTAATCTACCATGCCATAAATTTGACTCAAGAATATAAGCAAAAGATGTGTTATTCTCATTCATAGCAACTTTTGGTACAACTGTCATTACATTTAGTTTAAAGAGACTATCACTCATGTATCCCTTACCAACATACATACCACTCTTTGTTAATACAAACTTATCAGACTCAAAGACAAGCCTAAAACCATTTTTACTTAACAAAGAACCAGAAACTAAATTCTTTCGGATGTCAGGTACATGCAGTACGTTGTTGAGGGTCAGTTCTTTTCCTGATGTCATCTTCAAGATTACTTTCCCTTGTCCAGCCACAGTAGAAGTAGAAGAATTTCCCATAAAAAAGTTGCTCACCATTTGCAGCCTCTTTGTAGGTAGTGAACATCTTCTTGTCCGCACATATGTGACGAGTTGCTCCAGTGTCAACCCACCACTCTTTGGGATTTCCAACCAAGTTAGCCTCAGACACCACAGCAGAAAGGTTGATGTCATTCACCCCGTCAGAGATGTAATTTAATTCTGTCACATTGGCTTGATTGGTGGTCTTCTTGCTTATACTTCCATGATCCTTCCTAGGGCGGCGGCAGTCAGAAGCTCGATGTCCAGTCTTGCCACAGTTATAGCATTTTCCTTTGAACTTCTTATTGCCATTGTTGTTGCCTTGTTTAGGACCATCTCCAGTAAACTTCCTCTTTTTGTTATGTGGTTTTTGAACTTGTTCAACCACATTAGCCTTGGACTCAATGGGATTTCTCCCATTTCTCTTTTCAGCCTTTCGGTTATCTTCCTCAATTCTTAATCTTACAATTAACTCATCCATGGTCATCTCTTTGCGTTTATGTTTTAAATAATTTTTGAAATCTTTCCAGGCCGGTGGTAACTTTTCCACCAAAGCAGCGACTTGGAAAGATTCGCTAAGAGTCATACCTTCTGAATGAATATCATGCAAAATTATCTGAAAACTTTGAACTTGAGATATTACCGTTTGGGAGTCGACCATTACAAAATCCAGAAATTTACCGACAACAAATTTCTTTGTGCCGGCATCCTCTGTCTTGTATTTCTTCTCCAAAGAATCCCACAATTCTTTTGCTGACTTCAGAGGACTGTATACATTATACAGCATGTTGTCAAGGCCATTGAGGATGTAGTTTCTGCACAGGAAATCTGAATGTTTCCAAGCATCTACAGCGGCAACAACTTGCCGATCACTTTCACCCTCTTTAAGTGCTGGAGCCTCTTCATGGAGAAACCGGGCCAAATTAAGAGTTGTAAGATAGAACAACATCTTCTGCTGCCATCTCTTAAACTCGGTACCGTTAAATTTTTCCGGTTTTTCTCCATGATTGATTGGTACATGAACATGGTTCTGAATAGGGACTGATGTTGGTGTAACAACAGGAGTACCACTGCCAGATGCAGTTTCAGTTGTAGTAGCCATAATCTCTGATTACAAAAATCAGAAAAAATTAAAACACAAATTAATTTTCTAGTTACTAAAACCAGAAAATAAATTATATTACAAAATAATTTTATTTTCCTTGTTACTAAAACAGGAAAAATAAAATACCAAAATAATTTTCTGTAATACCAAATAATATTCTGAAATTGTTAATGACACCAGTATCGTACTACTAGTTGTCAAAGAAAAGAGACAGTATATTACTACTATCTGTCAAATAGCATAAATCACTATTTGTTTTTCCAACCAGAATATTATTTTGAAAAACAGAAAATTAAATACAATGAAGATACCAAAAAGGAGTCTGTCTTAAGATTGTTAGATAATCTTCACTGTATTTAAAAGATTTTAATTCTATTGTGTACAAAACAACAATTAGAATTAAAGAAATAAAGAAAAGGAGAGAATATGTTTGATTACAAAAATCAAACTCGAAATAAAAATAAATAAATAAATAACAGATTTTATTTTGTTACAAAAACAAAATTAAAATCTGATTAAATAAACAAATTTAAAAACAGAATAAAAATTAAACAACTTACTTGGTTAATTTCTTTGAATTACTTTTCTGATCAAGTCCAGTGTTTAACATTGCGTCCTTAAGACAGATTCGTCCTCTCCACGGTGCTTTCAGAATCTGGACGTCTATCTCCCAGGATGAAATGATCTTACCACAAACAATAGCAGCACTACAAATTGTTTGCCTTACGAACACACTAAGTGTTTACACTCTTTCTTTCAGAATAAAAATGCAGCAAAATGCAGAGAGAATTATAGAGAGGATGGAGTACGAAAATTGGAGTGAAAATCCAAATGGGAGGCTAGTCTATTTATAGATGTAAAGGTGGCTCTTGGTTTTGAATTGAACAGGTATGAAACCTGTTGGGTTTAAATTCAAACAGATTTGAATCTGTTGGGTTAACCATTCAAACAGATAAAAAACGGGAAGGGCTCTGTTTGGATGAACAATCCAAACCAATTTAATTCTGGGAAGGGCCCTGTTTGGATGAACAGGGAAAACCGGACCAGTTTAATTCTGTTTGAAAACGGGAAGGGCCCTGTTTGGATGAACAAAAAATCCAAACCAGTTTATTTGAATTAAATTCAAATGTTTTTTGCCCAAAAAGATTAGTAACGCACCCGCGCCCAGCCCGCCCGACCGGACGGACGACGGCGCGCGTGTTTGGTGGTTTTTGAGTCCAATGGGTCTAGCCCATTTTGCCCATAACCTCTCCCTCTAAAACACTTGGGTACCCCTTGGGGCACACCCCAAGTACCAAACCCATGCCTTATAAACCCTTTCAAAACCTCCCACCAAATCAATGTGGGACAAGCTTTATTTAACCTTTAAGGAATTTCCACCAAAACTCCATTTCCATGGAGCTTACTTTGGCTTCAATTTCCCATTCACTCGGTAATGGTTTTAAGCAACCAAATATATCACGTGAATCACAACGCGGCATAGAACGCGTTACCACTTTGACCCGTGTAAATCGATGCACGAGGCCCACCTAAAAATTAGACCAAACTTAGGAAAAAATTCTGGTTTTACCCAGAATTTTATAACCATTTCCAACAAATACTGCTCAAGCAAAGATCACCCTACTCCTAGGAGTTTTGTAGACTTGCAAAAGTGCTAAGAAAACTTAAAGACTGCTTGAGTGCAGGAAAGACCGTTTTAAGCGAACCTGAAGAAAAATGGACATGAATCCCTTTGAAAAGTGAACTACAACCTATTCACAACACAACCAAACTCAACAACAACAAAACAAGGAGTATAGACAACGATAAAGAGTATCGGATCCCAAATCCAAGAACATGAAAAGGATTCGGTCTAAACTGGAACTGTCATATTTTCCTATTCATATGACTAATAAATTTTTAATAAAAAGGGAGCCAAGTGTTTAGGAATGGCAATGGCACCCACAGGACGGGTTTGTAGTCCCCCTTCCTCGTCTCCTAATTTGTTGGAACGGTAATGGGATGAGAGATATCGGGAATAGGGCTGGGGCGAGGACGGAGAATTGTAAAAATGGATGATAAAATTTTACTTCTTTTTTTTTTTTTTGTCCGTTAATCTACAACATCAAATTAAAATTTTTAGTAAGAAGAAATTATAAAAGGTAATCATATTACAACCTCATTTAATAAAATAAATTGAAGAGGTGTTTAGGGTTGACTCTTTTATATATATATATATATTTATTTTTATTTTTTTTTGTTTTTAGTGAATTTTTTTTTATATGTTATATTTTCACATTCTACGGGACTAGACAAACATGAACATTAAATTTTAAGTTAATTTAATTTAATTTAATTTTTTTTTGGGTAGTGAACATTTTTTTTTTTTTTCATTTTGTTTACTTTTTAAATTTGTCTATACAAGACAGACTTGAAAAGTAAAATAAATAAATAAATAATAATCATAAAAACAAAAAAAAATCAAAAACACCGGTTATTCACCAAAAGTTTGAACAACAAGATTACTAAAAAAAAAATCCAAATGTCACTTAAAAGCTAAAAAATAAAAAGTTATTAAAAAAATAAGTTAAACATACTAGTTATTCATATTTTTTTTAATACAATTTAAAAAATCATTTCCAAAAATATTAATTTTTTTTACCTCATAAAAAATTCAAAATCAAAAAGTCAATTAACAAAAATCAAATCCCAAATAAGGCCTTAATTTATTTTTAAAAAAAAACTCAACTTCCAAACAAAATAACACCAACCAAGATCTTAGCAAGTCAAAATAAAAAAATAAAAAAAATGTAAAGTTATCAAACTAATTTAATTTAAATTATATATAGTTATAAATGTTATGTGTTTAATATAATAATAGGGGCGGGGACAATGAATATAACATTTGAGTCCTTTTTTCATTAAAAATTCGTAAGTCGTATGGATGAAAAAAATAATCTTATCGTGTCTTTTTTACTAAAATGTGTATAAACCCTTATTTATGTATACGTCTACCCACCAAGGCCGGCCCTGAGGTAAGGTGGGCAAGACTGTCACCTCGGGCCCTCAAATTTTGTCTAAAAAATACGACTCTGAAATAATTTCGATTTTAAGTTAAGTTTGGTTAATTATTTCAGTCTTAAGTTATGTTTGATTTATTAAAATAAAGTTAAGGGAAATTCCTCGTAGCTCGAAAAAGTGTGGCACGAATGGCTCGAAAATAATCTCTTACCGGTAAGAGATTATTTTTTTGCCTATGAAAATAATCTCTTACCGGTAAGAGATTATTTTTGAGCCATTCGAGCCGTGATATTCGAGCTACGTAGCAGTGCCGTAAAGTTAAATAGACTAATCATTCTATCATAATGTTCATCGTTGCGTTTGATTTACCGAAAAAGGTTATATATGAAACCATCATTCACTATTGTGAGGGAATAGTAATTTTATAAAAAGATTAAGGAATGACCATTAAATTCAATTTTATTTCAGTGAACTAAACACTACATTATAGTATTAGTAGTTCAATATTGAAGATTTAAACAAACAATTGGTGAATTATTTAAAAATAATGAATGATTGCTTGCCAATTGTATAAATTATTTATAGAATATTATTTGCCTATACAAGTTGCAATTGTTTCTAGAGAAATAATTTTTTTAAGTTGAAATTAATCAAATTTTACAATTTAACTTACTACTTCAGGAAAAAGTGTGAATCAATTAATATTGTTAACAATCGAAAATGTTCAAAATTTATCTCAATAATTATGATTTACGTTAATAATTATGTATACCAGATGTGTAACAAATTTATAGAAGGTACAAGTGAAAAATAAAAATAAATTGAAGATTATTATTATTTATCAAAATACATATATTTTTAAATATATATAAGAGTCGGAGACCCTTCTTCTAAATTCATTTTAGGCCTCCAAAAAATCAGGGCCGACCCAATACCCACCATGTGCATTATTTTTTATGACTTACTAAAAAAGAAATTAGTATAGTTATATTAAACTTGTATAGCTAACATTTTTTTTTAAATTTACGGTAATTTATCCTTATTTATTTTATATAAAAAAAATGAAAATAAATGTGGTGGGGGAAGGAGGGCATTTCCGTCCACCACAAATATTCTAAAGGAAAAAAGCCATGTTGTGTCTCATTCATCGACAGTAACGTAATGGTCAAAATAAGGGTAGTTTCGTCTTTTAATTAACCCCGAAAAGCATCAAAGCACCGCGTAGCTTTCGTTTTAGTTAACTAGTCAAACTCGACGCTTTGAGAGAGAATTTACCCTCTAATAGAATAGAAGGAATAAATCTACAGTTTTATTTTTTTTAATTTTAATTTCTTTTTTTATTGTTTGAGAGTAGTTACCAATAAGGGAAAATTATTTAGAAGTCCTATTAGGGAGACTTGTGCTACATTTGGTCCCACAAAAAAACTTATGTTCCCATAAGTCCTATGAGAAGTTTCTTGACATATTTACCCTCAATATTAGTTGTTAATATCATAATTAATAATAAAACCATATATAGGGAAATTGATATAAACGTAACGTAACGTGACACCTATATAAACGTAACGTGACATCTACATAAACGTAACGTGACATCTATATAAACGTAACGTGACACCTACATAAACGTAACGTGACACCTATATAAACGTAACGTGACATATCTACATAAACGTAACGCAACGTGACACCTACATAAACGTAACGTAACGTGACACCTATATAAACGTAATGTGACATTTACATAAACGTAACGTAATGTGTCACGTTACGTTTCGCAAACTTAATAAGTTTTTATTTTTTTAATCCGTTTGTTTTGAAATAGATATATAATCTTAATATATTTTTATTTTGTATTATTAATTGTAAAATTTAAAAAATTATTTATTTTTTGATTTTTTTTATTTTTTTTATATAAAAAAATCAAAGAAAACATAGACATTTAAACATAGGCATTTATTTGACGACGACGACGACGACGTTGTTGGCAGCTTCTGTAGAATTGCAATTGAAAAATAAGGAAGTTCATTTCTCAATGCTTGAAAGGACAAACAAAATAAATATTTAACGCTTGCATGAAAAAATAAAAAAAATAGCCTCCAGGTGCCGTCACTTTGGTGCCGGTGGTATTCCCTAAAATTATCTCAGAGTGGATGGAAAACTTGACATTAGAACCATTATCTTGCTTTCCATTCAGATAGGAGAGAGAACGGACTATGACGGCGAAGAAGCAGATTGATATCAATTCGGTGGTTGGGAGTGAGAGAGAGAGAGGGAAGGTGTGAAAATGGGGGGTAAAAAGATTAGGATCTTGTGGAATACATTCTTATGAAAATAGGACTTGAGGCTCTATAAGAAATTACACAGGACTTAGTCTAGCATAAGGTTCTGAAAAAGGACTTATAAATAAGTCTCCCTAACAATAAATTATTTTAAAATAATGTATATTCTTTTATCATAACTACTTTTATAAAAAATAAATAAATTATATAGTTACTTTAAGCATGTTAACAAGTGTGTCCCCACATATAAAACTTCCGTAGTTTAGAAAAAATCAATCATTTTTTTTTGATTTGTTAATTAAAATAATATGGTCCTATATAAATATTTCACAACTTCGTTGATACTTTCTTTGATGTAATAGGTAAGAAATTATCGCTTTTTTTCTAATTATTTATATTTTATGAGTAATGTTGATATTATAAAAATTGTATAATTAATTAGTTTATGAAATGAAGTACATAAAATATGACAAATTTCTTTCTCACCTAACTTATAAACAAAATATGAAAAAAAATCTTTTTATTTCTTGTCATTTCTAATCAAAGCATCACATCCGAACATATACAAAGTCCTTATTTAATAGCCGACTTGGAGTGGTGATTGAAGGGGAGGAGGAATTTGTAATCTATTGGCTTGTGTAGTTATTTAAAGTTGAAAGTTAGAAATCATAAAATGAAAGTCAAAAACATCTCTTTCTTAATTTTTAAATAATTAATTTATTTAAATTATTTTTTATCTAATAAATTGTATTAAAAAAAAAATACACCAAATAATGTGGCATAGGTTGCATAAAAAAGAAATTATAAGCAACGTATATAAACTATACCAAACAATCACATTATTTTATGTCTCGAGTTAACATTTGTTTGGATATTAAATTTGACATTAGGATTGAGATTGTTAATCCAGTAACATTTTCATTCTTCGAAATGTGAAAAATATTTTTATTCCTCAAAACATGGAGAATTTGACTCATTGTTTTATGTTTTATCTAATGGTTAAACATAATTATGCCATGCCTTCCCTTAATCAAAAAAAAAAAAAAAAAAAAAAAAAATTAGTGAAACATCCCTCTCTAATTTTGTGTAGTAGGAGAGATTCAAGATATTCTTTTTTATTAACTAAGGTCCACTGATGAAATTTTTCTGTGAAAATTGAAATTTTTCTGTGTTGGGTTGAAATTTCTCCGAGTCGGACCAAAATTTCTCTGAGTCGGATACTAAATTCTTTGAGTCAATTTTTTTTTTTATTTGTGAAAATGTTGACAGACCCCAACTATTAAGAAAATATTATATATCTTTTGTCTTATGAAATTTTAATATTAAGGACTTTAAAAAAAATTTCCCTAATCAGATAGTACAAATACATACTCTCATGATCCCTGTATAAAATCATTATTTGTCTTATATATAAATAAAAAAAAAATACCAATTTTAATTCATCATATTACTAATTGTGAACAATGTTAAAAAAATCTTTATCTCTTATTAAGCATGACGTAATTGTATTTAGGGTCTCCTTAAATATGAAACAAATGAAGGATTGTTTGGTATGATCTAAATAAGTATATTTTTTTATCTTTTTATAAAAAGATGTGCAGAAAAATAGAGAGTTGATGTGATGAAAAAAAATAAAAAAATAAAATATTTATGAGATGCCAAACTTGCCTGTGTGTGCCGCCGTAGTCAATGGGTATCACCATCACATCTTTGAACTTGGGTAGCTTCCGCTTCTAGAATTTGAGCCTTTTCATTACAACTTCTAGAAAACAGAAAAACCAAAAAATAGAAAGACCTATCCTTTGCTACTTATGTTTTACTTTTCAGCTTGCCCAAGTCAGTGATCAATATTTTTTTAAAAAAAGTTATGAGCATTAAAATGCAAAAGTTTGTTATATATGTATTCTAGAACATAATTAGTAATGCTGTTGAAGAGATAGACTTTGACAAAGTTATTATATTTGTAGAATTGATTTATAGTGAAATAATGTTATATAATTAATATTACAATGAATAATAATTAACACCACAATGATTATAACCAAAATTAAAAATTTTTTTTTCGATCATTAAACCAAATTTTAATTGACACCCCAATAGATCATATAACCAAAGACTTCAAATGTCGCAAATAGGGGCATATGATACACACCCAAGACTTTCTCTTGTTTTGCTCACGAGTATTGCTATGAGCACCCCAATTAATACTTTGGATCCCCCACATCTTTTGTTTATTTTTATAACAATAATAATCTCAAATTAAATTATTAAAAATGACATAAATTATTTTGAAACACCCTATCTTACCATTAAACTCACTCGTTTGGGAAGAGTGAGTTGGGTGAGTTTGGGGCTATTTTAACTACAAAAAAGACAAAATAAGCTTTTTAATCCAATAAAACAAAATATCACATCTAACTCATAATCATTACATTATTTCTCTTATAAAAAGTCAAAAAAGCCAAAAAACTCTACCCAAACGAGACTTTTTAGCCCCATGCTAAAATAGTTAAAAAGTCAGAAAGTCAAAAGCCAACTCACTTTCCAAATGAACCCAACATAGAGTTTATGAGTTACACACTTCAAAACCCTCAAAACCTTCAAACCCTTCAAAACCCTCTGGTATCAACTATAAGACAGTACATACTTTTTTGACAATGGCGATGAGCGAAATTTTTTTTGACTACTCCAATATCATGAAATGAATGGAGCATCATAATAGCCCTGTTTGGTGCAGCTTAAAAGCTGCTTATTTCAGCTTTCAACTTAATTTAAGTTATTTTGATGTGTTTGCTTTAGCTTATAGTTTATAGCTTATAGCTTTTTGGAAGTCAAAAATCAGCTTATTCTTTGAGTGGGGCAGGAGATGCTTAATTTATAAGTCAGAAATCAGTTTATGTTCATAGTTATAAGCTATAAGCTGTTTAGGCATAAGCTATAAGCACTTTCTCACAGTTCTACCAAATATCATGAATGTAAGCTTAGAGGAAGTTCACAACTTAGATGATGTGTGCAATTCAGAGGAGGTTAATCTTGTAATGATTAGTTTTTTTTTCGAAAACACACCCAAAAAAAAATGGTGAAAATGGTTCGAATTTTTTCAGTACTAAACTCCCAAACATATACCCAAAAAATGGCAACATGAGGCTAAATTAAAGGCGACACTAATCTTAGTGCATATTTATGTTTTAGTTATGCAATGAATTTTAATTTTATTTGTTAATCAAACTGGTTGACGCATACTTATCTTTATTTGTTAAATTTTGATGGGTCAAACTTGTTCACAGACACATGACTTTACGTTTTTGTAATGTTCGATAGTACAGTTTTGAATATGTACAAATTGTTCGACAACACAGGTCCAGACATGGATAATTTGTTCAGAAATGCATGTCTGAATATGACGGTGAAGAAATCAACGATGGAGAGATGTAGGCGGTGAGAGGTCAGCTATGAGGGAGTTTGACAAAGGACGACGACTATGAGAGATCGTCTGTGATAGAGATCAACAATATATACATAGATAAGCTTATCGACAATGAGAGAAAGATTGAGTTCAATGGTGAGAGTTCAATAGTTGATGGTGAGAAGAAACTTGAATTCAATTGTGAGAGTTCAACAATTGATGGTGAGAGGAAGCTTGACATCAATGGCAAGAGTTCAACAATTAATGGTTTTGAGAGATGAATGATTTTTATGAGATGTGCATTTTGGTGGGCATGATGTTTTTAGAATGATACTGTTGGTTTTATTTGAGAGGTTCTTAGAAATTTTTAAGATTATGAATTTTATAAGTGAGAGTCCAAAGAAATAAAGGGTCCAAAATATTAATTGGGGTGCTAATAATATACTAAAAATTGTTCCATCATTTGTTTCATACACTTTTTTATTATTTATTATTACCACACGGTCAAAACAAAAGGAGAGAAGGAAAGAAAAAACCTAAGAGAAGATAGGACCGAGGACCTTGTATGGCCGGCTCATTGGTTTGGATGTGTTCAATTCTTAGACACCTACCCCGATCATATAACACAAAAATAAACATCTTGAATATACAAATAAATAAATAAAAAGAATATAATAACTAATATGGCCTAGGTTAATACTATATATACTTTATAAGTTCTCAAATAATGGTGGGTGGGTATCAACTATAACCAAGTCTAGAATGGTATATTTTTAGAATCGTTCTTGTAAGGGTTCTATCAATGATAGTTTTAAGTCTTGTTAATATAAAATATAAATTGTCAAAATATTTTTAATCTCAATACACATTTTATATATCTTAAAATATTTTTACTTATTTATATATATTTTGCATATTTTATTATATATATTGATGAGGTTGCTGGCCACCGATGGAGCGGGTCAGGATTGTCCACACTTCTCAAGTCGTTGTCCGATTGTAGGATCCACCAAGAAACCTGCAAAGTAGTCCAATGGGGAACGGGGAGTTCCCCAGCGAACCCTCCGACGATCAAGTTAGAGAAGGGAGAGGATGTCGAACGTAGAGATAGAATGGTGATAGAAAACTTAACATTTTCTTTGCCTTAGGAGCCTGCTTATATCCATTGCTCATCATTTCCTTGTCCACTCCGAGCCATCATGTTGACCGAAAGTCTATACTCTAACTTGTTTTGTTCATGGTGAGACTGTCCTGTTCCGACGTGAGGGGTTATCATAATAAATACTACGGGAAAGCTCATTAATGGTTGATGTGTGGTGCAGTAACTTTGCAAGATCTTTGTCTGTTGATGTGGCTGGTTCTTCACTTGCCGCGTGTTAAATGTTATTGGTCCTTAATGCCACGTTGAGCTCCGGCAGTATTGGGCTTTAGTATTTGAATTATGTATTGGGTTCTGAGTGATGGGCCAAAAGCTCCTATAAGCCCACCTATGTTATATATATTTATAATTTTCTAATACTAACAATAACGCTAAGAATTATTTTTAACATTTTTAATATTTTAATCCAACATAAATTTGGCATTGAACTTCTGGTTGGGATGTACACCATTGGATTAACTCATCAAATAGAAGTCAACGCATGTGTATCATGCATCATCTATGTTTATATCTATATGTCCTTTGTGCAATGCATTAGTTGACATAAAATACAATACAATACAATACAGGAAGGAAGGAAAAAGTGAGGTGGATCCTATCTAAAACAGTTTGATTATATTGTTTTAATCAATCAAAGAGACGTATGGATGAACAACATTAAACAATGGCTTAAAAAAGAAAAAAAAAAGGTCAAGAGCTTATTTGGAATGATACAAATCATAGACTTCATTTGCAATGTACTTTTTCAAAAGTTATAAAAATTAATGTGTTTAAACAGTTGCAAAAAAAAAAAATTTTAAAAAATAAATAAAATAAAATAAAATAAAAACATTTTTTTAACTAATAACAAATAGTTTTTGCTTTTAACAAGAAATTAACTTTTTTTTTTTTTTTAAAGTTTCCAAACCATATATGCGTTGTGAGTTTTACTTACCATCTAAGAGAACCAACCCCCTTGAATATATATGTATATTTATACGGTGTCGACATCGTGCTTCGCACGATTACCAATGCCCATGATATAAGAAATTGTCTAAGTTTCACATACAATATTTGTACAATTCTTGTCAAATGAAATATTAGGATGAATAATAACAATACAAAATTACTTCAAAATATAGTTAATATGTGCATGTATAAATAGAAGAAATGAAAGTCAATTTTTTTTTTTTTTTTTTTTGTAATACCTAAATTAAAGTTTTAAGATATTCATGTAAATTTGCTATTAACAAATAGTGAAGAACTAAAATAGGAGAAAAATAAAATTTTACATAATTAAATGGTATGTAAATTGAACTAAATTCAAGCTTCTTTTTATTTTTATTTTTATTGGAACCAAATCAAGCTTAAGAACTTCAAATATGGCTATTTATTGGACATGGAACATTAATATTGGGACTTAATTTTTTATTTTTACCAAAAAGAGACACTAAAAATAGTTCTAATACAATAAGTTTGTAGAGAATGATTACATAGGCCCTTGCATATTTTGATGACAAAGGTGAGTAATATACACCATGCCTTCTTCACATCCATTAAGGATGTCAATGCCATAACATAACCACTCACTGTGTATCGAAACTTCCCATCAAAAAGAAAAATCAAGATATTTAAATTGTTTAGTAAAACATTTTAAAGATCTTATGCTCGTTGCATTTGGATCAAATATGGAAAATTCGAAGCAGGCCATTAATTATATTGCATTGAATATACATGTCAATGCTATATGGATTGTTGCCCAACCAAGGTTTTCGTGGATTGGGTTGGATCCAATGACTAGTCATTTACTATCCGTTCAAATTTAGACAGATTGAAAAAAATAAATACGCATCGATCCATCCGAACCATCAAAATTACCCATTCAATGCTATATGGATTGTTGCCCAACCAAGGTTTTTGCGGATTGAGTTGGATCCAATGACTAGCCATTTACTATCCATTCAAATTTAGGCAGATTGAAAAAAATAAATACGCATCGATCCACTCAAACCATCAAAATTGCCCATTCTATAAAGGATCATTTTGAATCATTTAATTTTGACAGGTCGAATAAAAACTTATCCAACCCCAATTCCAATATGTTTTGAGTGTGTTTTAAATCACATGTTCACTGCCCAAAAATATAAAAAAAATAAATAAAATTTCAAAATAAAGGATGCAGGGCGAGCCCTGTGGTGAGGCGATTGAGGCGGTCGCATCGGGCTCCCAATTTTAAACAAAATTTAGGGCCCCTAATTAGGGGAGTATATCATGTCATGTTATTTCATAATTATTTTAATATTAGCTCAATTTATTTATTTTTATGTTGTCGTGTGGTGTTATTTTGATTCGTGTTCGATTGATGTTTAATGTGAAAATTTTCACTTTTAGTTAAAAATAACTTAGCAAGTGTATTGAGAGATTAAAATTTTTTTTATAAGTTGAATTTTATAAAATTTATTTCAACTAAATGAAATTATTCATAGAATGTTTGATTTTAATTCAATTGCATTTTTCTAATTAAAAAAATTGTACCTTATTACTATATATTTTTTATTAAATTGACTCTAAAATAGGTAACATAAAAATATATATCTTAAATGAAAAAAAGATATTAGCCTTAATTATTATTTTACATACTTTTTTATTCAGTTAAATAGAATTAAATAAAAGATTAAAAAAATATCATGGCATCCCTTAGTGAACATTCAAATATATAACTAATAATTCATGTTATTGAGTTGTGTCATACTTGGATTCATGTTGAAAATAGTCAACCTTAACTTGCTAATTTTATATATTGCTTGAGTTGTGTCGAAAATTCTCATCATTATCCCTAATTAATTTTTGTTCTTATAGCATTGGTAACCTAAAAAATAAAGATTCGATTCAACTAATTGAAATTCAACTATTATATATATATTTGTTATCTAAATTTTGTTAAATTGTAATGTAATAGAAATAAATTTTTATCTTTTTTGTTTTATCAAAATAATTTTTTTTTTTTAATAATGATATATGAAAGGCCTAATTTAAAAAATTCGCCTTAAGCCCCTAATAAGTCAGGGCCGGCCCTGAAAGGACGAGTGTCCCAAGGATAAAGATGATTAATCCGATAATGAATTTATCCGTGAACATAATATGTGTGGGAGCCAGAATTTTATAGGTACTAGCTTATTGGGCCTAACCTAAACAAAGCCTACAAAGGTCTAGCCCAAATAAAGATCACACCCCCCATCTATATAAAGGGGGGGGGGCATCCCAAGTTAAAGGGATGTCTGTTCTCCCTCCACCACACACACACACCCCTTCTGATATACATATATACTATTTCTTGATTCAAGGACTAACTTCATCATCGGAGTACTCCCGGCCGGCAACCCCGGTTGGGTGGCACCGACTATGTTCCTCATTGCAGATCTACAGGGGTGAAGCTCTTCTCTTCGTTGGATCTCTACAACATCCATGTGAGAGGATATTTCATAGTCTCACAATTGGCGCCGTCTGTGGGAACGACTGAATGAGATCAACGAAGAACACAACAAATATACTGCTGTAAGTAAACATATATGGGATGCTTTGAGGTTAGTGCACTTTATACAAAAGCAAAATCAATCCCAAGTAATACGGCCCCACTACAAGAAAAGACAATTTCGCCGACCAAAAGAATAGTCGCCAAAGGTCACTTTTTTAGTAGCCAAAACAATTAGCGACTAATTTTTTTCGTCGCCAATTTAGTCGCCTAAACCCTGTCGGCGAATGTTTTAGCGACTAAATCGTGTTTGGTCGCTGAAAAGGCAACATTTGGCTACTAAAAAAATAGTCGCCGAAAAGCATAATCTTTAGCTACTAAATTATTGGTCGCCAAACGTCAACATTTGGCTACTAAAGTTGGGTTAGTCGGCAAAAGTGATATTTTTGGCGACCAAAATATTAGTCGCCGAAAGGTATAACAATTGAACTATTTGAACTATTTGAACCGACCAATAATTGCACTAGTTGCCGACCATGGAATTTAGTCGCCAAAAGATGGCAACTTTTATTCATTTTGCTACTACATTTTTAGTGGCCAAAACATTTGAAAATAGTTTTTGGCTACCAAAATAATTAGTAGCCAAATACTATATTCGAATTTTTTTTTTTAAATTTCTGAACCACCTATATCCATTATTAGTACAACTTATACAATGTATAAACAATAAAATCCATCAATACTAAATATATATTATCAACCATTCGACAATGTAAATGCCAAAAATTCCATTCGACATCCAATTTCATTCCATTCGACATATGTAATACAAATTCCATACGACCCAAGTATATTCCAAAGACAAAAATTTAGTAATACAAAATATATTCCCTCCATTCGACATATGTAATACAAAATATCAACCTGATAATCAATCCTAAAATTAGTAAATAAACGAACGAAGATTTCGAGTTCCTAAAACCCAAGAACCCATGTTCTTTGCTCTTGTTCATACTGTCCAGCATACCCTCACCACTGAGCATGAGATCAACAAACCACCACAATCCCACCTCTTCCAATCTTACAAGCATCAGAAGCAATTATTGTTTCTCTAAAGGCATCCCATTAACCATCTCCAACTCTGTCTTGCAATTCTCTCTCAAATCTTTTAGTGCGAGCAAACTGGCTTCCTGCCACACAAAATTGGAACTAACTATTAATAAATAAATAAATAATTGAACAATAATAATAAATAAATAAAAAAGGGCAATATATTTAGTCGCCAAAATATACCCTTTCCCGATTTTTATAATGTTGATAAATGCTTGGCCTGGCCATTGTTGAGTCCCAACTCAAATTGTTTAACATAAGAAAAGCATGTGACATTTAGAGATTATTATCATATTTAGGCTGAATTAGCTTTTGTTGATTTGTATTACAGGAAAATCTATTGCAATACATTATGGATCTTGATCAGTTTCTGGCTTCCTTAGTCAAGATAACGTGAAAGTCGACAATCTTGTGGTCAAAGATCAAGTGAGTTTCTGTTTTGTTTTGAGTTCTAATGTGGAATTGGTTTTCCACTCTCTGCCTTTGAGTTCTTATATCACACTTGGAATTCTCTATCTTTCATATGCATTCCTATTTTTGGGTTCCGAGCTGCTTGGTTTTCTCACCTACTTCTGATTCACCATTGTCTTCTACCTATATTTTAATGGAGATATTTATTTTGCTTTCCTATAGTACTTGCTTTCCTATAAATAAATAGTTGGTGTCCCCAGTATCTAATACCAAACAAACCAGGAAGAAAAAAATACACTAAGACTCGCCTAGATCAAAGATTAGAATACATTAGATGCCTTGCCACAGTTGAAAATTAAGTCCCCTCTAATCTAATCCAACCTCTACAATGCAATTCATCCCCACAAATTATAACAATGATAAAACAAAGTTAATAATTAATAGGGAAACAAAATTATAACAATATTCATATATATAAAACATATTTATATATATACAAACAGAATTATACAACCAAATTTATATATACACACAAACAGATTTTATATATACAAAAAACAGAATTAAGTCGTAATTGAATTACACTGTTGCATTCACCATGCAGGACCCTTATGTTAGAATATTTGGGGCAAGCATTCAAAAAAAAAAATTTAAAAAAAAACATGAGGCAGTACACCAAATTACTCAAAGACATGGAAAGAATGTACCTTGGTTGAAACCAATGGAGCTCTTTCACCTGGTACTTTCACATCAGGAAGGAAACTGAAATCTGATGCAATCAAAGACATCTTTGGCAGGGCTCCATGTAAAACTAGGGGTGCAACTCGGGCGGGCTCAACCCGAGCAACCCGAGCCCAGCCCGAGTTTTTTTAGGGCTTGGGCAACTATATCTTGTAATCTGGACGGGCCTGGGCAGATTTTTGATGCCCGAATTGTAATTCGGGCCGGGCTTGGGCAGAACCAATGGCCAACCCGAGCAACCCGAACCCGAATTAAATTTAATATATTATATAAATTATATAATATATATAAATTAAGTAAAAGAGTTAGTCTTAATTTTTAATTTTTATTTTTTGGTGACCAGAAAATAACTTTGAATAATTCTCAATTCTTTGTTAATTATCAATTCTACCTACAGGTTTCAAAACAAATCTACCTACAAGTTTCTGGGTAATTCGGGCAATTCAGGCTAACCCGAGTTCAAAATACAAAGCTTGGGCCGGGCTTGGGCAGCAAGGCTCGGGTTCATGTTCGGGCTTGGGCACTGCTCTAGGCAATTCGGGTCGGGCTTGGGCAGACCCCCAACCCGACCGAACCCGCCCGAGTTGCACCCCTATGTAAAACTTCTAGAAGTTTCTGAATGTTTGAGGAAGTGAATTTAGCAATAAGTAAACTTGAATTAGAACAAAAGGAAATATTTCAATATCACATCTCAATGTTTTACCAAGCAACCAGCTGGTAGCCAACATCTTCGAGGCTTTGGAAAAAATTTAGCCCATATTCCACATGTATTTGAGAGAGAGAGAGAGAGTTTCAAAGTAGTGTTTGTTAGTACCATACAAATTCTTGAACAGAACAATTGAGGTAAGATTCTTAGATCTTCTTCTCCTCCTTCTTTTTATTTATCTATTTCCTCTCACTTTCTTGTACTTTTCTTAATCTATCCATACCTTAACAAGCTAATTTCTCAACCACAAAGCTCTATTTCACAAGTACTAACCCTTTCCCATTTCACTAACCCTAATACGAAGCACTTAAAATAAGCATACAGATTACGATTCACACAAACAGATTACGAAAGCACTTAAAATAAGCATACAGCATACAGATTACTTAAAATAAGCATACAGATTACAAAACCAAATCAACCCATACCCTCACCTCGTCTTTTGTCCTTTGATGTAACACAAAACCCCTGGATAGTTTCCATTCAGAATTTCCAGCCACCACTAATCTGAAATTCCAGCAACCCAATTTATATATACACACAAACAGATTTTAAATCATACATACTACACTCACTAAGGTCCTTTGTTGCTTCCTCAAATTGAACATTCACATATTGTAGCCACAACATGTCTAATATAATCTTCTACACTCACCAAAAAGGTTGAACATCATTTTCAAGATTTGAGGAAGCAACAAATTCATAAAGTCGGCATTTCATTAACACTATGTACAGTTGATTTGCAATTAAGATGAATTCTTCTTTGAGGCATTTCATCAAACACCCTGTCCACCAGGGTTATTATATAAGAGCAACACAATATATATATATATATATATATATATATATACCTATCCACCAAGGGATAATGGTCCATGTAACACAGGTGCAATGGAAAGGAAAGAAATAATATGTCAGGTAGTTCAAGTTAAAGCACTCCAAGGACCTTCATTTCAGAGCCAAAGCACTCAAACTCCCAAATAACAGAAGATCAAACTCCTACTATTAATATACCCATTTTAGAAACCCATTCAAAAACATATAGAAGATAAGGGAGATAGATAGCGTCTAGAAATTGGAGAGAGAGAGAGAAACCAACTTACCTGGATTTACACGAAATCGTCCGTGAGGGAGGAGGAATGAGAAGGAGTTGCGTGTGAGAGTAAGATGAGAAACGGAGAAGGGCTAAGGCAAAATTTTTGGGGGAATCCCCAATTTGAGAGGGAATTTCAAATTCAGATGAAATTTTGTGAAATTTTAGAGATGTGAAAAATTAATCAGGCTTGTTAAATTAATTTTATTTAATTTTATTGATTGTTTATACTTTTTACTTTAAAAAAATTATATGACTCAGTTTTATCAATTAATTTTAAAAAAATTATATTTAAAAAAATTAATTTAACAAAATTATTTAAAACTCAGTTTTATCAATTAATTATATTTAAAAAAATTATATGACTCATTTAAATTAATTTTTTTCAACTTACCTGGATTTATTGATTGTTTATATCAAAAAATTACAAAATTTAGAAAGTATAAATTTAAATATATGACTCAATTTTAAATATATGTTGTGTCTGTGAAATGATTATTTCATTAGTACTGGTAATAATATTGAAAAATTTATTAAAATGATAAATAATTGGGATATTTTGTCTTTTATTTGTGAATTTTGATTTATTCATGATTATTTCATTACATTTTACTGGTAATAATATTTTGTCTTTCAATACTGGTAATAATATTACATTTTAATAATATTAATTTTTCATTATAACCCTACAGAAATTACCATTACTTAAAGGAACAATTTACCATTATTAAACAATCGGCTACCAAAATATTTAGTAGCCAAAAGGGCTAGGGCAAATATAAGGAAAAGGAGAAAATTTAATAAAAATTAATTTTTCTTTTTACATTTTGCCGACTAAAGGCTTTAGTAGCCAAATTCATACCATTTGGCGACTAAAAGCATTTTTGTCGCTGAAAATGACGTTTTGCCGACTAAATGTTTAGTCGCCAAAGACAAAAATTAAATTTTTTATTAAAACATTTGGCGACTAAAGGATTTAGTAGCCAAATGTATACCTACGGTGACTAAAAGAATTTTAGTCGCTGAAAATCAAGTTTTGCCGACTAAATGTTTAGTCGCCAAAGACAAAAATTATTTTTTTATTAAAACATTTGCCGACTAAAGGATTTGGTAGCCAAATGTATACATACGGCGACTAAAAGAATTTTAGTCGCTGAAAATCAAGTTTTGCCGACTAAATGTTTAGTCGCCAAAGACAAAAATTAATTTTTTATTAAACCATTTGCCGACTAAAGGATTTGGTAGCCAAATGTATACCTATGGCGACTAAATGAATTTTTTGTCGCCAATTTCTGGTATTTTTGCCGACTAAATTTCTTTTAGTCGCCAATTGTCATATTTTTAGCTACTAAATTTTTTTTAGTCGCCAATAATCAATATTCCCCGACTAAAAAAATTTAGTAGCTAAAAATTTGACTTTTGCCGACTAATTTTATTTTTGGTAGCCAAATCCGTAACTTTTGGCGACTAAATTTGTTTTAGTCGCCGAAAATGGTCGCCGTAGGTGTAATTTCCTGTAGTGCCCATAGCTGGGTTGTTGGCTTCTTTCATTCTGATTATGTTTCTTTTGCTAAAGTTCAGGTATATGTATATATATACACATCTATGTATGTATCTATTTATGCTCACAGATTTGATCAAAGCATTGTTGAATATTAATATTGCTTAGAAAGGTTGTCAAAACAAGATGAAATTAGTAGCTATTTTCTCTCTCTAAAAATGGGTTTCACACCTTTCTTGGTGCAAACATCTTTTCGGCAATTCAATAAAGTTATTCGGCTAAATTCATACGTGGGTCTGTCCATTTATTTATTTATTCTTTGCCTCTCAAAACTTATCTTAAAGTTGGTGCTTGACATGTATGCACGTGTGCCTATGCTAGAACTTTCTATAGAATCCAAGGTTGGGTCTTCAATTTTTCTCTCACTAGATTTGGACCACAATAACTTGAGGGTGGATTAAACCTTCTTATTCGACACTTTATTTGGCTTGTTTATCAACCAACTCAGCAACAGTAACTATTTATTGGGTTGTTCATCAACTCTCTTATTATTCTAAATCTCATTTCTGAAAGCTGTCTCTATATTTGCAAAGATACATTTATATATATATATATACGTGGATACAAATATTTGCATATGCATCAGACTTGTTTGTTCGGCTCTCAGACAAGGTGTTATAGGCTGACCACGGCCCTCTCTAGCGCTATTATCGGCGACGGTGGAGTTGTGCCGACTCAGTGCTTTAGCATGTCAACCAAGGCAATTTGCCTTCCAAATGTCTCAGCAGGACAAACCCAGTGGGCCAGGACCCACCTCCTGGATTTCTTTTATTTTTTGCTCTGCAACATCAACAATTAACTCTTGTTTGTAGTCTTTGCCTATAAAGTTATTTATCACCTTGATCCTTGTGGCCGTGTCTTTTTTAGGTGATCATTTCAGTTTGTCAAGAAAGATTGCAGGGAACATTTTGGCAACTCGGCTACCCACTGCGGCAAGTTACTTGAGGTGGGGCAAGCAATGGAATAAAGAAAGTTATGAAGGGTTAATCACATGATCAATTGCCGATCAAGCATTTCAGCAAACGGCAAGACAAAGGACCAAGAGGTACCACATAAGTCAGCGAGCCAATAACGTTGCCGACTTGCCAATCATGAGTATAAAAATAATATTTATTACAAGATCATAAATATTTACACGAATATTAATATTGACTTGCATTTATCTGTTTACGTCCGACATGTCGTAGATAGCTTGATGACGTGTTTGGCTCGAGAATTGGATATTACCATTAAACCCATGGCTGGGTCTTCACTCTCTCTCTCTAGAGAAATTTGTCCCCAAGAGTTATTGACAAAGTTTGACCATGAGTTATTATAGTAATTTATGGTAATATTTTGATCGGCTTTATATGAAGCTAATTAGAAACTCCATATTTAAGTTATGGTCCTGACTAAGTTTGCAGAGCTATTAATATTTCCATGGTTAGGAGCCCAAGTTCAGTGATGCATATGTTGTTCCGCATACATTTGGATTATTCGGCTGATGTTTTGATCCAGTAATTTCTCTCTCTTTGGTTCAATTTACTTTTACGTAGTTTACTTCCTGAGATTATGCGAACACAAGTTGCTAAGTGGAATCTCTATCCTTTCCTGTTTGAATAATTAATGTCTTCAATCTGCTTTCTATATACATATATGCTTATAACCTTCAATTTAATTAAAAATATAGATTGCAATACTCCACCATCTCTCGGATAACCAACCAAGTGCTTTCAAAGAGCAGAATTTACGAGCTGCGGACCAATTGGGCAACAAATTGAAGATGCCTACAGAAAGTTGTGGCCATGAATATTTGTTTTTCGGCTTTTGAAAAAACCGTATATTTTATTCGGCAATGTGAATTTCTTAGGCAAATTTTATTCAGCAAATATTTCATTACCTTACGTCATTATATTTTCAAGTTTAAATATACGGTTGACATTATTCGGTCACAGGAAAATTTTCATAGTTTCACTACCTACATCATGTATTTATCCGGCAACTGAAATTTTCGGTGCAGTCAAACCCAAGTTTTGACTATACACCACGATTACGATTGCCGACCAAGTATGTGGCAAGTCAAGAACAAAAGGGAAGTGCTGCACAGATGTGCTCAGCCAGTCAAACCCAAAATTCGACGTTCAAGCCCATGCATTCGCATCTCGGCAGTGCCGTATCTCATAATCAATCAATCGGCGAAGCTACAAAGCTACTCTGCACTTATTCGGTTTATTATTTGGCATAATTTGCAAACGGACAATCTATTCGGCCTTTCAATTTGGCATCAACATATTAATATCAATGTGGCATTGTCCAGCAATGACAACTTATTCGGCTTTAACATCTTGGCTTCGGCAACTTACCCGGCAGCTAACACTACTTGGCTGCACGACTGCTCGGCCGCCCATATGTCATGCACATCGGACAATCCGGCCCCCTTATCTATGATATTCGGCTAACAACATTTATCAACTTTATACGGCAACATTTTCGACTAAACAACAGTCAACTTATTCGGCAACAGAGTTCATCGGCAACGGAGTTCATCGGCATTATGAACGCTGCATACATATGATCAACTAGGGTTCGGCATCTTATTCGGCACATTCTTGGACTACAGCTCACAATATTCCTCCGCATCAAATATTCGGCAACGTTGTCCTTATTCGGCACTAATATCTCGGCATAAAATTAGCATCTCGGCTTGCCGAAATCCACATCTGAACATATCATAAGATTCGTATCGGTACAAAGATTCCAAATCCACCAACCCGAGGAGCCAAGAAGCAACCCAAGTCCGCCGAAAGTTGTGAAACGGATCACACATGCTGAAAACTGAAATTTCAAAAGCTGTCAAACTCAAGTTTTGTCCATACCAACGTGAAGTACTCATTAAGACGAGTCCAACGCAACAAACCGCGTCAAAATCAGAGCTAAAACGACGCCGTACGGGCCGATCAAAGTTTGCCCAGAATTAATGAAATTTTCTGAGGACGTCGAACTAGCAAAACATGCAAGACAAGTTATCCGGTGCTTTGCAGTGCACAATTCTCAACCGATCTGAGCCGTCAACTCTATTTTGGCTACAATTATGCCATCAGGAGTCTGATCACAGCGATCCAATAGTCCTTTCCAGCTATTTGACGTATTCTGGGTCCATCCGTATGGTCAGAATATGCAATTTCTGCTCGCAAAAATATATATATATATATATATATTAAATAAATAAATAAGTAAATAAAAATACAAATAAATTGCAGATTTGATTCCGATATCACTAAGCACCCTACTTTGTCTCGGCTTCATTCTGATATCGCCACGACACCGAACAGGGGCACGGAATCCGTTTCAAATCATTATCGGCCTACTCGGCAATTTTGGCCCAAGTCAATTTTATTCCTTCCGAATAACAAACCTTATTCAAAAGCAATGGGGCAAATATACGTCGGACAAGAAGCTCAACTCCACTAAATTGGCAACCACTGCCGACCAAGTTCTTAGCAAACCTAACCCCGAAAGAATGCCGACACGCCGCCGACCAAACGATTGGCACAATTGCCGACCCAAGTGTAAACGGACACCGATGTTTTGACACTAGTTACTCGGCAGTGCATCAACTTTACTCGGCAAGATTATTCGACCATTATTAAATTCAACATTATGCATGATCATTATTCGGCCGTGCATCAACTCTATTCGGCTAAGCAACATTATTTGTCTACTTTATGCATCGTCAAACTTTATACAGCAACATTGGCCACAGTATTCGGCAACTCTATTCACTTAACAACATTATTTGGCAAAACATTTGCCCACTGGGACATCAGTCAATTTTTCGCTTTCCAATTGGGGCACATCAGCCGATCATCATCTCGGCACCTTTGATATGCATGAATACTCGGCCAACTTGGTACAAACATTACAAGGACGATTACTCGAGTTACAAACTTCCGCTCCTTTTCACACAGCTTCAAGCAAGCGCCCGTTTTGAGGCAATACATTACACTCTTGGCAGACAGCAGTTTGTATATTTTTGCGCGCCGTCATTTTATCAAAGCCGAACCTTCCCTGCAACATAGGGCAATGGGAATCTACATTCCTTCCGACTAGCACCTGGCATTCGAAAGCAATGGGGCAAGTCTACCTTGGACTAAATGCAAACCGAACAACTCGGCAATTAAATAGTTGGCCCAATATCTACTTGGCAATTCCATACAAGCGGAGCAATATTACTGGCGATTAACACGTCCACCTTATTCAGTACGGGATACATTATTCAAAGTCCTTGCCACATTGGCACTTAGTTGCCACTTAAAATCAGCAAAAGTCTCCGAGTACAACGCAATCTTCGCACTCGGCACAGAGCGCCGTTAGTAAAGGCCTACACCCTTGCCCGGGGTTATAATACCACAGGTCTACACCCTCACCCAGGGGTAATAATACCGTGGTCCAATTTTTTACCGATATATCTATCTTATTTGGTTTAGGTAATCATTTCCGTGTTCGGTCTATAGAAATATTTCTAGCTCGGCATAAAAGTCCATATTTGGAAGCAATCTTTGCACTTGACAAAATACTGCACCCATGCCCGGGGGTTAGAATATTGCGGCCTGCACCCATGCCCATGGGTTAGAATACTGCGGCCTGCATCCATGCCCGGGGGTTAGAATACTGCGGCCTGCATCCATGCCCGGGGGTTAGAATACTGCGGCCTACACCCATGCCCGGGGGTTAGAATACCGCGGCCTATCATTATGATTTATTTGTATTCCTTTCTGGGTTTTAGCTCAACCCCCCACATCTTATGATCCACATATATACATTTATACATACATTCAAGACATACGTACATCGTACATTTATACATACATTCAAGACATACATACATTTATACATACATTCAAGCATACATTCACGCATACATGCAAACATTCATTCATATATTTTATTCATTTATCCAAAGCATTCTTTATCAAAAAAAAAAAAAAAAAAACCTAACAGCTATTTGAACAGCGTAACTTTGCAAGAAAAAACTCTCATTCCTTCTATCCCAGACAATGAAAGTTTTGGGATAATTGTGGAGCCAGAATTTTATAGGTACTAGCTTATTGGGCCTAACCTAAACAAAGCCTACAAAGGTCTAGCCCAAATAAAGATCACACCCCCCATCTATATAAAGGGGGGGCATCCCAAGTTAAAGGGATGTCTGTTCTCCCTCCACCACACACACACACCTCTTCTGATATACATATATACTATTTCTTGATTCAAGGACTAACTTCATCATCGGAGTACTCCCGGCCGGCAACCCCGGTTGGGTGGCACCGACTATGTTCCTCATTGCAGATCTACAGGGGTGAAGCTCTTCTCTTCGTTGGATCTCTACAACATCCATGTGAGAGGATATTTCATGGTCTCACAATATGTATAAATGCATTTAATGCATAAGGTTTATATTTTGATAAGATAATAATTTTATATTAGCAGTCAGTTATATATTCTTATATACATATATTTTTATACATTACAACTCATGTGAAACCTTGGACAATAATTCAATAATTAAAAACGATTTGAGAGAAGTAATAGAGAAATCTTCAAGACGGAGATTGTATTTTGCTTTTTTCGTTTGACAACAATTCCTTTGAAATTCTTGCATTTCGTGATTGATTTTAAGATACTAAACAGGTTCAAATACATTTCATTTAAAATCAAGGTTTTAAAAAGCTGCCGCAACTGTTATGTAACGCCGTTACGTAACGGTTGTGGTAGTTACTGCCACCCGTTACGGTCGCTTTTGCAGTGTGATTTGAGATTCATAGGTGTGTTGGCCGTAGCGACTGCCGTAGCGGTCATAACAGTGCCGTAACAGTCGTAACGACCTGTTACACACCGTTACGTAACGGTTCTGAACTACTTTCGAAAAAACACACAAAAAAAAGCTAAAAATAGGGAAAGATGTATAAAGAGAAGAGGGAAGATAGAGAGAGAAGATGAAGGAGCAAGAGATAGAGTGAGAAAAGAGGGAAGATGAAAAACATGTTATTGATTTGTTGAAGCTATAAGACCTATACTATTCTATTCAGCTGCTATCACTCAACTATTTTGCTTGTGTGTGTCTATCTATATATTGTTTGGAAATAATAATAATAATAATAATAAGTGTGGTCATTATTGATTTGGCTCGGTTAAAATATGTATATATATATTTTTAGGCTCTTATTTATTATCTTACTTCTGTCATTGTTTATCTTATATATAGTGGTGTTTTGGAAAATTGGTAAAAAGTTAGCTTTTTGACTTTTTTGGTGGCTTTTTTGGCAAAAAGCTGGGTTGTTTTGGATAAAAAATCTGACTTTTTTAGCTAAAAAAACTAAAAAGTCAAAAAGCTGGCTTTTTTGGTGTGTTCTCAAAACACCACATAATAGTTAGTGATTGATTTTTTATATAATATAAAATCATTAATTATTAAAATAAAATGTAAAAAACCCAGTTTATAATGATTTAAAAATATGAAATATATTGGATCATACTTAAAAATTTACAAAAATTGATCAATATTTATTTTAAACCCAATAAATATAATTATAGAAAAAAAATATGCGTATCGGTAAGTTTTTTTCAAATTGTGTGAAAAATAAAAAAAAAATTCAAGATTTCGGTTACCGCAATCGTTACGCTACGACCTTTACACTACGCAACTACAATCGCACCATCGCCACTGTTACGACGACCGAAATCGCATTTCAGAAGTCTATTTAAAACACTATTTTTTTTCATTCATTTAATGGGTAGCAGGTTGACTTCCTGCTGACAATTGATGAGTGTGAAGGGCTTGTGATTCTAGTGTAGCATGTCAACTCAAGGCATAGGTTCAAGTTCTTATAGATATCTATTTTGCTCATTGTTGGAGTTAGAATTGGAGTTTGGTTCCATCACTTCATTCTTCATTCAATAAGTATTCATGTTAGAATTAGAAATTCGTCCAATCACTATTGATTGTTAATAGTTCCTTCAATCACTACTAGCTTAATTTTACTTTAATTTGTTTTGATAATATATGTCAAAATGTTTTATTTATTGATATTCTGTTTAAATAATAGTAAAATTTTATTTTGGTTCGCTATAATAAAATGTAATATGTAATATGTCATTTATTTACTAATGCTCTGTTTTAAATTAATAATAAAATTTTATTCAGTTAAAGTTATTGTTTAATTTTACTATGTTAAAGTTATGTTTTTGTAAGTTTTTATTAATAATTATAGTGATTATGGTGTTTAGCGATGATGATGGTATTTTACTATTTAAAAATTAAAATTTTAGAGTAAACTTTAGCATTAAATATAGTAAAATTTTACTATTTTTTTTAAAAGAATTTCGTAATTAATCTGGATCTTATTTAATAAATCTTGTTGAGAAAATCGTAGAAGTGACATTTAGATCAAAAGTTATAACATTTTAAAATTTAAAATATTTATTTAGTTTTTTAGTAATAGTGGTGTGTGCACATCATTTATTCTTTGTACACACACTTAATGACCCTTTTTTTTTTTTTTTTTAATTTTTAAAACACAATTTTACTACTAAACAAAATAACCAAAATGGATATTAATACACACATCAAACCTTAATCGGTGGTGCTACATGCGCTAATTAGTGTATTAACCAGTGTACCAATACTATTATAACATTATTATTGACCCTACTCATTAATGACATTACAAATACTAAAAACCTCTTAAATTATGTCACATCATCAATTGGTACACTAATTAGTACGCTAATTGGTACACATAGTATTATTCAACCTTAATACTAGATTTTTTTAATACACATCTTTTATATAAAAATTCTCATTACACATTTTTTTTTTTTCAAAAATTACACACGCCAGACCGATTATTCTATTGTCGCAATTATATATTATTCCAAATTAGGCTCTTTTTTTTTTTTTTTGTTCAGATGTATTTTTTTTTTTCATTATCGCAATTATCATTTCAAAAACCAATTCCGAAAATGTTGCACCTATACAGAAATTCCGAAATATTTTATATAATCGAAAATGAACTTAAAAATTAATTTTATATCGAAAATTTATTTTTGGATCAAAAGTACAGAATCGAAAACTGTTGTTTCATTTCATTGTTAATTGCCGAATATGTTCAATTTATTTGGATAACCAGTACCAAAATGTTTTCCATCTCTTCTCCAGTCAATATGAAATGATTAACGAAAATAGCATAACAATAACTTACACTCTATTTTGGTTTTGAGAAAAAAATTTAATTTCTATCTGTATTCTTTTGTTTTAGTGAACATTTTTAATATCCTATTTTTTATTTTTTAGATTGACTTAATTTAGATATTCTTAAAAAGCATACAAAATACAAAAATTTAGTACTCTTTTTTTTTGTATTTATTGATTTTTTTTTTTCGACAATGCTACGTAGCTCAAATTTTGTAGCTCAAAAGTGACTCAAATGGCCAAAACGACGTCGTTTTGAGTACAGAACAACATAAAAATGGCCAAAACGACGTCGTTTTGGCCATTTGAGCCACTTTTGAGCCACAAAATTTGAGCTACGAGACATTCTCCTTTTTTTTTGGATTATTTACCAATAAATCCCATCTCATAAACAATTATACCAATCAGTCCCAAGTTTAAACTTTTGATCCGATAAGTCCCACGGATGGAGAGATTTATTCCTTTTGATCTTATTTTCCATGTATGGCGTTGTGGTGTAGACGATTATACCCATCATTTTGTTGATTTGGATGTGTTTGATTTAACTCATACGTCCAACTGACAAACAAACCACTTCACATAACAATTCTCTCTCTCTCTCTCAAATTCTCTCTCTGTCCATTAATGGCTATTCCATTGTAATTCTTATTCTCACAAACATGCTGGGGACTTACACTTAGGACAACCCTACAACAACAAACCCAACACCAATTTTCAATGGCATCTTATATAGAAATCAGTTGATGCAATCTCATCCCTCTCTCTCTCTCTCATCTTTCGCCGTCGTTCCTCTTCTTTTTCTTTGAAACCCTAATTCTAACTCGACCCAATTCCTCTAATTTGAGACTCAGTCTGTTGTTCGATGGCCCTAGAGAGAGAAATTCAGGAAACCAAAGAGGTAAATCCAATTCGACTACCTAAGAATTGAGCAATTTTTGTGGGTTTGCTTACTTGAGGTTGAGAAAATTCTGGAAATTGAAGAAAATTGGTTCTTTTTTGTTTGGTTTCCTAGAAAAATTGATGTTTTGCGGTGTTTTGCTGTGACGGTTGTGTGTCGGTGCGGTGTTTCGCGGTGTTTTTTTGCAATGTTGATTTTTTTTGTGTTGGTGGCATATCGATGTTTAAGCTTCCGTTGATGTTTCGTTCTTTGCAACATTGACTCAGTCTGGTGTGCGGCTTGTGTGACTGTGGGTTGTGTGTTTCGGGGGGTTTGTGTGTTGTGTTTTTAGGATGGGTGTGGTTGTGCGGATGTGTTTTCTTTGTATGTGCATTTTCCTGGTATGTGCATTTTTTTGATGTGTGGTTTGTGTGTGTGTATTTACTGGTGTGTGCATTTTCATGGTGTGTGGGTTGTGTGTCTGTGTTTTCTGCATCCTATTTGTGACTGTATTGATTTGTATTCCATTGTTAGGGAGATAGAGACGCTGCTGTCACATACGTAGCAGTTCAGACGTCGGCACCTCCGTTTGTTTGCAGGTCGACACCTCTGTAGCAGTGCATTGGTTTCTTTGCATTGGGGGGGTTGTGTGACTGTGAGGGGTATGTGGAGCAGGGTTGGTAGTGTGTTCTGTTTTTGGGGTGGGCGTCGTGTTACTGCGGTTTGGTGACAAGTGCATTTCCCTGGTGTGTGGGTGTGTGTATCGATGTATATTGCATCGTAAATGTGATTTTCTCAAATTGTTTTTCCCATGACAAGGTATGGAGACATATGTAATGTTGATTTGTGGCTATGGCAATACCAACGCTGCTATCAGTTTGCAAGCCCCATTCCAATTTGATGATATGGTGAATAGTGTGTGCGAGTTGGTGTTGTGTGGCAGATGCCAATTGACCCACATAACCAATAAAGCAAAAAAACCCTTAGTGCGCCCTTATGTTGTGTGACACCCACCCGGTATGCACGTGCTTCATCACCCAAACCCAATAACCATGTAACATGTGCGTAATCAATTACACTTGCCACGCTTACACCAAAAACCCATACTAGATGGCACTACTGTCTTTTCACAAACGAAAGGACCAAATGGAACATTAAAAAACATATGGGACTATTTGGATCATAAGTTCAACAAATAGGATTTATTGGTAAATTTCCCTTTTTTTTTCTAGATTTTTTTTTGCAAATAGTTTAGTTTTTAAATGTGTCTAAATTAAGTGGATCTAAAAAGTAAAAGGTTGATTAAAATATTTAAAAAGTTTACTAAAAACAAAGGAATAAGATTTTAAAATTAATATATATATAATAAGATTTTAAAATTAATATATATATATATATATATTTAAAATTTCAAAACTAAACAGAGCATTAGTTTTTGCAGAATGATAACAAAAAATATTGATTGAAAAAAAAAAAAAAATGCATAACTTAGTGAATATCATCAAAGTACCGCCTGAGAATGTCGAAAAATATCGTGTATGGCACCGTTTAGATTTAGATTTTGGTTTAGGAGTGTGGTATAAATTTATATTTTATGTGGTGTGCATATATAATGTGTTGAGATTTTTATATTGATGGGTGCACACATTATATGTTATGGGTAGGAGTGTAAAAATGGCTCGTAAGCAGCTTGAAGTCCCCTCGCTGCCTGGGGTGGGCCCAGTCCGTTTAGACCTGTTTGGTCCTGGGCTTGGGCCATCATTTTGAAGTCCGGTTTGGCCCGTAAGCCCGGTTCACTCGAAGCCCAATGTCTTTTTTAGTGGAAAATAATAAATTTTGGTAAAAAAAATTTAAAAAAACAAAAAAAAAAAGGTTAGGCCCACCCAAGCCCGAGGCCCGACCCGCCCAAGGCCCGAATATCCCTTGGCTTAAGGCTGGGCCTGGGCCTAATTTTTTGGCTCGTAGACCAACTTGGGCCGACTCAAATTTTGGCGACTGAGAAAGATGTGCACAAAAAATAAATGGTGTGTGGAATAGAATTATCCAATTTTCAAGAATATATATATATATATATATTTGTATTTGTCCTTAATGTATTAAAATTTTATTATTAAGAGGTTTTGACCAAATTATCCTTTCATATATTATAATTTATATCTAGCATTTCAATTATATGAAGACTAACTGAAGAGAAAAGCATGCTTTGTTTAAAAGAGTGTAAATTACATGTTGCACTCCTTTATTTTGTACCAAATTTTATTTTGATTTTTATATATGAAATTGTGACAGTTATACTTATGATCAAATATCAATATTTGCTTTTTTTTAATCCACCGATTAACTCTTTAACAGAAGCCAGCCACGCGATAAGCATTTGACTATGAAATGAGAGCAATGATGAAAAATGACTCCCATTTTTTACTTATACACACTTTGTCCTAACATACACACATATTGTATTATATAATTCTCACATTTATTGACAGAAATGAGAATGATTTTTCATATATAGAGATCAAAATAAAATTTGATGCAAAGTGCAAGTGTAAAGTGTAATTTATCCTAAAATATGAATAAAGTATATAATGATGGCCAAATACCATACTTATATATTTATAGCAAAATAAAACTTATGCTATATTTATAAAAATAATAATAGTAATAATAATGTTTTGACTTATTTTTAGTTGAAAGTTTAATTGGACCAGTCAGTTAATATCTCTTTTTGGTAATAGTGATTAAATGGAAGTCTCTTCTCGATTAGAGTTCATGAAGTATCTTGGCCCATTATTTTAATTCTTAATTCAGTTAAATCTTTCATAAATTCTTACCAGTACCTCTATTTAATAACTCTTGTTGATAAGAGATTTTAACTGTCAAGTTCAATTAAGGGAAATTATTCAGTAATTCTAGAACACCACGTGACTATATTCCAAATCAATCACTAATTATTTAACCCTATATTATTCCCTCATCCCCAATATAAATCGTGAGTCCTTACCCCTCTCTACCAATCAAAACCTTATAGAGCACCACGTATCTATACTCTAAAAATACTGAATAATCACCCTTCAGTTAAAATCACAACCGAAAACAATTCATTTCCTTATTTTTTCAATGGATATGATTTTCCTAATACAAAATAAATGAAGTACAATGATGTGCCGATAGCATCTAAGACAACAGATTAAATGTTTTTAGATCATATCATTTCCTTACTTTTTCAATGGATATGATTTTCCTAATACAAAATAAATGAAGTGCAATGATGTGCCGATAGCATCTAAGACAACAGATTAAATGTTTTTAGATCATATAGGGGTAAAGAGAAATGTTTGAGACTCTTTTTTGGAGGTTCTATGATCTTCAATTTGATATTAGTCCTTGATGTATGCGTGGAATCCACCCATGTATGTGTGGGTCTCACATTATGAGTAACTGGGATGAAAGTGAGGGTTGTGGAGATCATGTATGTGTAGGGGTTTCTATCACAAGTAAAAGTACTGTTAAAATCAATTGCCTTATTTTATACCATCCTTAAAAAAAATAAAAAATAAAGATTTTTGTCTTACTTTATAGAAAAAAATTATTGAAAAATTTAATTTAACAATTATTTAAGACATTAGGTCCATTAGATATTTTTTGTTGGTTATAAGTCCACTCTTTAGATATTTTTTGTTGGTTATAAGTCCCCTTATATGTTTAAATTTATGTCTATCTGTTTAGTTTTTTCTCTATCTATTCAAATTTTGTCTGTCTAACTTTTTATCTGTTCAATTTTTTGACTATCTGTTTCATCATCAGCAGCAACGATAATAACAACAACAAAACACAAATCTAGATACTAAAAACACATCAAATGTATCCAGATTTGGATTGAATAGTTTCAAATTCAACGAACCAAAAATTAAAAAAAGATTTAAAAAAATTTAAACAAATCAAAAATATCATTCACAACTTGAAAGTTGCAAAGTAATTAGTGACATCAACCATAAAGATATAAACAGAACATGACTTACATCAAGAATAGTAAATTGAAATATTCAAACGTAACTAGTAAAGCAAGAAACTAGTGTTCATATGATAAAATTCAACAATATTCGAGAAGAAATTAAGGGACATTGCTCTAAAATAGTAATTGAAGTCAACAACACTTAGTCACTCTATTAAATTGAAATGGTTCCATTTGTCTCGACCCAAGAATGCAAATCTCACTCTAGGAGTCAGCAATAGATCGACAAAGACGATTAGAGCACACATTTGGGTTCTTCTCAACAATCAGAGCTCTAAGATCATGATCTACGCCGTTGAGATCTATGTCATCTCGATCGTCTTCGTCAAAATCTATGCCGTCTCCGCCATCTCCATCGAGATCTATGCCGTTGTTATCTCTCTTTCAATACTATGATCCAAGCCAAGACGAACTCGATTTGACCAGATCTGGAAGGACGTTAGTGGTAGGAGGAAGGACGGTGGTAGTGTCAGAGATGAAGAATAGAGAAAAAAGAGAGAGAGAGAGAGAGAGAGAACCGTGTATATCATATATATATATATATAGGCTTTGTTTGGGAAAAGGGTTGGTCTAAAATAGTCCACTAAAAGACAAAAATGGCTGCTATTTGCCCCTACCTCTTTACTTTGGCCTCCTACTTCTTTGAACCCCTACCCAGCAAAATGAAACCCCTCTATTTTCTCTTTTAACCCCCACCTTAATACCAATTATATCCCTAATCCAAAATCCAAACCCAAACCCAAACCCAAACCCTAATTCCATCCTTACAACCTCCGGCAGTCACCACTACCTCTAGCCGTCACCTTCGGTAGCCCTCTTTTTTTTTTTTTTTTTTTTTGTTCTTTCTTCTTCTTCTCTCTTCAGCAACTCCCAAAGCAGCAGCACTATTACACTCTATCCCTCCGTCACCTCCTTCCCAACCCTATTGTACTTTTGCCGCCCTTTCCAAACCATCATCGCACCCCATTGTCTACTCTTCTTCTTTTTCTTCTTCTCCCCATCACGATCCACCGCCGCCATCACCGTTACCTCATACTCCTCATCATTATCTTCTTTTTTTTCTTCTTTTCCCCATCGCCACCCATATCGCAACCCAGATCACAACCCACCGTCATTTCCATTTCTAAAAACCCTAGGGCTAGGGTTAGGGTTTTGATCTCTCTCTTTCACTCGCTCGCTCCCTCTCTCTCTCTCTCTCTCTCTCTCTCTCTCTGAGGAATAAGGAGTGGTCGAAGATGGTGGTGGTTGCAGCAGTGAGGGTTAATTAGACATAAGTGATGTTGCGGTGATGAAGGGTACTCGGAAATGGTGGTGATTGCCGAAGGTGATTAGGGTTAGGGTTTAGAAAATTAGGGTTAGAAGATTAGGAATAAGTGTAAAAATAGAATTTTAGGTTGGGACAAAATTGAAATTAAAAAGATAGAAGAAGTAGAGTTTCTAAGAAGGTAAGGGTTAATAGCAATGTTCAAAGATCAAATAGTCTAAATAGCTAATAAGATAAAATATCATATTTAACTTATAATCATTTCACTTTTTTTCTCACAACTATCAAATCAACTAAAAAAAAAACAAAAAAGCCAACTAACTTCTGAAACACAACATTTTTAGCCAGATTAAAATAATTAAAAAATCAAATAAGTAACTAAAAATCTTAACTTTTCAAACAAAGCCATATATAGCTTGTCTTTATGACTTTAAAGTGTGAACTTTCGACGTAACAAAATACAAATTTAAATTTAGAGAACGAGTGCCCGATTATATGTATGTAGATATGTAGATATAGTGATAGAGAAAAAAAAAATAAAAAGAAAATATAGATGGAGATAGATACATACAAATTATAAAGGTCAAGGGGGACTGCTGCTTCGATCCCACTACTACAGCTAGCCTTTGTTGTTAGCATTAACTTGAGGAAAAAGTTTGAATTTGGTCAAAGTCAAAAAAGGTCTCCAAATTGCACATGTTGATAATAATGAATACCATAACTTTAGGAAAGGAGCAAGTCACCACGGGCTATATTTTGGATTTGTTGAAGAATTGAATTTTATTCGTGAATTTTTAATTTTTTTATAAAATCACCCGTGAAAAAGTAAAAAGAATAGGTTAGTCTGCCTTTGGTTCTCTTTTTAAATTATAATTTTAATTAAAAAAAATTTAATTTTTTTTTTAAATTTATAATCAAATATATAATTTAAAATTATTTAAAACTCAATTTAAAAATTATTTAAAAAATTCATAATCAAACACATGATTTAAAATTCTTTTCAAAATTCAAAACCAAACTTTTTTTAAAATTCTATTTTAAAAAAATTCAAAAAAATATATTTTATTTTGTTTTTTAAAATTATTTTTAGAATCATGATTTAGACGTAGTGTTTTGAGTTATGAATTTTAAGTTGAATTTTGAAAAGAAAAATATGGTTGCGTTTGGTTCTCTTTTGAAATTCTGATTCCAATAAAAAAATTTCAAAACTCATAACCAAACACATAATTCAAAACTTTTTTCAAAATTCTATTTTAAAAAAATTTAATTTTTAATTTTGTTTTTCAAAATTATTTCTAGAATCACGATTTGAGTGTAGAGTCGTGTTTTGAGTGTTGAGTTTTGAGTTGAGTTTTGAAAAGAGAAAATTTGTTTAATTATGAGTTTTGAAAAGAGTTTTGAGTTATATTTTGAGTTTTGAGTTGTAATTTGAAATTTTTTAGATTTATTTTTTAAAATTTTAACAAATTTCTTAATTTTATTTTTTTAGGGTAATATTTTATATTTTAAATATTTATTTATTTTAATGTGCGTTATATTTCATACTTTTGTGTGATGTATTTTTTTTAAATATTTAAAATGTTAAAAAATTGAAAAAAAGTTATTTTTTATTTCAAAGATATAATTTTTATTTTATAAATATGTTTTTTATTTTTTGGCTATGTGTTTGGTTACGATTTGAGTATGGAGTTTTGAAAGTAGAGTGGAGTTTCAAGTTATGTGTTTGGTTATGGGTTTTGAAAATAGCTTTTGAATTATAAGTTTGGTTACGATTTGAGTGTGAATAGGGGTGTAAATTTGGCCCGACCCGACCCGGCCCGGCCTATGTCGAGCCTCGCTAACTCTTGTCAAAATTCGGGCCGACTCGAGCAGGCCCACGGGTTAGAAACTTAGGCCCAAGCCCAGGGGGTATCCGGCCCTTGGATAGGCCAGTGGGCTGGGCCTCGGGCCTGGGCCTAGGCTCCAGCTTGGGCGAGCCTGAATATTTCTTTTTTTTTGTTTTTTTTTCATTTTTTCTACCAAAATTTTATTATTTTCTACAAAAAAAAGACATTGGGCCTCGAGCGGGTCTTAAGTGGGCCTCAAGCAAGTCTGGAGCCGGCCACGGACCGGGCCAGGCGGACTGGCCTACGGGCCGGATCGGACTTCAAAATGATGGCATAGGCCTAGAGTCTCAGGCTGGGCTCGGGCCTAAACGAGTCGAGTCCATTCGAGACCACAGGCGAGCTTCAGGTTGCCCACAGGCCGCGGACAATTTTTTACACTCCTAAGTGTGGCGTTTTGAAAAGAAGTTTCAAGTTATGTGTTTGATTATGAGTTTTAAAAATAGTTTTTGAATTGAGTTTTGAATTATGTATTTGGTTACGATTTGAGTGTGGAATTGTATTTTGAATTTAAAATATTAAAATTAAAAATATTTACAAAATAAAATAAAATATTTAAAATTAAAAAATTAAAAATATTTAAATAAAAATTATATATTTAAAATAAAGAATTTAAACATTTTCTAATATTTTAAAAAAATAAATTCAAAAATTTTCAAAATACAACTTAAAATTTAAAAACTCAAAACTTTTTTCAAAATTTAAAAACTTTTTTCAAAACTCATAACTAAACGAATTTTTTCTTTTCAAAATTCAACTCACAATTTCATACTTAAATTACAACTCTACACTCAAATTATAATTTCACAATTAAAGCAAATGAAAAAAAAATTACTAATTTTTTGATTAAAATATTTAATTCCTAAACATATCCAAATGTAGCCAGTGTACTCCTAAAACATTGAAGGCTGGATTTGAATTAAAATTTTATGTTGGAAATAGTGGAAGAAAAGGAAAATAATTTAATTTTAATTTTAATTTCTGTTTTTTTACATATTCTTCTAAAATTCTTAGGGTAAATTACGTTTAGCACCCTTATACTTTATACTAAATATCACTTTAATCTGTACACATAAAATTGTGACAATCAACCCCCTGCAATTCTATTTAAGTGTCATCATTCTCCTTTTGTTGCTCCACCATTGTATATATTTAACAGATATCAGTAATGTGACAAGTATATGACTACGAAATAAGGTAGAAGAGGAAAATCACCACCATTTCCGTCAATACACATTTGATTCCAAAACTTACATCAAATTATAATTGTTTTTGGCTAAAACAAATGTAACTTATGAACGATTAAGGACTAAATTTTATAAAAATTGGAACCATAAAACTCTATTTTTCATAGTAACACAGTTTTTCATCTACTCTTCTTCTTCTTTTCTTTTCAATTTCTCTACTGCCATTTTTTTTAATATTTATTTCAAAAGCTCCATTTTCCTACTTTTTCATCCCTATTTTTTAGCATATGAACATATGTATATATATATATATATAAAACTCTTATATGCTTATCATGTAGGATAAAAGTGTGTATTGGTGAAAAATGGGGATGAATTTTCTCTCTTACTTTCATTTTATAATTATATACTTGTCGTATGACTAAATTTTGTTAAAGACTTAAACAATAGAGTAACAGAAGGGAAATATTGACACTCAACCAAAAAATATAAAGGATTGACTGTCACAATTTCATGTATAGGAATCAAAATGAGATTAGGGACAAAATGTAAAGATACAAAGTGTAATTTACCCAAATTCTTAATATTAACACATCTTTGTGGAACAAAAAAAAAAAAAACATGGGGCTAACATGTTTCCCTTATCCCATAATCCTTTTCGACACTATAAGGGAATGCTTTATTTGTCGGAATGATGGCAATGCATCAAAGAAATTCTTTCACACACTCAGCCTCCCTTTGGGAAGTCAGTTGACTTTTTAATTTTTTGGTTTTTTTTTGATTATTTTAGCTTGGGGTTAAAAAATTTGATTTGGGAAAATTTTTTTGACTTTTTTGACTTTTTGACTTTTTGGTGGGGTGTCTTTATGGTAAATTATCAAACTGCCCTTGACACATGATTCTCATGGCAACTCATACTCAAATGGTCCTCCACGTCAGCGCCATGTACAGGACCGAAATTGTTTGAATTTTTTTTTTTTTCTTTTCGGTTTGGATTTGGCGTATTTTCCTTTAAAAAATTAAAAAAAAAAATTTTAATTTTGGGTTTGGATTTGGCGTATTTTACTTAATTATTTTTTTATTTTGGATTTGGATTTCGCGTATTTTACTTAAATTTTTTATTTTTTTTATTTTGGGTTTGGATTTGGCATATTTTTTTATCTTTTTTATTTTTATTGGTATACAATAACTTTTTTTTTTATTTTTCAAAAATGAGTTTTCATGTGTTTTATTTATTTTTAAATTACGTCGCGAATAGTAATTTATGTTTTTATGTTTTTTTTTAAAATATTTTTTAATGAGGCGTATTTTTCTCGTTATTTTTTTTAATTTACGTTTTTGTCATTTTTTAATTCGTACACATTGATTTGTTTTTATATTTCAAAAATGGGTTTTCATGTATTTTATTTATTTGTACATTACATGGCAAATGGGAATTTCTTTTTTTTTTTTTTCTTTTTGGATGAGGTGTATTTTTCTCGTTCTTTTTTTTTTTTGAATTTACGTTTTTGTAATTTTTTAAATATTTTTAAATATTTTTGAATGAGGCGTATTTTTTTTAAATAATTTATGTATTTTAAGTTTTTTTTTTTTTTTTTTTTTTTTTTGCAAATGGTTTTTTCATGTGTTTTTTATTTTTATTTTTTTTTTCATTTTTTGTGAAATAATAAAAAGTGAGGTTTTATTTTATTGTCCTGTGTATTTTAAATAATTTAATTTTAATTTAATTTTAGATATTTAATTTTAATTTTAATTTTATTTTAATTTTAATTTTATTTTTAATTTTTTTTTAAATATTTAAATAATCTAAATAATCTAAATAATTTAATAAGCAAAAATTTAAAATAAATATTCAAAAAATTATTTTAACAAAAAAATTTTAATAATTTAAATATTCGAAAAATTTAAATAATTTAAAATGTTAATATTTTAAATTTAAAAACAACTTTACACTCAAATCGTAACCAAACACATAAAATAAAACTCAATTAATAAATTATTTTTAAAATTTCATAACCAAACACATAACTCAAAACTCCATACTACTTTCACAACTCTACACTCAAATCATAACCAAATACATAACAAAAAAATTAAAATATTTTAAAAATATTTTTATAAAATAGAGTTTGAATTTATTTTTATAAAATATTTTAACAAAAAACAAAAAAAAATGTTTTTAATTTTTTTTTTTCAACTTTCTTTGTTTTTTCTGGGAAAAGATGTTTTTTTGGAAAAAAGGTTTTTTTTTTTTACTTTGAATATTTCTGACGCTGAGGGTAAATTAACCCCTCTTTCATGTGGGGGTAGTTTCGTAAATTTACCTGTGAAATGGTTGTTGCCAAGCTCCTACCATGCTTTTGTCTCCATGTGGCTGAATTAGCCACTTTTGTCCGTATATGATTAATTTAGCCACAAACTGCTTTCCCAAACACAAGCTCACAAATCTTTTTATTTTTTGGGTGAATAACATACTCACGAATCTCTCTCCAACAACAACAGTATCAATACAAGAAATGATCTTATAATGATAAATAAATAAGTAAAATCTTGTAATAGAGAAAGGATCAATTTTTGTCATGATTGATCCTTAACCTTTGAGTTAGAATGAATAAAATTGTCTAATCTTGAGTCAGTTCAAACTCAAGCGCTGCCATGAGAAATTGGGGTTGGGCCAATGGTGGTGGTCTAATAAGAGAGATTATAATGGTTCTTAGATTGCTGGTTGAAAAAATTGTAAATTTGTAAGATTAGAAATAAAAATAAATAAAAACTGAATTGCAATTTTGGCACTTGCATGAGCATTGACACAAAGATTTGGGCCGCAAAACACCGCTGTCTAACTTGAATTTAAAGAGAAAGATATTCACCCAAAAAAAAAAATTAAAGAGAAAGATTGAAGTGAAAATTGATGCAAAATTTGATATAAACTTATTGGAAAAGCTTATGCATATGCACCCTATCATAAATTGACATAATATTATCACAAAATTTCATAATATCCACTACAAAATACGTAATTTCACCACAAATTAGCATAATAAAAAATATCATAGCAAAGTCACAAATTTTTGTAATCTCACCACAAATTAGAATAACAAAATATCTACGATTTCGTGATTAGTATTACAAAAATTTATGACTTGATTATAATATTTTTTATTATACCAATTTGTAATAAATTATCAACAATGCTACGTCGCTCGAATCCCTTCCCCCCTAATCCCCCGAATCGAAAACGACGTCGTTTGACGTCGTTTGAATTTTTTTTTTTTTGCAGATCGAAGAACGGAGAAGAAGGAGGAGGCGGGAGGAGGAAGAGGAGGAGGGGGAGGGGGAGGGGGAGGAGGAAGGAGGGACTGGAGGGGGCCATACCAGTGGGAGGTGGCGGAGGCGGGGCCGGAGGTAAGGGCGGTGGTGCTGCGACGACAGGGCTGGGCAGCGACGCGGGGCTGGGCTGCGTCGACCGGGGCTGGGCTGCGACGACCGGGACTGGGCCGACGGCGGGCGGCGAGGTCGCGGCCCTCTTCTTCCTTCTCTCTTTCTCTCCCTCTCCCTCTCCCTCCGAGCTTGCAGAGTCAACAATGGAGGAAGAAAAAAGAAAAAAAAAAAAAAAAAAAAACGAAAAGCCCAAAACGACGTCGTTTTGGGCTTTTCGGGGGATTCGGGGGGGAGAAATTCGAGCTACCAAGCTTTATCCATAAATTATACATTTTATGGTAAAATTACGCCAATTTATAGGCATATGATATGTATCTTTAAAAAGGGTGTTCATAGGCTTTCCCAAATCTACTAAACAGGGCATATTTCTTATCATATTAAAACCACTCCAATCATTTCACTAGTTAAAATATAAAAAAGATATATTCTTTATTTTGTCTAAATTTTTTTGTTTATTTATATGCTCTTTATCTTACCTATCTATACACACAAATTGTTTAAAAAACCTGCCAAGACTCTTCAAATATAGTTAGCCTCGATTTTATTTATTTATTAGTTAAAATAACTATTAAAATAACTAACTTATTAGAATAACTAAAATATAATAATACTAATTATAATAACTAATATACCTTGTGTTTAAAAAGTCCCTTAGAAATACTCTTAGTAGAACATCATTCTTAAATACAAGCACCTTATGGAGGACAAGCTGGGCATATCCAGGATTAGACACTACACTACTATCCAAAGGTGAATCATGCACAAATTTGATGGCCAACCCAAGATGTAATTCCTTGTATTGCTGATCAACTAATACTTGGGTCATGTTTGGTTAATTACGATAAAATGATTATTTCATCAAATATTCATTTTAATATTTAATTGACTAAAACAATAATAATGAATACATTTAAACTAAAATCATCAATCACTACTGTAAAAAAAATGATCATTTCATAGGAGAGTCTAAAGAATGATCATTCCATTCTATTCTATCTCATTCTACTGAACTGTATAAAATAGTAGATGCCAGAGGCAAGACTTGTAATAGTCTTTCACCACATAAAAGAGAACCATATGAAAATGTGGAATGTTTGATTAAAAAAACAAACACACAAAAGTATATTTTAGAAGTCCTCAAAATATATATATATATATATATATATATATATTTTTAAAAAAAAATTCACCTCAGAAAAGAAAATCATATGAAAATGATGAAGGCTTTTTATTTTTTCATTTTACTCACCAAACTAGGGTGTTTTTTTTTTTTTTTTTTTCTAAATAAGAAAAAAGAAGTAGAAACTGATTCTGAAAACAAAGCCAAAGAAGCAATATCTCCCTTGAGTATCAAGCATAAAAATATGACACTTTGAGAAATTGAAACTTGCAATCAGCCGGGATCCTCAACATGGTGCAAAATTGAGATTGACAACAACTAGCCAAAGTTTTGTGCTCTTTATCTGCAAATCAAGCATGACTCAAAAGATGGTACACAAGCATTTTGCCAAATAGATAGAGCAACTTGGACATCAAAATTATTGAACCGAAGCTATTTTCAACCTTCAAAATACATACACACACGCATGTATTTTTCAGCAAACTTGCCAAAAGATTTTACTTGCCACAGCAGCAACAGAGCCTTCTGTCAAAAATAAATGCATCACTCGCAGGCCATTTGTGAAGTATACAGACAAAATTACTGACTTTTTTTATTTTTTTGTTCTCATTATAAAATTCTTGCCAATTTATGAGGTATACAACCTTGCTGGATGTATACTACCATATACATTGAATGAGACCAGGCTGCAAAACTTGGTGCACCATTTGTATACTAAACAAAATCAAATATCACATCATCTTGTATACTATTAATATAATGCATAATATGGCCCTCTCACAGAGAGAGAGAGAGAGAGAGAGAGCAGCCAACCTGCTATAGTCGACAACTGAATTCTATCTCATCTTCTTTCCACTAAACTTTGAATTTTTGCACATACGGATGCTTAAGGGTGTAACCTCCACAAGTTCATCTTCCTGAATGTACTCTATGCAGTCGTCCAGGCTATAATCCAATGAGGAATCAAGAACCACTGCATCCATCAAGGTGAGAAATTTCTCGTTATCAAGTCTAAGAAAGCAAAGCTTACTGCTCCAAAAATTACTTTTTAAATGCACATTTCGCTTCTGTTTCTTGGGCTTCTGAATAAAGTGCAAGGTCAATAGCACCTTTCTCAAAAAAGTTGAATTTCAGCTTACTCTAAACTGTTTTCAAGTTTGACAAATGCCTCATTAAAAGCTTTTGCTTCAATAAGCTATGGCACTGCACATTTGGGAACCCCAGATGGGGTTAAAGAGTGGAAACCAACCAGAGTCTAACCAATTTAGGATAATATATAATTAAACCTAAGGGAGGCTCAATAACAATTTTATGACTAACACCATTTTCATGAATACTAACAATTACAATCAATTCATTTTTTCATATTTCTGTTTTCCTTTTACACGTTTTTCTATACCTATAATTACTAGTCACTACCTATGTTACGTGGATTCGAGTACGGGTGTTGAGGTCGGGTATGTGTCCAAGTGTATGATTCATCTAACTCAAATTACCAGGTTGTGTTTGGATCTTGAATTTCTGGAAAAAAAAAAAAAAAAAAAGTAAAGGGAAAAAAAGAAATGCAGAAGCATTTTTTAATTTTTTTTCTTCCTCCACAAATATAAGATCCAAACATAACATAAAGAGATTTCTGAATTTGATGATGAAAAGAGCAAAATTATAAGCTTAGATTGTATATAAACTAAAGAAGCCACACGGAGCGATTTGCCAATAATTTGATTGAGCGACATTTGTTTCAAAACAAAAATTGAGCAGTGTATTTGAGCAATTCGTCACCTGTTTGCTCTTTGTTGGAACGAACATTTGTTGCAGCCTTTTTCTTGCACACGTTTAAGGATAAGTCACCAGGCCGCTGATGAATGCCTATTATTTGGCCTTTATAAACGTCAACTCCAGGACCAACAAACATTTGCCCCCTATCTTGTGAACTAGATAGAGCATATGATGTTGTGGTTCCGTCTTCAAATGCAACCTAAAATCAATCCACTTTGTAAACTTTAGTATAACCACTGCTGGTGAACATACCGTCCTTAATGTAATAAATTCATTCCAAATGAAGACCATTTTTGTTAATGAGCAAGTCTGAAAGTATAATAAGAGGTCATCTTCCAATAGAAATAACTATAAAGCCACTGCAAGACTTAATCTTTAGCTAACAGCAGATCCCTCAGATAGTGCATTAAAGAGATTTATGAAGGCAGAAAAATGTACCCGTAAACTACTATTATATTAGTCATAACAGGTAAAATTCTACTATATATAAATATATATTTATGTCAATAGTGCTTTTAATATACGCAATATGTTTATAACTTAAATTATTTATCAAAATAATAAAATTGAACTAAAACAGGGATAATATGGAGGCCATGTAACTACCACTTTCATGATTATGACAACACTGGCCAGGGCTTTCATCATCATAACCAGTGAAAGCTTGAAAAATTAAATTCAGTTGAAGCGAGAAATTTACCAGTGATCCCTGATCACGGGTGGTAATGTCACCAGCCCAAGGTCCGTAGCTATCAAATATTGTATTTAGAATTGCTGTTCCCCGAGAAGCAGTTAAAATTGCATTCCGCAAACCAAGGAGCCCACGAGTCGGTATCTTATATTTAAGGAAAGTTGTTCCTTCCGACCTAGTGGACAAGTGAAATTAAGATTGTCAGAAAGATGCGAAAAAGAATAACAATAATAAAAAATTAAATTAAATTAAAGAGTAATAAAGAAAGGGGCATACCCGAAAAAGAACTTCAAACAACTCAATTAGATTTAACATTGTAAGAATGATAAAGACAATTATTGATGCAATTTCTATAAAAGGGGTCACAGAACCTTAAATTTAACTCAAGAAAAGTTAATATTGAATGCATTTGGAAGTCAAGGAAACATCACTGATTCTTTACATTTATGTTGTATTATGCCATCGCAAAATTCATTTGAAAGTTGGAACAAAAAAGAACCACATAAATGCACATTGGCAACAAGAGCATTTCACATACCCTAGCCCTTGCATATCAAACATCTGCCCACGCCTTTTACCAAGAAGTTCAACAACAGGTCCCACGTGTTGTTCTGGCACCTCCACAGTGGCAATCTGTTCAAAACACACGCTAGGTTAGTCCTTTCATCACTAAAGCCTTGAGAGCAAAGTTGATGACATCACAAAGGCCAGCATACAAGATTTTGCTAGGATTGGAAGTGTAATAACCCGACCCTCGCCTGTGCTTCTGACATAATTAAGTCCCTTATTTTGTGCATTGAAATGCTTAATAAAAACAAATTTGTGATTTTATCTGTTGGATAAGAAAAGCATCTGTTACAATTAAAATGTTTAGAACAGAAATTGGGAGCCTTAGAGGCTTGATAATCCGAAATTGATGTTACATATGAAATCGGCATAATTTTTAGGTAATAATAAACATTTCCGTGAAATTTCAATTTGGAATGATTAAACGATTGAATTTCGTCCTTATTCACCTTTATATATATATGTCTATAGTTCCTTTGATGTTAGACTTTAACACAAAACAAAACTCTAAACTAAAAATATCCTGAGAGAGAGACAAGAGAAGAGTTCATTCAGGAAGGAATTGGGAGAATTAAGGAAGTTATAGGAACTTGATTCAAGGTATGTGTAAGCACTTCTATTTAATTCCTTTCTTTGAATGCTAGGTGGGTAGTTGAGTTGAGTAATTGTGTTGTATGTCTTGTTGTGAAGTGATTAAGAATTGTGTTGGATCATCTCATAATTTTATGTTCTCCCCTAACTACCAAACTTGAAGCCACCTCCATCTTCATGGTTACATAGGTGTATGTGGGTGAGTGTGTGTGTGTGATCATGTAAAGAATTGATTTGCACTTTGATGGATATGTGTTGTGATCTCTTTGGACATGAGTTATGTTTTTTGGAATCTAGTTTATAATTAGATCAACATATGTTCCACTTCCTAAAGTACATGATATTTGAACCATGTTTTAGGAATTTAAAGATCTATTTTGGACCTTGTTGATGCCACCAAAAAGTTGGATGTTGAATGAATTTCGGACAGATTTTTGGCAAAAGCGCCGCACGTGCGGGGATCACTGCCGCACATGCGGGAAATGGGGCAAATTTGGGCGTTGAACACTGCTTAAAAGGCACGTGCAGGGCATCACTGCCGCACGTGCGGGGCATCACTGCCGCACGTGCGGGGCTCACAGCCGCACGTGCAGCCCAAGATGAAAAACATGGAATGCTCCATTTGACCTGTTTGACCCTCTGGGATGGTTGAAATTAGTATTTGAATTGTTTAAAGTGCTTCTTAATGTACTGGAAGTTAACGATTGAAATGTGAATTTAAGAAGAGTTTGAACTAAATTGTGAGTTCTATGTGTGTAGGGCACACTCCGGGAGAAAGTAGCGTCCCGCCACAACAGTAATAGTGCAATGGATATGCATTTATTTACCATTAATGCTTAACGCTTTTTTACGTTCGGTTTTTCCGTAAATCACTACATTATGTATATGCAAGGTTGGAAATTAATGTGAACGTAGAAAGGAAAGAAATTTGTGCACATCTGTTATTCTGGGCCAAGGGCCGTTCTGTTATATCTGGGCCTAAGGCCGTTCTGAAAGTAACACAGCATCATCCATATGAACTCTGCAATCACATACGGGTTGTTATGTATTACCCATGGAGTTTTGCATTGAACTGTTTAAATACTATTATTCATTGAGCGTAGCTCACTCTGTGTTTTGTTTGATGCTGTAGGTAATCAACCGGGAAGTCAACCCTAACCCCGATACCCGTCTTCCTTTGTCAACCTTTGAATGACCAGGGCACTAGACGAAGCCTCTTATGTTTTGTGAAGTTCTGTTGTCATATTGGCTCGTATTTTGATTTCTTATCTAAGGATGATTGTATATAACTTTCTCATCTCAAATGTTTTTGTTACGCCCAATCTTAGGGCTAGGTCTGTATCTGTATATGTATATGTATATAACCGATGCTCAGGTGCATGTTTGGTATAGTATTTATCTGTTATAATGTCTGTGATCCTGGCATGGTAGTAATGGCTCAATGGAGTTTGTTTTCTATTATTTTTTTTTATGCTTCCGTTCAGGCCCCGTATTTTATATGTCAGGTTAAATGTCCGTTTCTGATTAGGTCATGCCCAAACTTTTAGGAGCGGGTTTGGGCTGTGACAGGAAGATCATGTCCTCTTCAGCTAGTGGAATCAAAATTGTTGCTTCGATTGGTTGATTATACAAGAATAATCATATATGTGCAGAGCAATTGGTACGTTCAGCCATTAATAGGCCATTAGATGATACCCGATTACTAAAAACCGGCGATTAGATGGGCCTTCAGAGGTATATGAACAATACTGATGAATGCCCTGACTTGAAGGTGCCAGCCAAGTACTCTCTCACTAGTTATACTGGATACTTAAGATCAATCCTGCCCGCCTCCATCTAGGTTTTGAAATAACAGAGAGAAAAGAGATAAAGAGAGAACTCTCCGGCCTGTTCCCTAACATTGAACATAACCATTTGAAGTATTCTATAAACTCTTTAAAGAGGAAAGGAGGGAAAAGAAAAGCAACATGAACACACAAGCATGCCGTTAGAATAACATTAAAGCATATCAGTATAAAGTTTGGGAGCAGACACATCTCTGTTCTTTTCTATATTATTACAAAAGAGAAAATAGAAGAAAAATCACCTCATAAGGTTCCAGCAACTTGTCATCCACCCTTTTATTGATCACTTTTGGTGGACCCACCATGAATTCATAGCCTTCCCTTCGCCTGATAACCAATGTTATTATACAAAATATGCGAGTTCAGAACAATACAAATAAGAGTCACAGCATAGCTTATACTTAAAACTTACATGTTCTCTATCAATATGGTAATATGCAAAGTACCCCTTCCACTAATAATGAATGTATCTGCAGTTTCACCATCTTCAACTTTCATGGCCAAATTTCTCTCAAGCTCACGATAGAGACGATCTCTTAAGTTTCTACTAGTAACATACTTTCCCTGAGAGCAAACATTGAAAATACCAAACTGTCAATGCCAGACCACAATGAGGAAATGCTTATTAACTGCAAATGTTGATAATACAACCTAAGTAAGGCACATGAAGCAGTTAGGCTCTCATTGCCAGAGAGAGAAATAGAAGAGCTAAAAATTGAGAAAAATGAAGTAAAACATAAGGAATGGGAACCACCAAACCAGGAAGAAATAAGAAATTATATTAAAAGTTTAAAAGAACCTACTGAAAAGGTTTGATAAATAAAATGGAACACACAAGAACTATAATGATAAGTCCAACTAAGGGAACAATTAAAGAATCTTGTAAAAAATGTCATGTATCATCTTCTCAAAAAAGGCTTCAAGACCATAGAGAAAAAGAAAAACCCACTAACTACATTTCCCATAATTTTTTGCTCATCTTTTCCTAGCAGGTCTTTTTTTTTTTCTTTTTTCCTCCTCAAAAGTTCCCAATGAATTTTCCTGAAGGTTCTAGACATTTCTAAAATGTTCCCAGTGGTTTCCCCTAAAATTTTAGGATGTTCCATTATATACAAAGGTGACATAGTAAGAGAGTTTTGTACAGTCCTATGTAAAATTACATCAAGGCTGTGTTTGGATCAAGCATTTGAGGGAGAACTTGTGAAGGGAAAGGAAAAAATAAGGGAAAGTGAATAATATAAACTAAATTTCTAAATTTGCTGTTTCTAGATGAGTCCCGTAACTCTGTTTTGCTGGTTTTGCACCATATGCATTTCTGGATTGCATCAATATTTATTATGTAATTGTTAACTAACATCATAGTAGATAAGTGGCCCTCGTGTTCTTTTTACAGTCATATTTTTTTTATTGTATATTTGATTTATTTTATGGATCCATTGTATTTTGCTTGATAATTCTAAATTTGTTAAGATTCTTTCTACTTTTCTTGAACCTCAATTGCAGTGTATTACCCTACGTGGAGTCAACACATCATGACCAACCATACCAAATGCTCCTAGACATTGACCAAGAGAGAGACTTTGAACCATGATGGCTGTAGCATGTTTCAGCTCTAGCCTTGGCACTGAAAAATTGTTTTCTTGTGTCTACGCCATCTAATTTTCCAAAATCTCAATCAAAGTACTGCTTTGAACTGCTGTAGCATTTGTTAAACGGATACGTATTAACAAGAAGCGCCCTTCCGTCCAGAAAAAAACTTTGTCTCTATTAGTTACTAATAGATTTAGTTGCTTTAAAAATTAAGAAATCATGAGGCTTGAGCTTCACTCATGCAGAGATCCCAATAGCATGATTCAAGCATTCATGCTTTGTTATTCTTAGGACACTGATGCACACTAAAAAGTTCAGATCTAATATAAATTTTATGAATTTGTAAACTTGAAAAAGAAATGTGATACCAGGTTTTGAGGATGAAACAGTATATAATGTATCAAGAATATCTTATATTGTTCATAACATGCAACAATACGCTTAGGGTCTGTTTGATTGACAGAATTAGAGCATGGGATTGGGATTATTAATTTGTGGGCCCAATAATCCTGTGTTTGTTTTGAAATTTTGTTTCAGGATTATTAATCCAATGGATAATTAACCCAACAAATTTGTAGGATTATTAGTAATGGGGTAATGGTGTGATTATATATTCTGAGTTGGGAAATAAAATAAAAAGACTCTTTTACCCTTGACTAAAAATTAAAACACTTATTATTTTTATATAATTTTATATTTTCGAAGGCTAAAAATATTTTTTTTAAATTTGAAAATATTTTTTTGATATTTATTTTATCAAATTAATTTATATTTTAAAAAAATAATAATTAAAAAACAAACAAAACATGGCCTTTGTATTTTATATTTTTATTTTGCTTTTATTTATTTATTTTTAATTTTTTTCAAAACTACATTTATGAAGAAATTTTGATAAAGTAAAGATTGTGAAGAAACATTGATGGAGGATAAGATTGGAAAAGAAGATAAATATAGTTGTAATCCTACATTCATATGTTTTCTTATCCAATGCAAATCAAACAATGGACGAGGGGATAATTTATCCTACTGATCTAATTGGATAGTGAATACTACACTAATTTGATGGGATTATTAATACTTTCACTATTAGTCATGTGAATCAAACAAGGCCTTAAGGTACTGTTGCAAATTCTCTGGGCTTGTCACATCATTATCAAGTAACATTACAAAAGATCCATCCAGAAACAGATGAACACGAGAATTTCAGATTTCCCAATATGTTTTTGACAAAGGGACATGACCCATGAATTAGGAAGAAATCACATGAACACGAGAATCATGCAGTAAAGACTTACTAGTATCAATGGCTACAAACTTTGAGAATAAAATTGTTTTGATGATTCAATCAGTACTAAATTGTGAATCTAGGGAACAAAATTTCTAAGTCACTGTTTAATAGCATACCTCTCTTACCCAAAAAATAAATAAATAAATAATAATTATAAAAAAAAAAAAAAAACATACCTCACGGCCAACAAAAGGTGAAGTATTGATAGAAAAAGCCATTTTCACTGTAGGTTCTTCCACCTTAATGGCAGGTAGTGGCTTCCCAGAAATTTTGTCAGCAATTGTCTCACCAATCTAAGAAAAATAAATCAGTTACCACGATTTCAACAAAGAAAATGATTGATACAAATATTCATCTTACAAGTACCGTTAGAGAGAGAAAAAAATTGATCAATGCAAAAACAGTTTTTTTCTACCTGAATATCATCAATACCACAAACAGCACAGATATCACCAGCCTCCACAGCCTCTGCAGCAACCCTACTAAATTTCTCATACACAAAAAGTTCACTAACTCTTACATATCTGCATCTCTCCTCCGTTGTGCATACCTTCAAAGATTCAAATGATTAAAATTATTAGATTTTTTTCTATTTCCACAGAAAAAAAAAACCCATAAATTATGGCAGAGGCATCTGCTTACTTAAACATGGATTAAATATCCAAAAAAAAAACACAATAAGAACTTCACTCCATACCATAAGAAAACATAGAAATTCTAGAGAAAATCTTCAGATTATAGAATGAAACTCATCTGAGCATGATGTTTCTTATCACAATCTCTAAAGAGTAGCTTACCTTGTCATGGATCCTTCATCATTTCACAAGTCACAAATTCAAGAATAGCACAAACAACTTAAACATCATAAGAGTCTTGGAAGAGACACACACACTACGTATGCATGTGTGTGTATGTGTGTACTATGTATATTTGTAATGCAAAATCATCCGTTGATGAATCCGTGCAAAATAGTTTCATAGAGCATATCAGGTCAGGCAAGAGAAACATATGATATCATCCATTTTGGTTTCATAATATGAAACTACGACCTAATATTGAATAGGGAGATGGGTAAGACAAGAACTGGACCTCCTGTTGCAACAAAGATAATTAGTCATCATCAACTCACACTTACTGCACCAAAAATTGCAAGTGCTTACTCATCACACCACTATGAAATACACCCCATTTATGTAACATTAGTCCTGAATAGGACGAATTCCTAATTAGTATTTAACACATGTTTTCCATTTCTTTTTTTATTTAAATAAACATAAATTTTATATAGGATCTTTTCAATTGTTTGAGCCGTTGTAGATCATTAATAAGGTCTCTCACTTATAGACCATTACTCCACCTAGCATAACCTGGCCACATAACATGGCAAAAGTCCAGATAGGAGCTTCAAGGGAAAGCCAAACAAGATAACAAGAGTGTGATTTCTTTAAGAGACATCATTTCAAGAAATTCAAATTAATTGATAACAGTAATCTCATATAACAGTGATGATGATCAATGATTGTCATGTTAAAGTAATCAGAATACACAACACAGTCAGCCCTTAATATGATAATTCTAAAAATTGAATAAATGCCATAAGGAACAGATGTTAGCTCCAAATCCTACTCACCTGCACATCCAATCCTCTCCGCAAAACACCAGCATGCAAGCGCCCAATGGCTATCCGTCCTTTATGTTCCTCGTACTCAATATTTGTCACCTAGAAGTATGTCTAGCAGCAATCAACTATAGCATAGTAATATGATATTGCAATTTGACAAGATAATACAAAAGAAAAGTTCCTTCACAAGTAAATATCTAAAATAGCTTTTTTTTCAAATTACATGACCAGATACCATGGAGCTATAATATATCATGTCAAATAAGAACTTGAATTCACACATGTAATTTCTCTTATTGCAGGATTATCTCTATCTTTCAAAATAGGGAAATTTGGCCATAAACCCCTCATAACTTCCTTTTCTTGCTAAAAGGACCCAAAAAAAAAAAAAATTAGTACTTTCAAAAACCCCGTTATAATTATAAAGTCCTGTATGAGGACAAAATTTGTTATTTGAATATTTTATTTGACGATTATACCCTCTCTTTCTTCTGTTTCTTTTACAACACACACACTCTCTCTCTCTTCACCAACTCGATGGTTGTTTATCATCTCCACCATCTTCATTGTCTACCAGCGTTGCTCATCCTCACTATCGCCCGGCAACCACCATTTTTACCGTCAAACCACCACCATCTCAGATTTGATACCTACGAACTCATATTTGAGATCAATAACTTTAGATTTGACAAAATAAAAATAAATAAATAAATAAAACTTAGATTTGATAGAAAAATGAGAAATCGAGATATTGCAATGAAAAATCAGGAGTTTTTTATTTGTTTGTTCATAGATCTAAAAGTAAAATTAGACCCTAGTTCGTTCATTTATTATGTACTTTATTTTTTGTAACAGTAAAATTTTACTCTAGTTAACAATGTGTTGATCTGCTTAACAACAATAAAAATCATAATAAATTTTACTCTGATTCAGAGTAAACTTTTACTTATTTTTTTTTATTATAGAGTAAAATGTTACTCTCAATCAGAGTAAAGTTTACTATGATTAAGTAAAATTTTACTCTTTTTGTTTTATTTTTTATTATAGAGTAAAATTTTACTCTAAATCAGAGTAAAATTTATTATGATTCAAAGTAAAATTTTACTCTGAAACAAGCTGCAATGATGGCTTTATAGGAGAGTGTTGTATTATGAGCCAGAGTAAAATTTTACTATTCAAAGAACAAAGTATCATGAGAAGAAGAAAGAAAATAAAGGAGACTAAGTTCGAAAACAGAGGATCATGAGAAGAAGAAGAAGAAGAAGAGAAAGAGAGAGAGACACACACACACGCATAGAGAGAGAGAGAGAGAGCATGAACCATCAGAACCAGAGAGAGAGCTAGTGAAGGATCTCAAATCTCATATCTCAGGTCTGCGAATAGTCGAGAATCGTCATTTTCCGGCGACGACAACTATGAATGATCTCAGATCTGAGGTTGTGGATACGACGAGTGACAGTGGCGATGAAGACGATAGAAAAAGAGTTCCATGGTGAGCAGCGGTGGTGCTAATGGATAGCGGTGATGGCTCCAATGGAGAGCAACAATGATAAGAGCGAGATAGAGAAAAGAGAGATTGAGATGAGAGAGAGTGATTGTAATCTGATACACACACACACACATATATATGAGGGTATTATAGTAAAAGAAACAAGTTTTAAAATACTAAGGGGTTTTGAAAGAATCCATATAATTCTTATCCTTTTGAAGGACAAGTTAGACACTGAGGGTTCCATCACCAAATCTCCCTTCAAAATATATATATCTAAATCTATAATATGGAATTATAGGATAAGTTTCACATTGGAATATATGTAAGTTTAGTTTACAATTTTAGAGTTTAGTCCAAAGTTAATTATGCTTCCTTTTGAATAGATATCATTAACAAAGAAAGCTAAAAGAAAATTTGGCCGAAAAGCGAAACTGACAACTCAGTTGCTGATCATCGCACTTGATCTGCAGGTATCTGCATTAGTTAGAAATGGAGCTATACTTCTGTTTATGGCTACATTACTAAAGGTATAGCTAATTATAAGGTGTACTTCTAGGCTGGAAGTCTCTGAAATGTCAAATCTACTAGAAAGTGTTCCACATGTTATTATTTTGGTGATCTGGCAAAATAGTTTCAGCTCCAATAATTTAGAGTTTGCACATCCTTACGGGTATTAATTTCTTATATACGAGTTACACTAATTCAGACTTTAATTAATAAATTATACTCAACTATTTTATAGATTTTTTTTGATAAATTACTCAACTATTTTATAGATGTCATAATAAAGAGACAGATTATCAGATAAAAGGTCTAATACCCTATTAATGGTACACAGTAATACTCTGTGGCTCCAACAAATAGTTGTCAGGAATAAAAATGGATAAGACAAAGATTAATGAGATGAACAACATAACAGAAGAAAAATCTACATAAAAGAGAACCACTAACAAGCATTTGGAGTGCACCATCTTTTTCAATACTCGGGCCTGGTATGCATCTAATTATGGACTCAAAGAGGGGGCCAAGATCATCAGCCAAATTATCAGGAGACAGTCCAGCCTTTCCCTTAATACCACTTGCATATATTGCTTGGAAATCACACTGCACATGGAATAAGATCAACTGGTTAGTAAACAATAGATCGCAACTGCTAGTAACATCAAAATACCTCTGAAGCGTCAGAGATGGACAAAGACAAACAAATTAACAATGTCTTGGAGGGATAGTCTTTCAAGCTTGCTAGCCTGGCCCTGATTTAACGGGATTTTGGAACAGTTCCCTCGGTTCATACTTGAGATATTACCAGAAATCAGAAACCATCCCAGTTTACCAAATAAATGAACATAAGATCCTCGTTCATTAAACACTCTTGTTCCCTTTGTATAATGCCAGACTTGTGACTATTCCTGCACTCACTGCACTCTCCCTCTCTCTCTCTCTCTCTCTCTCTCTCGTTCCCTTTGTATAATGCCAGACTCGTGACTGTTCCTGCACTCACTGCACTCTGTGTGTGTGTGTGTGTGTGTGGGTGGGTGGGTGGGTGAGTGATTCTGTCAAACCAAATGTATACCGGATAATTTTTCACAATTAACAGCCTCACAGAAGTACCTGTTCATCTGATGCATTCAGTTCAATAAATAGTTCAAAAGTGGAATTGATGACGTAATCTGGACGAGCAGAAGGTCTATCAATCTTGTTAACAACAACAACAACAGCATGGCCAAATTCTAGAGCCTTCTTCAAGACGAATCTTGTTTGTGGCATTGGACCCTCAACAGAATCTACCTAAAAGAAATGCCATATATGTTTGTTAGTAATATAATCACATGAAAGAAGAAAGAAGCTATTGAGATCATGTCATTCAAGACATGGCATAACAAGGGAAAGTAGCAAAAGAAGTCACATGACTCAAATGAGGTTAAAAAAAAAAAAAAAAAAAAAAAAAAAAAAAAAAAAAAACAATAAATCAAAGTTCAGAAGAAAAACTAATCTGCGTGTAGATTTAGTATTAGAAGAAAATACAAAGATAAAGATTGATTCTTTAAACATTTTAACAGAATAAAAATATTATTGCATTCAACAAAAGAGATCACCGAGTTTGAATTAAACAAAAGTCAGCATTTGAGAAAGTGTAAAATTGTTCTAACAATTAAGTTATAATCCAGCAAAGTTTCTGTTCATTGTCAAAGTGCTCACAGTTGAATTTTGTAATATGACAATAATGTTGAATATGGAGAGATAATAAGGATAGAAAGTAAAAAAGAAAGAACACAAAGGGTTAACATGGTTCAACCAATTTTGGCCTACATCAACACACAAAAAGCCCTATAGGCTACATCTTTCACTCAGTCAACTTGATATTCTTTTTTACATGATACACCATACGTATGGAGTAAAAGATATAATCAAATCCCTTCAGTTAAGAGATTCAAATAAATCAAAGATACAAAAAATATGATAGACACAAATTATGGGATCTCCATATATTCTAATATTTTTAACAATATATTCTTATCTTCACACTCCCTCTCAAGTTGGAACACGGAACGGTTGAAGTGAAGTGTCAAACTTGAACTTGAAAATAGGATAATCATCACAAAAATCACAATTCAGTTGTCGAAAAACAACAACAATTGTCATAATTCCCCTCAATGACAACTTCAGAGAACATAGGTAAGGAATCAACATCTTGCAACAAAGAAATATACATGGAATCAGTCATGATGGCAACAAAAGCAACAAACCCAGAGAGAGAACGTAACAAGGCTGAAACAAAGGCAAAGCACCACAAACAAAAAGGCCAGAAAAACGACGGAGCACAAAACAAACAAGACTGCCAGAGAGGCGGCGTCCCACAAAGAATGCTATTGAACACACCTGCAACCCCAAATATGTAAAAAAGCGAAACCATTGCTTAACATATCAACTACCAACCACCCTGAAGGGTTACCTAAGGTGAATGAGAATAATGAAAACAAACGAGCTGGAAACTCGGCATATTGCAAAATAATGCTACTAAGCACACCTGCAACCATGAAACAAGTAAAAATCACTGAGTTTGCTTACTGTATCAACAAACCAATGGTCAACTCAAGGAAGAGGGAAAAATACCTTGATAACCAAAAATGTGGTGTAAGAAAGCACTCTAAAGAGAAATGCCTAGGGTTTGGTAGGCTTGATACCAAGTTGAATTTTGTAATATTACAAATATCGTTGAATATGGTGAAATAATAAAAATAAATAAAATTAAATAAAAAGAATACAAGAGGTTAGCCAGTCTGGGCCTACGACACAAAAAACCCTATAGACTATATCTTTCATTCGCTCAACTTGATATTCTTGTTTACTTGATACGCCACACATATAGAAAGGGAGATACAATCAAATCCCTTCAGTTAAGGGATTGAAATAAATTAAAGATAAAAAAAATCACGATGAGCACAAATCATGTGATCTCCATATACTTTAATATCTTTAACAATATAATTTTATCTTCAACACTCACTAGCTCCAATATTTTGAATACACCAGAGAAATAAAACTTTCCAAGCATTTTCACCTTCTATTACTAATGCATACTGTTAAGGTGCCAATTATTAGATGATAGTATTTTCTAGAGATAGATAAATATTTTCTATTGTCATCATAGCCATTGCTTAAAGACTAGATTGATGCTTCTATGTAGGGTGTTTAGAATATCAGTAATAAACCAAAGTACATGCATTGGCTTTACGCAATTAAACACATTGAAGGTTCTTCCTTACCATTCAAGCATTTTATGTCTGATTTCATCGCATAGAGCTTGTGCTCTAGGTTGGATGAGGAAAGAGGGTGGTTCTTAGGTTGACTACCAGGAAATCCACTACTTAGTCATTGTCTAAAATTTACCACACCACATTATGAAATCCTATTCAGTGGTTTAAATGGACAATATGTGTTCATTTTTACGAGCATGAATTGGGAAAATAATAGGTCCTCAAAATAATGGAGACAGAAACAGATATGGTAAACTCACAGAGTCACAGCAGCATTTGAGAAGAACATTCTTGACTTGCTGCTCTTTTAGGTTTTTGATCATTTTCAAGGACAAAAACTATGGATAATGTTCCTGATTCATGAAAATCATCTAATAGGAAAAAGGAGAGATGAAAGGAGGGGAATGTGGACGGGATAGAGCATATAAATTTGAATCCAGTTATTTACTGCATCCACTTCATCTTTTTCTTCCTAGTCTTTAAATTCATTATGAATATACTTACTGTTTTTTTTATTTGGAAGGCTGGATTATTTTCAGTATCTACACATATTTGCTTATGATTTCGGGGATTAAAATGGCTATTGTGCCTAAAAGTGCTTCTCTTCATACTTAGAATCATACAAGCACCAAGAAAATGGCCAAGAACACAAGTAATAAGATCCATCAGCACACAAATTGCAAGATTACAAGTAACAAAATTGTTAGGGAAGTACCACTAGAAGAACTCCCTCCACCATGTTGAGGACGCGCTCCACTTCCCCACCAAAGTCAGAGTGCCCTGGAGTATCAATTATATTTATTTTTGTATCTTTGTAAGTGATTGATGTATTTTTGCTAAGTATTGTAATTCCCCTTTCACGCTCTATATCATTCGAGTCCATTATCCTTTCCTGTACAACTTGATTCTCACGAAATACCTGCACAGAGGAGTATTTATAATAATTAGCCTCATCATTCTACCACGATCACTAGCAAAACAAAAAAGAGGTGATAGCATAGTTAACAGTAACATTAAGTTTCATGATTGTTAGTGATAATAAGTGGTAGTAGTACAATAATTTTTGGAACTGTCCTAGTTGGCCTTTTAATGGAATAAAGCTTCTTACAGATTTCTAACAATACATTAATGTATCTCCATAAACTGCATATCTAGGCACCATCTCTCATAAGTTCATCAATCAAAGTCAGCATCACAAGACACAGATAAACTTGGTCAATAGAACATCATTATATAATGTAGGAAATTAATGTATTGATATTATTGATTGATACATTGATATCAATATTGATTGATTGTTATATTAATAAAGAGCTACACTCTCCATTATATAGGAGAAAACATTACAAGCATCATCATGCCAAAAATGGATCCACTAACCAAAAGGAAATGCACTCATCTAAAACCTAACACACTAACATAAAATAATCTAAAACCTAACACACTAACATAAAATATTCTAACAGCCCCCCTCAAACTCAAGGGGGATAGGAACCAACCAACTTGAGTTTGGAGAGAGTAACAAAACAGGAAAATAAAATGACAAATAAAATAAAAGAGGATAGGAGACACTGTATGGTCGTGTCAGACCGTTGTAGAAGACAGTTTATGGGGTCATGTCGGACCGTTGTAGAAGATAGTTTATGGGGTCATATCGGGCCGATGTAGAAAACAGTTTATGGGGTCATGTCGGACCGTTGTAGAAAAACAGTTTACTGGGTCATGTCGGACCGTTGTAGAAAACAGTTTACTGGGTCATGTCGGACCGTTGTAGAAGAGAACCGAAATCAATGTCGGAACAGTTTACAGAGTCTTGTCGGACCCACAAAAGTTGCACCCTCAAAAGGCATGCCCAATCTTATCAAAAGGCGTGCCATCAAAAGGTGTGCCCGACAGCCATCAAAAGTCGAGCCATCAAAAGGCGTGCCATCAAAAGGTGTGCCCGACATCCATCAAAAGTCGAGCCATCAAAAGGCGCGCCGCTTTGTCGTCTTGCGCTGAGAGGCGCGTGAGGCGCATGTCTGCCTTGCCTATTTATACCAAGGCGAGGCTGCCGCTTATGCAGAACAAAACATCTGCTGAAAAATCCTCTAAAAACCGCTTCATTTTGCTGAGAGAGATACTGTGTCACTCTGTTGCCCAAAAAATGGCTTCTTCTTTCCGTTCTGCTTCCCAAAACATAGCCTCTTCGTCCCGTGGTCTTACCATCTTTCCCGACCTCAACGAGGCCACAACCCAGAATATGGCCCTTGAACCTCAACCAAGAGCCCCTGGACCAAGCCCCCCTGGTTTTGCGCCGTTGAACTATCCGATGGTGTCAGTGGAGCAGATAATGGCTGCTCAGTCGGATATTGAGGCGAATTATTACACATTAAGGTCATGCGTTGAGACCATGACGGCGGTCAACAACCTGTCGCACCGGCTTCAGAGTAGAACTAATGAGGTGCAGCAGTTAAACGCCCAACTGGCTCTGCTCCAGGGCATGTATAAGGATGCCCGAGCAGAGATATGTGGGCTGAAGGCAGAAAATAAGGAACTGAAGCGGAAGGCCACCGTGATGCTCAGATTTGGAGGTCCGCCATATGTGACGGTTGAGGAGCAACGGGAAGTGAACGTGCTCGGCGGCGTGGGAAACACGGAGGCAGCACCGGCAAGGGACGCCCAAGACAAAGGCAAAAAGAAGAGAACAGCTGAAGAAGCGAAAAAATGAGGTCGGCGGGTGGCCGTCTGCAGAAAAGAAAACAAATCTTTTTTTTTTTTTTTTTTTTTTTTGGGTGTAAAATTGTGATCGGGATTGAGCCCGACATGAAAAAATGGCAAGTTTGTGGAATGAAAAACGAATTGGTTGTGAATGGATGTTTTTATTTTTTGTTTATTCTCTCTTTTATTTTATTTTTACTCATCAGAAGTTGGGTCCATTAGCAAAGGAGGCGAGAATACTTGATCCTGAACTTCCCCCGTGTCAAGTACATTTCCTTGTACTTGCTCTGAGCATGACCATTGGGAGCACGATTCTCAACAGAAAGGTCTTGAGATGCAAACAACATTTTACTCCTTACTGGACCTAGTTTTTTATCTGGGCCAATACGAGAAAACCCAGTTCCTTGTACTGGAACAAAGTAGTGCTCAGAACTATCATCAGATCGATTGTCCTGTGATGATTCCAAATTGCAAGACTGCATTGACAGAGCAGCTTCTCTGACAGACCGCTTTAAGTTCTGGAGAAAACTATCACCATCCCAGCCTTTGGTGAAAGCTTCCCTTAACAGTGTCACAGGAAGCCTAAAAGACTCATTAAATTCAATTTTTTCATCACCAATACCAGACCCAAGCAAAGGGACAACCTGTCGAAAGAAACTTCAATGGAGAGGAACGGTGGTGAATCTGTTTCCGCCTTGATGATTGAAGAATATGCTGAAGCAGCTGAGATTGCATCGATCACTGATGATGATGTTTCTTCTCACTCGTCTCTGGCTATTTCTTCTTCAGCTTTTGAGACTAATGGGGGTTTGTCCCCTCGTAGTGAAGAGAATGGATCACAGGCAATGAAGGATAGCCTAGGAGAGGCTAATGACCAACATCACTTAACTTCAAAGCAAGGGCTTGCTAAATTTGACACAAAGCCTGTGAATGAACTATGTGAAAGTTTGAAGGTTATTTCATCTTGTTCATCATCAACAGACTTATCGTCTGATGTGGCAAGCCCAGAAAATGGTCGTGCTGCATTATCCAACTTCCATGAAACAAGCTTGACATCGATGCCAAAGAAAATCGTTGGCCATAGTGGTCAATCATCATCCTCATCTATAACTTATGAAGCTATAGAGGAAGATGTAAACACCAACATGAGCAATAAAAACTATGACAGTTTGGTGCTGGATGAAAAGGATGCTAATGGCGGAATTGCCTACTAGATTGCTGTTGTGGTGGCATCTGCTGTTGCAGTGATTGTTGTTGTTGCTGCAGAGGTGGTGGGGTAGGAGGTGTTGAAGGCAGTTGCAGCTGGGACTGCTGCTTCCGCTGTGCACCAATGTTATCTCCATGAGACCTCAAGCAACCTGATGACTGCCCCTGCCCCTGCCCCTGACTAACAGTAGGCATAGGTTCACTTCCAGCAGAATTGTTCAAAGGCAGATGGAGCACGAGCAGGTGAATGTTTTTCAGTAGCAGGTGCAATACATGTGGAGGGGCTTGAGGTCCGGCGGGCGGCCAAGGCGAGGTTGCCGCCCGCCGGTGAAGCGAAATTACTAGGTTATCAACCTAGCTCTGATACCATGTAGGAAATTAATGTATTGATATTATTGATTGATACATTGATATCAATATTGATTGATTGTTATATTAATAAAGAGCTACACTCTCCATTATATAGGAGAAAACATTACAAGTATCATCATGCCAAAAATGGATCCACTAACCAAAAGGAAATGCACTCATCTAAAACCTAACACACTAACATAAAATAATCTAAAACCTAACACACTAACATAAAATATTCTAACATATAACAATATCACCAGGATCTATCAATGCAAGAAATATTTGTAAGTCCTATTGTCTGAATGTAGATTTCATAACTAATCTCTCTATCCCATTCCTTTTGTCCACTGTGTAAAATCCAACCTTTAAAGAGGATGTTAAACCTGACTAATATAGCATGAATTTTCAAAATTATCCCTCTGTTTTACTCTACTAAATGCATTTACAAAAGAGGATAATATTTTAAAATCATAACATCAAGTATCTTGAATTTTCAAAATGGACAACCATTTTGGAACATCCCAAATTAAATTAGTGGAGAAAATGAATGGGGCAGAGGGAGTACAGAAATTAAAGAAAGAAAAGAAAAAAACAGAAATGTCATTGGCATCATCATACGAGCTAATTACTATCGTTAGTATTATTGTACTACCATTGGAGTTAGGAACATTAATTTTAGTCCACAAGTTCAATTCATTTAAACCATATATCTAAATTAACCATGGTGCGTGAAGCTTTTAAAATTAGTATGTTAGGCAAATGTGCTAACTCCAACTGTATGGGCCCGCATTTTTCTAAATTGTAAATTATTGAAAACCAAGTTTTAAATGAAGGAGCCGTAATATCTCTAACAGCATCATAATATCTTCCAGGAAAAAATATTTAGTGGTAGAAATCTTAGCAATTGCTGCCAAACTCCAAAAAAAATATGCCTACGAGTACACCATATAGTTCTGGATTCTTTACTAAAAAACATCAAAGCATGAATCCACTGTTATTAACCATATGCAACTGGAGCACTGGCACATGCAACCTAGGCAATCAGGTATATAATCTCTAATTATAATTTGGGAAATGTTTGCAAGGAAAAACAATTAGATATGGAATTTGTCAAATTATACCTTTGCTTGTTTCAACATTGCATCCACCAATGTCGTTTTTCCATGATCTACATGAGCAACAATCGCTATGTTCCTTATGTCACTTCTTCTCTTCAATTGGATTCTTCTCTCTAAGGCAATTTCACAAATAAATTATTAGAAAAAGGTTAAATAATATGCTAAGTTCATGTAAACAAGGTGTCTACTCGTATATTTTAGAAAATTTAACACTACAGAAGCTAGGGTGCCTGTTATTTATTAGTAAAATAGTTCCTTTGAAGTTTTGCTCATGACCATATTACATATTCACACAAATGATCTTCGAGCAATTATTAAGTCTCTAGACAAAGGCGTTTGTGTATGTATATTATATATATATAGGAGCGACGCCACTCTTGGATGAGCAATGTCACCTGAAGCCCCCCAAAAACAAAATATATATATATATTTATGACATATAAATTTTGTTTTAAGAAAATTCAAGATTGTTGTCAACACCGAAAAAATAGGTTTGAACCCTCATATATTTATACTACATTTCACTACAACTTTTGAAAATGTCTTGCCTATATTTCATTAGAACATGAACATCTAAGATATTTCCATTTTTAGGCCTCATTTGGGAACATGCTATTTTAGTAACTTTTTGGCTTTTTACAAAAAGATATGCAGAAAAGTAAAGAGAGTGATGTGACAACTTATAGTTACTTTTTGGCTAAAATACTTAGTTCCCAAACATAGCCAATTCAATTATTAAATTTGTTGGCCCAAATTTAAGTTTTTGCCCTTTGCAACAAAAAAATCCCTCAAACAATGTCTTTCTATCCTTTACTTGTGTGGTTTTATTTTTCATTTGAAAAATGAAAATTAATGAGACTGAGCTTGTCATCTATCTATTTATTTACATGAACTTCTTTTTTTCTCTTTAGGATATGCTCACTTTTGCCATAAAAATATGCAAGCATATTTGCTCTTTATATGGTCTGATCATGTAATTGATGGAAGCAAAGCATAATGGTAATTTTAATATAGGAAGAAAATTTGTTCAAGTGATGACTTCTTATTTTAAAACCCATTTATTTTATTTTTTATTTTTTATTTGTTGATCATTGATGGGGTGCTCTATTTTGATTTGGTTTATACTTATGAATTGCTCACAAGCAAATTGATGAAATAATTTACCGAAATACTATCTTATTTTGGCTTCTAACATATTTGTAAGCTTTGAAATCATCATTGTGCTTTATACTCTTTGAATTTTGGTTTACAGGTAAGCAAATCCAATTGGCTGAAATATAAGGCTTTGTAGAATTAAGAGTTATTTTCTTCATATCTATGTTTGCCAACACTAGTTTTACTCATTAAGATTGCAGAAAGAGTACCGGTCTTTAACAGATTTCTATCCAGCAAAACATTATCTGCTTGAAAGAGCATAGTCAGTGGCGTTAATTTAGATGGCTAAGGATAACAAATCGCCATAATAAATTGTATTTTTTTATCAATAACTTGTCCATGCAGAAGTTAGGAGGGCATGATAGCTGATGTGTGATTTGTTCATAATAGGACCTAAATTAGATGGAATTTTTTTTTCACTGTGCACAAATTGATTGTATATATGCATCAAAATGACTGCTGTTTGTGTTTTTTTTTTCCCATTAGTTCTACAAGATGAAATGAGGTTGTTATGCAACAAATTCATATAAGGTTGTATATATGAAAATTTGTTAAGGTCAATTGTAAAAGTTCATTTACATGTCTTTTTATAAAACAATAGAATTATATATTAAAATTCTCATTTATTTATTATTTGAGAAGTTTAAATTAGTTTGTCTGTTTATTAGAAATTGGAGATGGATATTGATAAGTGAGAACTTTTTAAAGGATTTGTAGAATTTAAGTTAAAAATACTTGAAGTTGCCATTGCTAATATATACACATATATGCAGCCAGACGAGGGAAAGTAGTGGAAAATCAGCATGGAGAAATTGAAATTACCAGGGATGGCTTTGGTAGCTCCAGTGACGAGCATTTGACTTAAGTGTGAATTGAATTTCTGGAATGGAAAATGAATGGTGTTTTGGTGATTAAAGTTGGAGATAAAGTACGGCCAAAGAATTGGTTAACGAGGAGAGGAGAAAAAAAAATTGAAGCTCCTCTTTGACATGAGAAAAGGGACACTTTTTCACTTAAATGTTTTTATAATGGATCCCAAATCAATTAAAGATCAGTTCTATCACCATATGTGCTCCATCTCAACCCTCAATTGATCCAATATCACATAAATATCTCTACTTTTAGGGAGATCTTTGTTGCTTGCTACAAACCAATGGGTCTTATTATCTATCTCAATCCAGCTACAACCTGCTTCTTTACTCAACTTTAAGTCATTCATTACAATCCTTACCCTGGAAGCCTCATCGAACACGTCCTCTCCAGCATACATATTTGAAACAAGTATGTACGACCCTGCTTCTTTTGGTTCCAGATCAAGCAAACATTTAGAAGCCATCTTGCCAAAAATGAGATCCCCACATTGCTTACACACATGGACCAAAGTTCTCCAAAGAAGTTGTGAGTCTGAAAATGGGCTTTCATTAATAAAATCCACGGCTTCAGAGAAAAGGCCAGCTTCCCCTAAAAGATCAACCATACAAGCAAAATGCTCGAGTACTGGTCTAATCCCATATTTCATCTCCATTTCATTGAACAAGCAAAACCCATAATTTCATAAACCGGAGTAACTACAAGCTTGAAGAACAGCCAGTATTGTAATCTTGTCAGGGAGAAATCCTTTACTTACCATTTCTTTAAAAAGAGAAACAGCTTCTTTCCCTTGCCCATGGAGGGCATGAGCAGAAGCCATGGAATCTGTAAATCCAGTTAAAATTGCATTGAATGGGGTAGTGTTTATGACCGAGAGACCATTGAGAAACAATCTTGCAGATTGAAGGTTCTTACATTTGGCATATAAATCAATTAAAGCAGTGCCCACATTAACATTAGAGACCAGACCAGGTGATGAAGATCATGGAAAGAAAAAAAAGAGCAAATCTAGAATTTCACATGAAGCATATTTAGGGCATCAAGAATTAAAGATTTGGAAATTTTGAATCTTTACGTCATTATAGTAGGTTTTAGTAATTAAGGATATAATGGTAATTCCAATAATTGTTGGACATGAGTTGTAGGGGTCACCAATGGGTTTTATTTTGGGTCAAGTTATTAAATGAATCTTATATATGGGTTTTATTATGTTTAAAATAATTTTCGTAGTCAAAAGTCTAAATTTCCTATTTTGATATTGAAGTAGAATTAGAAGTCATTAAAGGTTCCTATTATAATTGAAGTATAATTAGGAGTCATAGTTGGTCTAAAATATTAGTAGTTGCTAAATATTTTTAATTTCTAAATTTGAGTAATAGTCCTTACAAAATTAGGAGAGTTTTTAGTCTATAAATAGATGTGTAATCTCAATGATTCAATAGTAGAGTTAATATTATGAAAATTTGAGATTGTGTTTGTGTGATTGGCCTGTCCCTTGTGAGGGTGAAGCACCTCTCTCTCTCTCTCTCTCTCTCTCTCTCTCTCTCTCTCCTCCTCCTCCTCCTCCTCCTCCTTCTTCTTCTATCCAACAAGGTTACTATTCACAATGCTTAGAACAACCACCCAACTGTCCCTAAACACTTGTGTTTTCATTCCCAAAACCTTACCCTTTTACAAACCCTTAAATTCTTATTTTTTTAAATACTTCTACAGTCACAAAATCCCACCAAATCCAGCCCTACAAGTCTACTGTTGCTGCTGCCAGTATACTTAATCCAGGCTCACTACTTGTAGGAAAGTAATCCCTACTCATCCTACATCAGTTTGGTATCAGAGCTTCAAGGTCCTACCTTGTTCATTATCAATCTTTTGATGAAATTTCTTTCTTTATTATAATGTTGACAAGCATCGAATTAAATTGGAAGTTTGAAGCCTCGTCAACAAATTATAGAGCTACTAAGAAAGATGTTGTGTTATTAAAGGAGGATTTTGCAATAATTAAGAAGGATATTGCAACAATAAAGAATGATGTGCATACTATCAAAACAACTTTGAATGGATTGAAAACTTCCATGGAAATATTGTTGGCTGCTGTTTTAGAGAAGACTAATATCCAGGTGCAAAAAGATGATAGTGTTGAAGATTTTGAACTATGAAAGAGCAAGATGAACATGTTGCTAATATTGAGGATATTGAAGAAACGAAGGCAAAAATTAATTTACTTACTAATGAAAGCATGAAAGATCGTCATGATCAAGGTTTTAAAGCCAAGGAAGCTACAGAAAATGATGAAAATGCAACTGAACTTTCTGCTTTTCACAAGAAAAATGAAGTGCATATTGAGTTTATTATTCCTAATAAATTCGATGTAGTCAATGAAGTGATGACAACATTGAACTTTTTGATTTTCTCATCATTCATTCAAAACAATCAATTTGAATGGTTGCAAGTGCAAAATTCCACAATCCTTATACTTCAGCATTATAAAACTTGACATCGAGTTTTTTCGAATGCGGGGGAGAATGATGAAAATCATAGAAAGAAGAAAAAGAGCAAATCTAGAATTTCACATAAAGCACATTTAGGGCATCAAGAATTAAAGATTTGGAATAATTTTGAATCTTCATGTAATTATAATAGGTTTTAGTAATTAAGGGTATAATGGTAATTCCAATAATTGTTGAACATTGGTTGTAGGGGTCGCCCATGGGTTTTATTTTGGGTCAAGTTATTAAATGGATCTTATATATGGGTTTTATTATGTCTAAAATAATTTTCGTAGTCAAAAGTCCAAATTTCCTATTTTGATATTGAAGTAGAATTAGAAATCATTAACGTTTCCTATTATAATTGAAATATAATTGGAAGTCATAGTTGGTCTAAAAAATTCATAGTTGCTAAATATTTTTAGTTTCTAAATTTGAGCAATAGTCCTTATAGAATTAGGAGAGTCTTTAGCCTATAAATAGATATGTAATCTCAATGATTCAATAGTAGAGTTAATATTATGAAAATTTGAGATTGTGTTTGTGTGATTGGCCTATCCCTTGTGAGGGTGAAGCACCTCTCTCTCTCTCTCTCTCTCTCTCTCTCTCTCTCTTCTTCTTCTTCTTCTTCTTCTTCTATCCAACAAGGTTACTGTTCACCGTGCTTAGAACAACCACTCAACTGCCTCTAAACACTTGTGTTTCATTTCCAAAACCTTACCCTTTTACAAACCCTTAAATTCCTATTTTTTTAAATACTTCTGCAGTCACAAAATCCCACCAAATCCAGCCCTACAAGTCTATTGTTGCCGCTGCTAGTAACTTAACCCGGGCTCACCACTTGTAGGAAAGTAATGCCTACTCGTCCTACACCACCAGGCTTTATCACAAATCCATGGATTTGAAGTCCAAAGTCCAAATTCTGGCACTCTGAACAGCAGTCAAGCACACAGGATAAACAATTAGAATCCAAATTTAGTCTTTGGTTAACCATGTCTAAGAACCCAACAAACGCCTTGTGAACATGGCCATTTTTCACATATGCTGATAGAAGAGCTGTCCAAGAAACCAAATTTTTCTCAGCCATTCCATGAAAAATACACTCAGCCTCTTCAACCAACCCATACCTTCCATACATTGTAATAATTGTGTTTCCAACAGAGGTTTTACCCATTAAACCATGCTTAATAGCAAGTCCATGTAGTTGCCTGCCTTCCTCCAAGCCTACAGTTCCATTGCAAGCACTTATTACATTGGTAAATGTATAATCATTTGCTTCCAACCCAATATGAAGCAAATCAAGAAAGAACCAAAGTGCTTTCTCCCCATATCCAGCATTCCCATGTTCCAAAATCATCAAATTCAAACAGCGAACATCTATGTACGTCAATTCATTGAACAATTTATCTGCATCATCCAAGTGGCCACTTCTTGAATACATAGAAACTACAGAAGTTCCAACAAAAATATCCTCACAAAAACCCACTTTTTATGACAAAACCATGAATCTGTTCACCACAAATCCTTTCATATGGTGAATCACATGCCCGCAAAATTACCGAACAAGTGTGCTCATTAAAATCTTCATGAGATTTATGCATATGATGAGTTATTCTAGTAACAGATTTAACATCATTAACCTGTGAATACCCATTAATAAGAGAGGTCCATGTGATTGTGTTCCGATCAAGCATTTCATCAAATACCTGTTGTGCATCATCCAATCTATTGAATTTTACACACATGCTTACAAGATTGTTGCCTCGAAAGATGTCACTTTGATAACCACATTTCAATAAAAATCCATGAATGGCCTGACCCAGAAGAAAATCTTCAGACCCAATTGAGATTTCGAGATACTGTGGCCAGTGATCAGTCAAGAACAGGGATTGCTCACAACCTAAAATGCCACAAGTGATTGTTTTGCAATTAGGGTTTTGGTTGCTATGTAAAAGTTTACAAGATGGATTGAAAGCGTCATTGACTAGCTTTGTTTTAAGTGGAGGGAAGGGCCGTTGATGATTTGCAAAGCAAGGAAATGAGGTAGTAGGAAAGAGGGCATACATGGAATTTTGTCAAATGTTGAATTATTGGGCCAGAGGGGCTCCAACAAAAAGGTCTTAGAGATGGAAGTTTCTACATGCACCTCATAATTTCTCATTACACCCATCAAATATATTAATGAGTTTTATTTTAAAAAATATATATTTATATATGTAATTGTAGTGAGAAATTTGATGAGTGTTTTTATAATAGCAAATACAGATATTAAAGTTAAGTTGTATAGTCTTGTGTAAAGTAAGTTGTTGTATTGGTTTATATTATTGTTTACTTCGGCCTTGTTTGTCATAACCTAAAAAAGTCAAAAAGTCATTATCCTATTTAAGTCACATCACCTCTCTACCACATCACTTCAAACCCAACCCATACTCAACCCATATTTCATAAAAAGTCAAAAAGTGCACTTATTTAGATCATCCCAAACCAGAGTATTAAAAGGCTTTCTTGAGGCTCGCCTCGATGCTCACCTCGCCTTGAGGCTAAGGTAAAAAGTATCAAGACTTTGATTTTTAGGCATTACTCCCCAAAGGCTTGCGCATCATAGTTTGAGAGATGCGCCTTAGGTGCGCTTTGCTCACTTTTTGCACACAAGTATGTAAGTATGCACATGCAGAGGTTGTCTTGGGCTTTTGTTAAATTTAGTCTATTAGATTGTTAAACATAAAAAAATAAAAAGAATCCATTTTTGCAATTATATTCTACATGAAAAATTAAGTAAATGATCAATCAAGAAAAAACACAGTTAATGGTCAAGTGAGAAGCTCAATCACTAAAGTTAAGAATATCAATTTTACTTTCAGTGAAGGAAAACATCCTTCTATGTAATAAAATGTTCAACGCATTAAAGCAAAAAGTATTTACACTTTTATATTTAATTTTGTTTTTATTTTTTTACTATTTTAAAATATTTAATTTATTCACTAAATATTAAAATTTGAAATTTGAAATTTGAAATTTAAAATTTGAAATGCTTACGCCTTAACGCCGTGAGGCTTATGCCTCACCTCATGAGGGGTAAAACGTCTCAAGGTACGAATTCACCTTTAAAAACTTTGTCCCAAACCACCCCGAAATATATTTACCCATGTAGTTCCTCTCTTGTTCTAAATATTGCGCTTACCCATATTCATAATTTATTAATCAATAGAAAACTTCCTTTATAATTTATTGCACAAATTAATCACCAAGGAGTTGAATTCTTTCAAAGCTGCCTCTTGACGTGTGTATGTAGTGCTATTGAGTTTAGCAAATGTTTGCAAAAAGCTTATAAACTTAATTTTTGGCATTTATATCGGAAAAAGCTACATGGCCAAGCAACCCCCACGATTTTAGCCATTTAGGCCAACCCATCGGAATAGAAAAGCTCAATGGCAAAACGCCACCCTGACTTGCCGAGTTGTACAACAGCGCGAAAGAAGAACAACTCCTAAAGGAGACATGGTCTGAGAAAGAATGATAATTCCCCCAAAAAAGTATAGTTGGGAGGAAGAATAACACCCCAAATGAACTATGGTTGGCACAAAGAATAATGACCTTGAGGAGCAAGATCCTACCCATATGAATAGAGCAGGTTACTAGGGGAACATCACCAGAATTTAGCCTTGCAGAGAGTGTAAGGATAGTCGGTTTGTCCACTAAAAGTTACTTAACCATTGTTGATACTCTTGGAGGACAAGACACTCAAATCTATATATGTACAAGGGGTGTTTGGCAAAAGCATTTTTTTAGCTAAAATAGCCAATAAGACAAAATGTCACATCCTACACATCAAACAATCACTTTTTTTTCTCACAACCATCTATTCAACTACAAAAAAAATAAAAAAAAAAATCCACAAACCATCCCAAACACAACTTCTTTTCATCTCATAAAATAGCCAAAAAGTCAACTAAATAGGCAAGTTCCCAAACGAGGCGATAGAGGTTGATCCCACAAGAAAGGATATGCCAAACACTCTTAACTCACGAACACTCTTGGTTGTCTATCTCATCTTCTTTGCAAGCAACTAACTTAACCATCAAAGTGCCCCCAACCCAAAGCCACCGGCTATGCAATACTAATGGTGTTTGGGTTTTTACAAAAGCTACCGATTCGTGGAGCCTCATCTAGTTGCCTCTATAGAGTGAGGATTTTTTCCATGCACAATTGTCTTTTTTTAAATAAATAAAAAATAAAAATTAGTTTGTTTGGCATGGACTAAAAATCTCAATAAAAGACTTAAAGATGGCCTTTTACTAAATTTTAGCCATTAAAAATTTAACTTTTTACTTTGTTGATAGATGCTTCATTTTTTTAATCACAAGTTCACAACTTCCACTAAGATTTTTACAGCTAAAAAGTTGGTAACTTAGCATGTTCATCTCATGGGTATTTTTTTTTTGAGCTCACTCATGAATAAAAAAGCTCCACATCATCATTACCTTGTAAGTTGTAACTAAGATTGTTGCACAAGTAAAAAAAACTATAAAGAAAATGCTAAGAAATCAGGGTTGTTCACGGATCGAGTTGATTCACGTTTTCTGTCAGACCACTAACTGAACCGACCTCTTCAGGTGGGAAGGAAATTCATCCAATTTGAACCAAGTACTGTTTGAAACCGCATAGGATCAGATCACTGTTTTCACTATTGGATCGGTCAGTGCGTGACATAGAGGATATGCAAACATATGAGAGGGAGGAAGGGTTGATTGGTTAAGGGGTTGGTGATGTTACGAATAGACTCTGTTGGTGCCTAGATTAAATTCACCAATAAAGACAGGACACATGGCAACCTAAACATCCTCTGAATAGATAGAACCACAGCTGCAGACACGTGGATAGCAACTGGAAAAACAATTCAAAACAAGAGACAAGCTGGAAGACGAGAACAATTGGAAGCAGTAATTCCAACAGTTGCTGAAGGAATTTGAATTCAAATAGGAGGAAAGCACACATCAATGTGGAAGACATGAAGAATTCAATTTCTTTTGTTTCTCCTATATTGTCTTGTCTTTCCATTACATAGAGGACTAAAAGTAAGTAACATATGAGTAGATACAAACCCTTGTACTTTATCAATAGCAAGAGTGTAAAGTAGATTCTATTTATTTAATATTTGTGGGTTTATTAGAAATAGGTGATGATATTGACAAGTGATAATTTTTTGTACAATTTGTATGATTTAAGCCCTTTAATGTACAAAAATTCCTAGCGTAGCCACAGTTAATATATATATATGTATGAAGATGAAAGGAAGCAATCTGATATTGAAAGGAGGGAAAGTAGTGGAAAAAACAGAACGGAGAAATAGGAATTACCAGGGACGGCTTCTGTAGCTCCAGAGACAGAGCATTTGAGTGAAGTCCGAATTGAATTTCTGGAATGGAAATTGAATGGTGGTTTGGTGGTTAAAGTTGAAGATAAGGTTCGGCCAAAGAGTTGATTAACGAGGAGAGGAGAGGAAAAACTGAAGCCTCTCTTAGGGTTAAGGGATATGAAAGGCGTGGGAGAGCTGTGTAAGGCTGTGGCCATCTCCATTGCTAGCTCACTCTCACAGTCGATGCAGAGAGAGAGAGAGAGAGAGCAATGGAGGATGGATTGGGCAAGTGAGAGGCTGTTGTTGAAACCAAGAAAATTTGAAAACGCTGATAACAATGAATAGAATAGAGTATGGTGTTCGCTTGGCTGTGTAAATTCTGCTTCCTAATCTGGATTGCGTGGCTCTCTCCCACTCTCATTTCCAACCCAGTAACTAAACATGACGTGTAGAGCTGTGGGAAAGTGCTTATAATTTATGCCTAAACAATTTATAACTTATAATTATGGATATAAGTTGATTTTTAATTTATAAATTAAGCATTTCCTGTCCCACTCAAAGAATAAGCTGATTTCTGACTTTCAAAAAGGTATAAGCTATAAGTTAAATCAAATACATCAAAATAATTTAAATTAAGCTGAAAGTTGAAATAAGCAGCTTTTAAGTTGCACCAAACAGGCACATAGCGTCATTCCAACTTACACAATTACATTATTTCTTTACATTTTTTATATATATGATGATACGTTTTTTTTTCTTTAATTTTATCTATAAGTGACATTATATTTAGTTAAGAAATTTGAAAAGTGATTCAAAAAAAATATATATATATATGAAATTAGATAAAATATAAATATATTTTATTTATATTTTACCTACCTTTTCTTTTTACCAAACCAAACGAACCCTTAAGTCCTATCAAATGGGATCGGATATATGAATTCTTCTTCTCCACGTGGCTCTATCAAAGGTCATTTTATTAGTCGAATTAAGTAGATTCATATCTCTATTTAAAACGCTAGCCAACGTTAATCTAGGCCTACGTCTCCTAACACTTCCATCTACCGTCACTGCATTGCATCTATTCACTACTACCTTTGTTGGTCTCCGTTAAATATGACTAAACCATCTCAATCAATTCTCTCTCAACTTATCTTCTATCGATACTACTCATGCCCATTCCTGAATATACTCATTCCTAATTCTGTGTTGTCTAGTATTGCTACACATCCACCTTAGCATCCTCATCTCAACAACACTCATCTTATCTACATGTTGTTTCTTGGTTGCCCAACACTCCGCCTCATACAATATCACTGGTCTAATAACCGTTCTACAAAACTTACCTTTTAGTCTAGTGGGTATTCGTTTATCGCACAGTATTCCAGACGCACTTCTCCACTTAAACTATCACGTTTTAATCCTATGGGCCACATCCGTATCAATCCCCTCTGCCATTGTGATAATCGACCCTAAATAACGAAAATGTTCACTCTTAGGCAATTATTGGTTCTCAATCTTCACTTATCCTCTACTTTTATTGTTACTGTTACTAAAAATCTTACATTAAGAAGATTAAACAAGTTCAAATTCACAAACATCAATGCAACACAACCTTTCAAGGTTCTAAAAAAAAAAAAACTATAAATCTGAAATACGCAATCAAGTCAATTTTGAGACTTGGGACATCAAATTTGGCTGTCGGTGAATAATAGCATCGCCATGTGACAGAAGTTACATGTGAACTAGGCGAATTGAAATATTTATCACTCATGCATTGTATTGAGCATATTATTGAATCATTGGTTTCATAATTGTTCGCTTTGAGTAATTCTTGGAAAACTAGTTTGTGAAAATGAGTAAATGAGTGGTGAATCCGGTTAGGGGATGTGGTTGTGGACAATTAATTCTATGAGAGAAGAGAGTAGGGATATTAAACCAGGAAGGTTAAAAGTAGAGCCAAATGAGAGGGTTTCTTCGAATATGGAAGAAGTCAAAGGAGAAACATCAGTGAGTGCCCAAGTGCAAAATCCCTTGCAATTCCTTTTTTGTACCTTTTTTCAGAGGATTATGCCTGAGTTTACTCCTCTTGCCAAGGCTCTTGCTTCAAAGAAGAAGATAGCCTTGGCTCCTTATGTTTTGGGGCATGTTTATAGAGTTTGCTCTCAATTCTATGAGAAGCCCATGGATGTTAACCAAAAAGGCCCATTTTGGGTACTTCAACTATGGCTTTTTGCATACTTATCAGTGTTTCACTCCAAATGTTTAAAATTCTTGGTGCAAGACCTACCACTTATGTGGTGAAGTTTGCCAAAATCTCCCTCTATCCATCCAGTTTTGCTTTCTATTTTTCCTTTTTTCACCAACTCCCAGCTTCTCCTCTTTCCATATTCTTCTGTCCCTTAGAAGCTAACATCGGGCCAGCATGGCTGAGAACCTTTCTAACTAACACAAAGATATGTGGGCCTCCATTCTGACCCCAAGGAAACTTTTTGTGGGCACCTTGAATCCTCGAGCATACAAATGCATATCTAAAGCCTACTGCCCTGCCCAATTTGCTAAGCAATTTGGGTTTACTCAAAGGATTCCTGTCCCTCTCTGCAGCTATTCTAATCCAAATTTGGCAACCAGAGAGCTGAAAGTGCAAAAAACCAAGTTGGATGAAGCAACGTCCAAGCTGATACAAGATTTGATTGAATTGGAATTTTCTCCCTTCATCCCACAAGGCAGTGCACTAAAGCGATATCAAAATTGGTGGACAGCCAATATGGAAGTATACTTGGCCATCTCCCCCAAGAATCTGCTGGTAGAGCTAGATATGCCTTCTCAAGCCAAGTCCAAGGAGATTGGGGTCACTATTATCTTATCCACTGCTCCTATTATCCCGATTCCTGCTTCTACTGTCTCATCTCCTCCTCCTAGGGTCACCAGGGCCACTTCGAAGAAAGGTATGCACCCTGTTCCCTTTACTTCTTTCCTTTTATGATATTTTGTCTGTTTACTCATAGCTTCAATATTTTGATGCAGGAGCTTCACAGGAGGCTTCTCCTCAAAGGGCTCAGGCTTTAAATATTCTCAAAGGCAAGCAGTAACAATAGAAGAAAAGAAACTTTTGCTTGACTCTGAAAAGGAGGTACCTAAGGCTCACTTAGAAGAGAAAAAGGAAAAAAATAGAAAAAGAAACACCATTAAAAAGGCAGAAGAAAAGGACATTCTCTCCTATTGAACTTATTATGGACTCCATCCATGAGGCAGTTGCCAAAGTAGTAGAGAAGGAATAGTCCAAGGAGATTATTGTCTTTCAGAGGTCAGAGAAGAAAAGGCAACAACAACTGCTGCAGGAGGAAACTGCTGCTGCCGATGCATTACAAAAGGAAGCTGCGAGAAAGAGCAAGATTACTGAGCATTATATCCTTCGCAGCTCTCCAATCATTACCTCTGTAACCACTGAGATTGGTAATTACTCTTAGTCACTTTTAACAACTCTCTTTTCCAAGACTCAGCATATATTTAACATCTTTTAGATTTCTTGAATGCAGCAGCAGCCAGCCTACACTTACCCATCTCATCACTACCTTCTTCTACTTCGCTTCGGAATGAGAGGCCCTTTTTGACTTCTGCAGAGCTGAGGGCAGCTTTAAAAGAAAAAGGGAAAGTCAATCTAAAGTGCCAATGAGTGCAGAGCCTATCCAGTCAATATTTCCACTTTCTAGCTCTTCACTCCCCATGTTTTCTCCCATTTTTTCCTTGAGGCCATGCATCCCATCTTCCCTTTCTCCTAGCCCTTTTAATTCCTTAAACCTGCCCCTGATCTCCATTACCTTACCTTCGCAGCCCTCTTCCAGAGTCCTGGCTACCCCTTTGTCACCTACAAGAGCCTCAGTTGTCATTTCATCTCTAGTGGTGGTTGGTACTTCCAGAGGAGACACTAGTAACTCACCAATTCCCTCTTCACCATCTAGCTCCAGTTCCTCTTCTCTAGACTTGTTGGTAGCCAAGACCATGGACACTGCTGGGAAATCCTCCACTCCTTTTCATATTCCCATGCTTTCCTTTCTTCTTTCAACCAGTGACTCCTTTGTTCTGCCAATGTCAGAGGAAGAGATAAACATCTTCGAGGCTTAACTGGCTAGCCTATTTGACATATCTTCACCAGCTCGAGCAATAAACAATGAGGTTGAGCCATTGACCATTGCTGACTCCCTTTTGGAGATTGTTGAGAGCTTTTCCATAGCTACTGAAGCCTCTTTGCCCCAGGTGGACTTGGGCACCTACTTGGATTTGCTGAAATCATTCTCAAGGATTCCATTTGAAGCCTTACAAAAGCCTATTATAAAGAATGGTTTCCTCAAATGCTACAAATTTTTTGAACAATCTGACATGGCCTTCTCAAGCCACTTATCCCAGGCAGCAGCTACTATAGATTTCTATATCAATATATGCTACATGGCCAAGGCTGCAGAAGAGAAGTTGCTGAAGGACAAAGAGTTTGTCTCCCAAATATATGCTGAGGTGCTTGACTTGAAGGGACAACACTCCTATGCCTTTCAACTTCAAAACCAACTCTTGTAGAGGAAGGCCCAACTGGAAGAGGAACTAACAGCCGTTAACCTAGCCTTGGATCAAAATGCTGAAAGATTGCAGACTACCAACTAAGGGCTAGCTGATAGAAGGCAGGAACTGGCTACGGCTATACAGTTGTTCCCATCCCTCAGGAGTAGAGAATCAATTGTAAGGGAGCAACTAAGACATTGTACTGATTTTTGGGCCAATTTATGGCTTCATGTACTTAAATCCTTGCGAAATGAAAAATTCTTATTGTATATGCTCCTAAGTGTTCAATGCTTCTTTTATTGTTCATGTTTAGCATTTCTTACACTCTTTGTGTTTCCCACACAGTTGGATAATAAGGCTTTAAATATTTGCCATTGATCTTGGGATACACATAACCACTTAGATTTCTTAGATGGTAGGCTCCCCTGGGAAGGACTCTATGAATTTGGTATGGTCCCTCCTAATTAGGTGATCGTTTGCCAAATTTATGGCTCTTAATTCCTATAGGAAGTATTGTTTTCCACACCAAATCACCTTCATCAAAGTTAATGTGCTTGACTTTTTTATTATAGCTCTTGGTTGCCTTTTTCTTTTGCAAAAGTATATTATTTAATGCCAAAATTCTAGCTTCATCTGCATTCTCTAACTCTAAGAACAAGCTCTGATGATATTGTTCAATAGTTAACTAGTCTTGGCGTTTTACTTTCAAGGATTTGATATTAATTTCTACAGGCAACACTGCATCATGCCCATATACTAACGTATAAGAAGTGATTCCTGTACTTGACCTTGGAGAAGTCCTATAAGCCCATAACACATCTAACAACAAGTTGTGTCAATCCCTAAGATTGTCTTCTACAACTCTTTGTATTCCTTTTCTCAAGAATTTGTTAGATGATTCAACTTAACCATTTGCTTGTGCATAATAAGGGGTGGAATTGATAAGACTAATTTCAAATTCCGCTGCGAAAGACTTTACTATCTTTCCATCAAACACAGTCCCATTATCTATAGTTATGGTCTGTGGGATGCCAAACCTATGGATTAATTCTTTGATAAATCCAATAACTTCAGCCTGATCCACAGCCTTATAAGGCTTAGTTTCGATCCATTTAGTGAAGTAATCTATAGCCACTAGAATGAAACAATGATGCTTCGAAGAGGGTGGATATATTTTCCCTATTATATCCATTGTCTATCCTCTAAATGGCCATGGCTTCACAACTGCATGCAAATCAGTTATTGGCACATGTCTTATCATGCCATGCTATTGGCATGCTTAACATCTCTTTGCATACTCTATGCAATCCTTAAGGATGGTTGGCCAATAATAGGAATGCCTTCGAAGTAACCATCTCATCTTCACACCAGGCTAATGGGCACCACAAATGCCTTCATATACCTCAATCATAGCAGTTAGTGCCTCTTTTGGCCCTAGACATTCCAACAGCAGCCCGTCTGCCCCCTTTTTGTAAAGAGCATTCCCATATACTATAAATTGCATTGATTGTTATTTAATTTTTCTGCTGGCCTTCGAAGAAAGACCAGTCAAATATTGGATGATTGGATGTCTCCAATCATGCTATTCTAAGTTATTCTGGTTAACTTCTACCATAATACTCCTTTTAGCCAAAGGTGATATTAATTTTTGATATGTTGCTTGTCTTATGTCTACTTGGGTGTCATCCCCTCCTCTGAAATTCGAAACCCTCTGAGCTACATCATTGGCTTTGTGATTCATGAATCTTGGGATATAAGTCACATTGGCTATTTGAAATTGAGAAAGCAAATGCAATACAACAACATAATATAGTAACATGCTTACACTTTGATATTTAAAAATTCCTTTTACTTGGTTGATTACCAATTGAGAATCTCCAAATATATCAACAGCGTGAGCCTATAATCCAATAAATATCTCAAGTCCCATCACCAAAGCTTCAAACTCAGCTTGGTTGTTTGAACAAGGAGCTTCATCAACTCTGAAACCATGTGTGGTTTCTATCCCCTATAGTGACTTAATTATAACACCAATTCCAACTAGACCATTGACTTTTGATTCATCGAACCACATTTGCCATGGCTCAACATTAACCATACCAAGATCCATTATCTCTTGGCTTTCTGTTTGACATGGGTGATCTGTCAAAAAATTAGCCAAAACTTATCTTTTTACTGCCTTTTGGGGGAACATATTCTAGATAAAACTCTGATAGGACTAATATCCCCAAATCTATTGTTGCAATTACCATGACAACAGTAGACAAAAGATAATATCTTAATTTCATTACTGCAAAGTACAATGCTAGGCATAGTTTTTCTACAGCTGAGTATTTACATTCACAAGAATTTAAAAACCTAGTAAGGTAATAAACTGCTTGTTCTTTGCCTTCTTCATTGTCCTAAGCTATAAAAACTTACAATGAATCTTCTATTGCAGCAATGTATAACTTCAAGGGTTTGTCTCTCCTTGGTGGCATCAACATTGGAGGCTTGGCCAAATAGGCTTTGATCTCTTCAAAAGCAGCTTGATGATCAATTGTATCCACAAATTCTTCTTCATTTTTTAGCTTTAACAAAAAAGAAAATTCTTTATTTTTCCATGCAGTGTTAGAAATAAACCTTCGAAAGAAATTAACCTGACCAAGGAATTTTTGTAATTCTTTCTTACTTGATAGATGTTTGGCCTCAATGATGACTTTGGCTTTATTCTGATCAATCTATATTCCCTTCTTGTGCACTATATGCCCCAAGAAGTTTTCAACTGATACACCAAAAGCACACTTGAGAGAATTGAGTTTCAACTTGAACTCTCTCATTCTTTTGAAAGCTGTTGTCATATGAACTAGGTGCTCCTCCATAGACTGGGATTTCACAACAATATCATCAATGTAACACTCTAAGTACCCTCCAATGAGATCATGGAAGATAGTGTTCATTGCCCTCTGATATGTTGCTCCAGCATTCTTCAACCCAAATGGCATCTTGACCCATTCGAAGGTGCCAATGTTTCCAGGACATCTGAAAGTTGTCTTGTGGACATCCTCATCTGCTATGCATATGCAGATCTGGTTATAACCCGAATGCCCATCCATCATAGACAAAATCTTGTGTCCTGCTGAGTTATCCACCAACAAATCAACTATAGGCATGGGATACTTATCTTTTAGAGTTGCCAAATTTAGGTTTCTAAAATCAATGCATACCCTTATTTTGCCATTCTTTTTAACTACAAGCACAATATTAGACAACCATTCAACATACATGGTTGTTCTAATGAAGCCTGCTTAAGAAGCCTAACAATCTCCTCTTTCACCTTTTGAACCATTTCAGGGCTCATCCATCTTGGTTTCTACTTATGTGGCCTGAAATTAGGCTTCATTGGGAGCCTATGTTCCACTAATGATCTGTCCAACCCAGTCAGTTCATTATTAGACCACACAAGACAATCCTTGTATTGTTTAATTACAACCAACAACTGGTTCTTGCCATTAGGATCTAACCAAGCACTAATATAGGTAGGTTGTTATGCTGAACCTTCACCTAGGTTGACTCTCGGTCTGTTACATGGCCTTTCTTCTTATTTCGGAGCTCACAAAATCACTAAATGAAGAGTTCAAAGAGGGAATAAAGAAAGGGACTTTAAGGTCAAGATAATCTGGACCGAAAGGGGTGCCAATGGGTGATAGCCCTAAGAGATGGCACATATCAAGGACAATAGGGGCCATCATGCCACACCAAAATTGGAAAAAAAATTAAAAGTAGGATTCCAAAAACAAAGTGCAGTAGGTATTAGAAAAGGGTCTTCAGGAATAGGGAACCTAGAGAGTCAAAGAGCGTCGAGAAGGTAGGGTTCTTGGAGGTCCCATGTTATGGAAGAACAACTCAGTCGTACCAATCCTCACATTTTGGCCTTAGTGTGGGCCAGCAGCGATGAGGTCGATTCATCCTCCAATTGCCCTAGTCAAGGCCACCTTCGTAAAGGAGGCAGTGATCCTCTAAATGAAGGTATAGAGCAGAAAACTGAGCAGGGGCTTCCTTGAAGATAGGTCCAAGGATGAACTCTTCTTGAGCATGGTGACAGGAAATGAAGATATGTACATCAATGGCACTTAATATAACATGTCAAATAAACCCAAATTTGATCCAAGTGTGTGATTAAGGCTTTTACTTTAAAACCCCTGAAAACACAAGAAAGAGAGCTATCTCCAGAACAGTAAGTAGAAACCTATGAAGGAGGGAAACATATTTCAAAATACTTAGCTTGGCTTTGAAAACAGGGAGTTGGCTTCGAAGCTAGTTTTTAAATTCTCAGCTTGGCTTCAAAAGCAGGCAATTGGCTTCTAAGCCAATTTTATACCTTAAACTCAGGTGTAGTTGGAGTTTGTTTGCTTCGAAGGTTTAGAGGGTATTCTTTTAGGCTTTCCACAAAAGGAAAATTCCTTCGAATGAGTCTTTGTAATGTTATGTGATTAGAATATGGCTTTTGCCTGATCTTTTGGCATAAATAAGCACTATGAAGCTAGTTCTTGGTCAAGCAATGTGGAAAGTTCAAAGACCAAAGGACTTATTTATGCATAAAAGCACTTTTTTGCACTTTTTTCTTAGATAAGACCCTTCGAAGGCAAATGTGGTCATTCTTAAGAGAAATTACATGCTTTGAAACACTTAAACCATGCTTCGAAGCAAGATTAGTTAAGTTAAAACTATTGTTTGCACAGATTGGATTGACCATATAATTTGGATATGAAAACCCAAGACAAATGTTGTCTCAAAATGAAACTCCATGCTTCGAACCTTTAAAACCAGACATCAAAGCAAATTGGTTGCTTCGAAGCTGTTATTCATAGATTACATAAACAAAGTAAGGAATAAAGTCATATTAACCATACAATCAATCATACAATTGGAATATAAAACTAGATCATGTAAATTGAAATAAGGAAAACCCAATTTTATTAAATAAATATTTACATTGGGAAAAACCTACTTGGTTACATTTTCAATTTCATAAAAGTATGGGATGGACAAAGTCACAAGATCATGAAACTTTGTCCAATGAAATTCAATAAATACATATTCCTTTTCTAGCCTTTCTTCTGTCCTATCTAAATTTGGTTTATCTAATTGATGAGCCCTTATTTGGAAGAAGAGTTATTGGGCCTTCATTTCAAATTCTGTTTGCTTGAGAGCTCTCTCCACCTCGTCCATCTTCTCTCTCGTGCGTATCACCCATATTGGTATTTTCTTCATTGGCATCTTCTCCATACTCTGAGTCATGATTCTTGAAGTCTTCATACTCTTCAAGAAGATTCTCTGCCTCATACTGAGTTTGAATGTGAGCAGCAGAACCTCCAGGGACTCACTACTAGCAGAATCATTTTTGTGCCAGTTGAGTAGGAGAGAGAGTTGATCCAAGAAAGTGTGAAGCTCTGCCTGGGTTACAGGGTTGAGGATGTCGCTTCGAGAGATAATGTCACAAGCCCATAAAAGATTCTTGTAAGGAATGTCATCTCGAAGGACCTCAAAGGATAAATGAGAGAAAACAGCAAGCAAGGTCTGGGCTCCGTACTGCTGATAAGCAGTTGGAGGAACTGAAGCCTGGTAGGGAGCAAAATCCTGGCTCTTGAAGAGGGTGAGCATCAATTCCTCAATCCAATTAGGATTGTGAGGCAGGAAAGGAGCAGTGGGTCCCTCCAAATGAAGGTGGAAACTGGGGTTCGTTCACACACTTCAGCCAATCAGAGGAACAAAGTTTTTCTTTTTTGGCTAAGAGTGAGGGTCTGATTCCCAAAGCTTCAATGAGGTGTAGGGTCCTTCGTACCATTCTAGTGGCAAGGTAGAGGTATACCATGCTGAAAATAAGTTGTCTTCAAGGCAGTGAAGACGGTCGAAAGGGACATATGGATACACTACAGAGCTGTGCATAAAGGGATGGATTATAATGGGGTCATCAAATTCAAGAAATCGATGGTGGATTCGTTCCTTTGTTTGAGGTTGAGTGGGTGTGGGCTAAGCATCCCAGCCAGTATTTCCAGAAGAAGATGAAGCAGCTTCATCCTAGGCAGAGAGTTTTGGAGTAGATGAAGAGCTTCTAAGATCCATTTGTGCAAATGCTTGGTCCATCGGTTCGTATGGTGCAAAAGCTTTCGTAACTTGTATAAATGGGGGCGGATAAGTGTGGCCAATAAATGCATGAAGGTTCCTTCGAGGTTAGTCATCATTGTCAAATACCTCATCGTATGCTCGATCAATGTAGGAGAAGGCTTTATTGGTCATTGAAGATGTATCAATCCCTTCGAATTCACAGATAGTGGAGGAAATGTTCAAAGCGTAAGGAAGAATTTAATGAAGTTCAGTGCTTCATTTCTAAGAAGACAGTTACACTTCTAAGATAAACCAACTCCATGCACATCCTAGGACATGGACAAAGAGTACTCCCCCACTAATATCACCAAGCATTGGATATATTAGTACGGGGGGTAATATTGGCTATATATTTTGTATAGGCCAATCACAGCTTAATATGTGGCATGTAAAGGGTGATTTGGGGAGTTAATGCAAGTCTCCAATCAACGACAGACACGTGGCAGTTCATATTGGTAATGGTGGGTCTGCGTCGCATGGAAGCAGTTAGAAGGTGCGAGGTGACGTAGCCCAATGGTTACTTACAATTCAGATTCAAATTCAAGAGGGAAGCCTAACTGCTAGGAATGCGTCATGGGAGCAGATGGTTCAGGGCCATAACCAATGATCGTGGAAGGGCATTTCGACGGTTAGAAGTCCACTTCGACGGTTACCATGGAGAGTATAAATAGAAGAGAAGGCCAACAGAAGAATGACCCAGACTCAGATCCAGAAACCAGTTGTTTACTTCATATTTTCTTTCCAGTTTTACATTTTCAGTTCTTCAATTCCTGTACTGCACTTCATTTCCTAGGAGTAGTTTCAAGTAGTCGTTGTTGTAAACATTTTCAAGGTTGAGTCATTTCATTGTAAGTTCTTATTCACTTAATGAAATTCAGTTTTTGAACTATTTTGTACTTGTGATCATTTAGAAGTTTCTCCTAAACAAGCCACCAGTAAAGTCCTCTTCATTAAGGTTGAAAGAATTTCAACATGATCATCTGATAATTGGTTGGCAATTAAAATTCGGTAAGGACTTATTGATCCTTACTGGCGCGTTTTAAATTACACAATTAACCTTCGAAAGCCAAAAGAGCCAATAGATGCCTTCTGGTTAGTTGCCAGTGAAGTGGCTTTGGTAGTACTTTTATAGTCTATTTGCAGACATATACATAGAGATTCCTAGTGTGTATATTTACTGTCCTATTTTCTATTTTAAATTGTGATATAAACTTGGCATAGCATTTTTTTTAATTTTTTTTTATCAGGCATAACATTGTTTTGAAAAAGGGAAAAAAAATGTTTTATGATAGCATTTCATATGCGTTCATCATGTAGCTTTGTTAAGCATCATACAGATCATTAAACTTATCTTTATTGGGAATTAGTTCACCCTATATGGAAACAACTTTTAGGTGCTAATGGTATACCTGCATCAAGGGGATAGCTTGGGAGAACAATCGAGCTGGACACTCATTTTTGTTTGTAAATTCGTTTTGTACAAGCCTAGGGCTTTATTTGTATTAGGTTTAGACCCACTTTTGTTGTAACCAAGCAATGTTTTGAAAATTTGTAACCATTAGGGTATGAATTTATCTTTATTTCTTTTGTTTCTATATATCTGTCACATGCTATAGATTCATAATCTAGGATTGGTGAATGTGTTAATGCATTATTAAAAAACATATTTTATTGTAATATTAGTCATGTTTGAGAGATCTCGTTGTGTTGATTCTAAAAATAAATATTGTAAAAATTATAATGTTTTAAAATTTTAAAAACCAAAATAAATATCACATCATGCTACTTTATAGACTATCACAAATGATGAAAAAATTAATGGATTTGGAGATTAAAAAAAAAAAAAATCGTAGTTATGATTTGGTGGAGTATACTTGTGTGTAAATGCCTCATAAATATTTAACTCTTTCTTTTTTTCTCTTTTTTTTTTGTTTAAATTTTTTAAATTTTTAATTTTTTTGGGTCCCCAACTAAGGAAGTTTAGCTAAAACCCCCTAGGCCCAACATGTCAGTGCGTAAAGAACAACCTAAAATATTTTACTTACTAAACCCCATGTTCTTCATAAAGGATAGACTAATATTTTTCCTTCTTTTTTTTTTCTTTTCTTTTTCTCTTTTTTTTCTGGACAATCTTGCCTTGGATTACATCTTAGAGATTTGAATCTAGCACGATTGACATTGATCATTGTTTATTGATTACAGAACTCACTGTTCTTCATTATTCATTATTCTTCAGTATCCAGTGTTCATTGTTCTCCAATCAAGGTTCATTATTCAATTATTGCAACCATGAACTTATTAGTAATCATTGTTCTTCATTCCATTAATGTTTGTGTTAAGAGTTGAAGCTTCATTCAATCATTGTTTGATTGTTGTTCAAATTCGATCATGTATGTTGAATTTTTGATTAGTTGTTTGTTTGTTTTCTTCGATTTGTTTTTGTTGTGTGTGATTCGTAATGGTATTTGTTTACTAGTTTGTAAATATGAAAGTAAAATTTCATCTCTGCTTGTTGTGGTTGCTCATTGTAAGATGTACTAATTTTTTTTATACCTTGTTCATAGAATGACAGTAAAATTCTACTCTGATAGTGTGCCCTTCTGTGATTTGTTTTGTAAACTCGTAATCAAAATATGTTTCCTAATTGATTGACAGTAAAATTTTACTATGAATCAGAGTAAAAGTTTACTACTTACGTCAATTTCAATAGTAATTGTTTTTATATAAAGGAATTTTTTATTTTTTATTTTTTTGTACTTGTCCTTGATATATTAAAGTTTTATTATGCTGTTTAATAAAACTGAAAATTGAAAATTAAGTATTGAAAACTAAATGTTAAATTTTTTAAGTTGAAAAACTGTTTGATAAAAATTTTAAGTGCTGAATTAAAAATAAGTTATTTAATATGTATAAAATCAAATTTGAAATTTATTATTTTTGAATTATATATTTTAATTTTTATATTGTGATGGTAATAGTGGTAGTGGTGGCAGTAGCCTAGTGGTAGTGGTGGTGGTGGTGGTGATGGTAGTGGTGGTGGTAGTAGCGATGATAGTTGTAGTAAATAATGGTGTTGTTTATGACAATAATGACAATGATAGTGGGGGTGGTGGTGGTGGGGGTGGTGGTGGTGTCATGATGGTAGCGGTAGCTGTAGTAATGGTGGTGATAACAGTAGTGATGGTGGTGGTGATGGTAGTGGTGGTGGTGGCAGCATGGAAGTGGTGGAAGTAGTAACGATGGTGGTAGTGGCGGCAGTGACATGGTGGTAATGGTGGTGGTGGCATGATGGTAGTGGTGATTGTAGTAATAGTGTAGTGGTATGGTGGTAGTGGTGCCAGTAATAGTAGTGATGATGGTGGTGGTGGTGATAATAGTGGCGGTGGCATGATGATGGTGGTGGTAACGGTAGTGGTGGCGGTGGCATGATAATGGTGGTAGTAGTGAGTTTATAATAGTATTTATTGATATTATGTTTAGTATTTATAAATTCAGTTAGAATTAAGTAAGTTTTATATGACTCAATTTTTTTTTTAAATTTTAACTTATATTTTAAAAGGCACTTAAATTTCTACGTGATATTAATTATTGTTATCAAACGATCTTATTTGATTATCATTTAATTCAATTTTAAAAACTGAACGCTCCTAAACCATTAAATGAATTTTGCGGTAGATCAAACTTGGTGGAAAACATGTTCCAAAAACTGGACTGAGTTTGGGTTGAGGAAAGGATTCTTCACAAATGGGCTGACAACTCACCTTTGAGCCCCAATTGCATGGGTTTGGTCTGAGCTTCAGTAACCTTCAGCCCGGATCATCCCAGCCCTATTTACGTGTTATAATGAATGATAGGAGTTTTATTGCTAAAAATGAATGATAGGAGTTATGAAAGGGGGAATATCAAATCAGTATAATTTTGTAAAAATAATTACAAATTAATAAGAAATTCTATAAGTATTAATAATTAAAATTATAACTTTTTCATGAATTTGTAATTTTTTTTTTCTAAAATCCCACTGTGGTACGATTACCCCCTATAAAAACGACCCCAAGTTTAGTTTTTTGTTTTGAGTTGAGTTTAGTTTTTTTTTTTCAGTTTAATTATTTTAAATTCACTTAATCTAGATAAATTTAAAAAATAGCATATTTATAAAAATATCTTTTAAAAAAATCATAACATACAAAATATATGAAAAAATGAAAAAATAATACATTTTCATTTTTTTTTTAGGGTTAATTACACTAATAGTCCCTATAGTTTGGGACTTGTGTCATTTTGATCCCTGACTTTTCAATTGTGACACATTTGACCCTGAATTTTAAATTTTGTTCCAAATAAGGACAATTGAAAATATTATTAGATTTCTCAAGGGTAAAATCGTCAATTTGATAAAATATAAACTAATTTGACAAAAATAAATGTCAAAAAAATATTTTTAATTTTTTTAAAATTATTTTTATCCACCAATAATAAAATTATGTAAAATTAATAAAAATTACATGATTAATTTTTTTAAATTAATTTTACATGATCATTATCCAAACACATAATAAAAATTAATTTAGTAAAAAAAAAATAAATGTCTAAATGATTTATCAATTTTACATAATTTTATTTTTAGTAGGTAGAAATAATTTTTAAAAATTCAAAAATATTTGTTTGACATTTATTTTTGTCAAATTAGTTCATATTTTTTCAAATTGACAATTCTACCCTTGAAAAATCTAATTATATATTCAATTGTCCTTATTTGGAACAAGATTCAAAATTCAGGGTCAAATGTGTCACAATTGAAAACTCAGGGACCAAAGTGACACAAACCCTAAACTATAGGGACTATTTGTGTAATTTGCCCTTTTTTTTATATTTAGTAAATTTTTTTGGATAAATAAAAATTACACTTTATTTACTTAAAATACAGATTATCCCATGTGATTTTGGAAATTACAAATACCTAATTTTTTATTTAACAACATAAATAAAAAAAAAAAAAATTCTAACTATTCTATGGAGAGAATCCGGACAATTGCCCAAGTGGGAATGAAGAGAGCACTTAGTTGCTAAGGTGACTTAGGTTTTAGGTTCGAGCTTATGGAGAGACATTGGCTTGCGTTGTAATATAATTACTAACATACTAACTGTTATTTTGTGAGGAAAAAAACTACTCTCCTATACAACAATAAAATTACAAGAATTATTAATTGAAATGTTTTTGACATCATTAAAAATTATTAATTGGCTTAATAATTATTAATAAATGAGTCATTTGTTATGTGATTAGAAATTTGCAGGAACAAATGTAATTTTTAGAACCACAAGGATAATCTGTATTTTAAGCAAATTTCAAAGGTATATTTTTCTATTATTTAAATTATATATTTCTTCACAAATATTTTGACTTTCTGAAAGGATGTTTGGCATATAGCTTAAAAAAGTCACATTTTTGTTTTCTTAGATTTTTTCAAAAAAAAAAAAAAAAATCTTGAGTGATCTTTTTTTCAAACTTACTTCAAATTTTTTTACTTTTTTGGTTCATGTTGTGCAGACAAATCTAAAAAATAAAAACAATTAAAAAAGAAAAAAATTAAAAAAGAAAAAAGAAAAACAAAGGCAAAAACAAAAACAAAAATAAAAAAGTCGAAAAACCAACTTTTTTGAACTTTTTTTTTGTCATTTTTGAACTTTTTTCTTCATATTTTCTTTTTTTTTTTATTACTTTTTTGGTCCGTCTACCCAAAATTGTTGAATTTTAAAAATAAAATTAAAAAAAATCACCAAAGAAGTAAAAAAGTAACAAAAATAGCAAACTCCAAATATTAGATAAGTATATCTAAATTAGGTATGTACGAGTAGGAAATAATCGTTACTTGTATAATCTTATTGACCAAACTCGTGTTCCTTCAAACGTCACCGTATGACATGAAATCACAAACGTAAGTGTAGATACCCCATTTTTTACCGCTCTTAAGACTTGGGCGCCTTTGGTTGATCACTCGATGATGAAAGTTATGCTGTGCAAACATTTGATTTCTTCAGCAAGAAGAGCTTCTAAATCCCAACCTTACACCCCATTTTGACCAAAACTATTTTAGACCCTAAAACCCTCTTTTTCAATATATTTTTGAAAACATTTCTACGATGTTCCAAGACTCGCATTTCGTTTAAAAAATTACATTTTTCGGTAAACCGAGTAAGGACAAAGTGGAAATAAATGGAAGAGATGTGAACTCTTTAAAAAAATCTTTAAAACCTCATATTTATAGGTTTGGAGTTGAAGAAAATTGGAGGAGAGAGAAGAAAATTACTTGTGGAAATGGTTGAGCATGAAACCGTTAAGAGAGAACTGAGTAGCCTATACTAAATTAGGCCTATCTCTTTGTAAACTTAGAATTTAGCTGTAAGGCCATCACCATTGGAAAGTGGACTTCTGGGGCTTCAATTTAGACTCAAGAATCTCCTAAAGTCGAGTCTGGATGAGGGAGATATGGCCGTTTGAAATTAGGCATCAATTCGATTAAGATAGAAATGAGCAACCTTCATTAAAATAGGCATATCTCTTTGCATACTGTGAGGCTGCCACCATTGGAAAGTAGACTTCTGGGGATTTAATTTAGACTTAAAAATGACCTAAAACCAAGCTCGAATGAAGAAGATATGTCCATTTGAAGTCGGGCCTAGAAGCAGATTTTTGTGGCCGACAGGCCACTACTTGTGGACGGCAGGCCACCACTTTTGGCCTACCGGCCACTTGTGAAAAGCCCAGATATTTTGTGTCAGCTATCCCCCAAAAGCTCCAGCTGTCCCTATATAGATATTTTCGACCTAAGGGGCTGTTTTTCTATATATACTTGACCTTCCCTTATGGTTTTAGGTTACAAAAAATTCAAAGGGACCAAAACTTGAAATTCTCTCTCTATCTCTATCTTGCAACCTATACACTCTCTCTCTACACTTCCTAAACCTATGTTGGAGCTCTCCTTACTGAGATTATTGAGTCCAAATTTCAGCTCTTGAGAGTGTAAGCTTTGTGGTTTGTGAACGAAAGAGTAACCTTGCTTCAAGAGGAAAAATCAGGCATCAGTGGCTGGCAGACCATCATTTGTGGCCGGCAGGCCACCACTTCTAGCCTGTTGGCCACCTTTGCAAAACCAAGCAGTGTACTTTTCTAGCAAAACAGAGTTGGTTTTGAGGTGAAAAATAGTGCAAGTGTTCTACTGTGCAATAGAGGCATCTGACAGCAGAATAGTGACTTTGTCGAGTGGAAATCCGCACATGCATGAGCGTTCCTCGTTTCCCAAGGCGGAATAGTTAGAGAAGTTAGCTTAATACTTCTCTCATATTGTATTCATGTTGTAATTAGTTAATTTGTAATTCATTAGTTAGTTTTAATTTGTTAAATGTTGTAATCATTAATTAGCTAGTTTAGTTAATTATTTCATTCGTTTTGTAATAGTTAGTTAATTCGTAGTAATTAGCTTAGCTAGTTAGTTTATTCGGACTTTCTTGCTTGATGACGCAAATATTGTAATAATGTGTATGTTTTCCAACCCCACGTCTTTCTCCCTTTTATTTATCCGCTTATTATGGATAGAATAGAACATCATGTTTCATTTAGCATATTTCATGTTTGCATCCACTTGTATTACATGCATTGAGGCTCGGCGCATCATTCTAGCTTGCATCATTAGTTAAATACCTTTTTGAATACGTGCTTAGACCGCATGCTATCAAATCGATTCATATGCCATGTTAGTGATCGAGCCTAGTAATTACATATCGCATTAGTCATATTGCATTCGTTAAGATCATGCAATTTTTTCTTACTCTTTTGTTTATTTTGGCTTGGAGTACTAGGTGAGCTTTTATTCGCTTTAGCATATCGCATAAGTATGATTGTTGCCATATCTAGCATGTTCACCATGAGGCTAAGTGTTTATATGATAAGCTGTTTGAATGCCTGTGGATGAAGGCTAGTTGCTTGAATTGGAATAATTTGAGTAAAGTTTATATGTGATCACTTTTTCAAATAGTACATATTCAAAACAATTTTTCAAAACAAACACAAATCAACTGTTCCAATTTTTGCAAATTAGTCTATAATTGTATGTGTGTGCATCACATAGTAATGCTAGCCTAAATAATCGAAACAAGAGCATATAATGTAAATAAAAAACACATCATGATTAGTAGAGACTGATCTTTGATCGGGCAAGCGAGGGTGCTTAATTCATGACCTTCCCCTCTCGTACCTTAGTTCTTGAGCCAAGACAATCTTGGTGATAACGGACACGTGGCCTTTGGCACGAGTCATGGATTTCCTAAATTTCTCAAAAATATTTAAGTGGCAACTCTGTATCTGGTAAAGTAGTTCATTTTTGACATTTTGATTCAAAATTGATTTTCCAAAAGATTTGCCGGATTTGGACTCTTTGGTGTTTATCTATTTCACATTGCACTTGTGAGATCAGATTCAGAACTGCGAGAGTTCGATACTGTAGGGCTAGTCGTCTTCCGAAAGGAGCACAAAAAGTTGAGCTACAGTAAGCTTGCCGGCGGGTGTGTACCAGAAACCCCTTCAATGCTTAAGTCAGCAAATAGGATAAACAAGGAGGAAACTCTATGAATTCAAGTTCTAAAATTGCAATACTTGGAATTAGGTTAGGCTTGAGCTTTTATAAATTTCTCATGGCATAATCTTATTTGGAATCTAATTCCTCTTCATAGAATTCTCTTAGAAATCATATTTGTAAAGGATAAGGCCTATTCTTTAACGCCTTACTTACTGTAAACCAAGTGGGATGGCATAACTCTTTGCACGGTTTCTAGCCGAGCAGCTGAACTACATTTTCCTTACTAGTTCTTCTGACAGCTAATCAACACGACGCAGTGCACAAAGCTAGCGCAGTGCGCAACCAGTCTAACGTTGTGTGGCGCACAAACTAGCCCGACTAAGCCATGTGCTCAATTACAGTCGACCGGTCAAACGAAGATAACTCGGTCTAATCTTGATTACCATATTAGATGAGGACAACTAAACCAGCCTAACCTTAGCCTAAGGCCCAATAAAGCTTAGCTCAGCCCATTAGAACAACCCAGACCAAGTCTTACAGGTAAAACCATGCAACACATTTGATTGGCTAGACCTCCTCTACATGGCCTAAACCATGCAACCTTGTAGGCCAGAGTAGTCCATAGCCTGGCCTACAACAAAGGTCTGATTTAGCCCGCCCCAAATATCTCGTCACAAATTCCCCTCTCAATTGCCCTTTAATTCCATCTGCAACAGCATGACCGGGATTACTTCATCCAGTCGAGATATATTGTACCTCAATCTAATTATTTGGCGGGTCTAAACCATTTTGGCGCTTCATTCAATCGACTTTTCTGTCAACACATCACACCTAGGATACGTGGCACACACATGTTAGTTCTATGCACCTGGTACAGCCGTCACGCACGACTCCCTAAAAATTTGAATCATGGCGCCCTATCACTTTCTATACATATAGCCCATACATACACATGAACAACCACTATTCATCTTCTTCTCGGCAACACCCTAAAAACTAGAGTACCAAACCCTCGATTTCTTATATTTCAGACCAAGATCAAGGTGTCCTTTTTCTAGCAATCGATTCACCATCTCCAGTATAGCATCTTCATCAATTAAAATCCAGTCTTGTGCTCTAAATCGTAAGTTCTCCATGCTTTTTTTTATTTCCCATTGTTGTTCTTCATGCTATCAATATTCTTGAGCCTTAACTTCATTAATCTCACCCAAAAATGAGAGTTTAGCACAAATAACTAACAAAACCTAGGTAAAACAGTATTTGAGACTAAGTTAAAGGTTTAAATAGCCTTTAATCCATCACTTGTTGGTACACAGTCCACTTTCTGAGATGAACACGAAAGAATATGGGCTAAACTATGCAAAAGTTTTGCTTATGATCTAAAAACATAACCCAACCAAGCAAAATTCTTGTTTGCACAGAGTTTAATAAACGAGAACCAAGCAACATCATTAAATTGAGCTAAAACCCAGCTCTATTGAATGATTGAGTTAAAACCCCACTTAAGCAAGCTACCAGGTTAAAACCTTGCTCGTGCTCTCAATCGGGGCTAAAACCATGCTCAGCAAATAACTCTTAATTTTTCATCGTGCAGACTCCTAAGATTTACCAGGCACACCAACACACTGAGTAGTTCCCCATACCAAGCAAACTCCACTTGGCTAGGCAAAACCAATGTAATCGAGCTCCATGGGCCGATATAACTTCTTGGTATCCAAGCTGAGAGCAATAACCAAGTTTCGAAGAGATTACGGCATCCCGGACAACGTCCACTTTGAATTGGGTGAAGAGGGAATCCTACCTTGGGGCAAACCAAGTTTCTACCCTTTCACCATGTTATCTATTGTAAAAGGGGGCCTCCGCTTCTCAGTGCAACCCTTAATCTGCGAATTCCTGAGGCAGAGCAGACTCTACCCCACATAAGTGTCCGCTAATACCTCCCAAATAATAACGTAATAGCTCAGTTAAACCGCATGTTAAATTTAAACCTCGGTTTAGCCGAGATATTCCGTTAATACATGCTCGGCCACACAAATGATGGGTTTAATTGGTACTTAAAAATCAAGAGGGGTTGTGAACGTATGGTGACCGGCACACCGGACAAGGACCTGCACGACAACGATGATTTCCTTTGGGTAAATGACAATAATGAAACCACTGAAGTACCCAATTGGTTCATTAATCACGACAAAGGCAAAACAAGTAGAACTAACTATTTGGAAATCGAGCTAACTTACTCTTGCATACATTGCACTGAGCCAACCGTTTTCTTTTGTAGATCTGTACTAACTCCAGAATTAATATTCATGCTCGAACGAAAACACCATCAGGGTCGTGCTAAAGTGCAAGTAACGAGACTGCCACGACCTTTTAGGTAACGAACTGAACTACAGCTATTCCGCTTCGCTCAAAAGCAATGTGACAAACTTCTTGTTTAAGCTTTCTTTTCTCCCAAATCCAACTTTTCCAAATGTGCCCTTGATTCACCTAACCGACGAAAAAGACATGATGAAGAGGAACTGAATTAAGAATCTGATGCTCGCCACGTCCAAAGAGACAACCACCACTTCAATTGCTTCACCAGGCCAAATGAACGAGCAAGATTTAGGAACCATGCTAGCCTTGGCCCCCACCACAGTTCCATCAGTCAGCTCGGAGTCATGCCGGGCAAGTAAGAGGGCTCGTGCATCTAATCCATCTGTGGATCTTACAGTCGAGTTTGCACTGAATAACGGGTTGCTAAAGTAGCCCCTGCCCAAGCCTATAACCAACCTTGACTCACCATGGTAAGGTTATTACTAAGGTAGACTCCATTACTGAAGACAAGGAGAACTTGGTCGGCTATAATCTTTCAAAGGCCTTGCTCTTATCGGCTGACATGCAAAAGTGCAGCCACATCCCTAACACTCGAGTTATCAAATCTATGGTGAAATCTATGACTAGGGTAATGCTTCAATTGATTAGTCTTCTTAAGTTTTTGCTTGGTTTCCTTTATTAACTCTAGTTTTTATTACAGGCCATTCAAAAATCTCATGTGGCAATGGAGTGCCTGGTAAGACTGTAGAAGAAAGTGCATGAGAACAACTACCGCACAAAAACCTTAAAAATGAGCTAGGTCGTTCTCAGTCTTCCTTGGAAATGGCTAATGTTGACAATACACAACTCCTTAGCTAAATAGTCGATGCCGAGAAACAGGGGGATATTGCATTGGTCAAGCTAGGGAAGCTGAAGAAAGAAAAGGATGTCATGATGAAGGATGCAAAAGATAAGGGCAACGGGGCTGAGGAAAACTATGCCAAACAGATTTATGCTGCCAATGACATCTTGTTCCAGTCTAGCTGGAAGGCCCCGTGTAATGTTTTGAAGATAAATGGAAAGTAACTTTTTGTAATAACTGCGTCATCACTTGTCTGCTTTATTTGTTATACCGCCCTATTTTGTTGAGCAAATTGCTGCTCAGCCAAAATTTGATAGGAACTCTAACCTGTTTGGTCGAGCAAAGTGCCGCTCGACTAAGATTTTAAAAGTTGGACAAACCTCTCAACCTACTCTATCGAGCATAATACCGCTTAGCAAGGACTTTGAAAGTTGGACAAACCTTCTAACCTACTTTGTCGAGCAAAGACCGATCGGTAAAGATTTTGAAAGTTGGACAAACCTTCCAACTTACTTTCTTGAGCAAAATGCCACTTGGTCAAAGATTTTCAAAGTTCAAACCAAAGTAGTTGTCCCTGGACTGTGCTGTCACTGCTCGGATAGTCTACTCAGGGAAATCTAAGTTTATTACATTAACATGGTGAAACTACAAAAGAGTCTGGAAAAAAAAAAAAAAACTGTCTACTTGTTTTATTAATGAAAAGTTAAAAATTAATAGTGTAAAAACTAAAAATAGAACAACTTCAAATTGACAGTATTCTAACCTTGGAATTGCTAGGTCATCCATGTCTTCTAAGTTGTAGGCTCCTTTTCTAGCCAACCCCACAACTTTGTAAGGTCCTTCCCAGTTAGGTCCTAATTTGCAATCACCAGGCACCCATGACTTTGCGTAGAACCCAATCTCCCGCCTTGAACTGCCTCGGATACACGGTTTTGTTATACTTTCTAAACAGTTCTTGTTGATATGTCGCAATGTGAATAAGAGCTTTTTTCCTTCTTTCCGCTGCCAGGTTAAGTGCCAAGGCTATTGCTTCTCCGTTCAAGTCTAGATCAAGGCAATGACAGCCTCTATGCTATAAGCCAAGACAAAGGGTGTTTTCCCGGTCAACCGTCTTAGGGTTGTTCAGTAGGCCTAGAAGATATGGGGTAGTTCTTCGACTCATTTTTCCTTTGTTTTCTCCAATCTTTTCTTCTGGCCATCCAGGGTTACCTTGTTTGAAGCTTTTGTCTGACCATTAGCCTTGGGGTAAGCTGGCATGGAGTTGTAGAACTTTATCTTTTGCTTTTTACAGAAGCCTTTAAAGATCTTCCCATCAAACCGAGTGCCATTATTTGATATCAGAGCCTTAGGAACTCCAAACTGAGTAATTATGTTTTGCTAGACAAACTTCTTCACATCTTTCTGCTTAATGGATGCAAGTGCTTCTGCTTTAATCCATTTAGTGAAGTGATCTGTTACTGCGATGAAGAACTTCATGTTCCTTGGTGTGCTTGGAAGCGGTCTTACAATGTCCAAACCTCACATAGCGAAAAGGCCAAGGGCTAGTTAAAGGTAAGAGTTCTCTGGCTGATTAATGGATTTGATGTGCAAATTTCTGACATTTTTCACATTTTCTGACGTACTTCTCCTCGTCTGCTTGCATGCACGACTACCAATATCCTTGAGAAATAGCTCGATAGGCCAACAATCTTCCACCTTGGTGGCTTCCACAAATTCCTTTGTGAATTTCATACAAGAAAGCTTTAATCTTGCTAGAATGGACACACTTCAATTATGGACCAGTGAAAGACTTCTTGTATAGCGCCGGAGATGGGAAAGCCAAAATCGTTGTGATTTTTCTTAGATTTTATTCACTTCCTTTTTGTCATTGGATAAAATCATGCCCTTCAAAAAAGTGATAATGGGGTCCATCCATGAAGGTTCTAGTTCGGCGCATAATACCTCCGCTGCTTCAGGTTCTTCAATGATTAGCCTAGGTAAGAAGTCAATTAACTAGGGGTTGGGCATGGACGTATCTGACATGGCTGCTAAACCGGCCAACTCATATGCCTTGCAATTTTTGTCTTTGCTAATTTGCTCTATTCTTACAACGTTAAACTTCTTAATCTCCGTTCTAACCAACTTCTAATACTTGGCCATTCTGTTATCTTTCGCTTCATATTCACCAGATATTTGGTTGACCACCAATTGAGAGTCACTGTACACAATTAGCTCAGTAGCCTTTATGCAGAAGGAGAATTTCAAACCGGTTAAAAAATGTTTTGTACTCCGTTTTATTATTAGATACTGGAAAGTCAAGTCTGATCGTCTTCTCAATAGTCAGACCATTTGGCGAGATAAGCACAATTTTCCAAGCCTAGCTCCATGTTTGTTAAAAGCCTCATCAACAAATAGCTTCTATATCTCTTCGACAAACATTTCTAATAAACCGATGGATCTGAAGATGTTTTTAGGCCTGCTACTTCAATTACTTCTTTAACCGCATTCTCCAATCACAGCAGATCTACTTGTTCACCAACTTCTTTGCTCGATTGCCCTATCATTTCCCTTTTAGGCACGTCATCACAAATCGTGCTCTCTGTCGGCTTACATCTTTACTCCTTTGCAAGGCATCATTGGAGTTAGTAGATTGTGCCACTACTGCCAAACTTAATAGTGCATTGCACGGTTTATCTACCTGGAGTGAAGCCTTAATCGGTTGTAAGGCTGCTGAGGGTTGTGTTATTCCCACGACACTAACCTCCTTGTTCAGTTTCACCTGTCAGATAAACTAGGCAAACAGAATGACTTCTTGGAGCAAACTCTACAACAAAGTCTGCCAATGTCTGGGCTTTGATAGCTGTTCTAGGTTGAAATTTGATGTCAAATTGTCATAATTCGACTGCCCACTTTAAAATCCTCCCAGAAAAATTTGCCCTTTCAAACAAAGCTTTTAATGGAAATGCAGTCAGAACCACAATTGTATGGGCGTGAAAGTAGTGCGGCAACTTTCTGGATGCCATCATTAAAGCCAAGGCAAGGTTCTCCAATGGCAAGTATCTCGTCTTAGCGCTAAGCATGGTCTTACTCACATAAAAAATAGGCAAGCGTTGTATTTTCTCTGCGCACATAAGCATTGCGCTAATAGCATATGAGAGACCACCAGGTACAAATATAGCTCTTCTCCAGGTACCAAAGTCGCCAAAACTGGTGGAGAAGACAAGTATCGTTTCAATTCCTCTAGAGCGAGGTCGCACTCTTCATCCCAGTTGAACTTTGACTTGAGCACTTGGAAGAAAGATCTGGAACGATCCGAAGATCGACTTATAAATCTGTTTAGTGTGGTTGCCAACCCAGTTAGATGTTGCAACTCCTTCACAGCATTTGGTCTCTCCAACTCTTGAATGGCTTTGAGTTGGGAGGGATCTGCTTTTATTCCACGGGTAGTCACCAAGAACCCTAAAAATTTACTCGATCCCACTCCAAATGCACACTTGGATGCATTCAGATGAAACTTGTGAATCTTCAAAATTTGAAACATCTCTACTAGGTTGCTAAGATGGTTAGACTTATTCTTGCTCTTGATCACCATATCATCGGTGTATGCCTCCATTGTTTTGCTGAGCAATGGGGCAAACATCTTGGTGACCATCCTTCGGAATATTGCCCCTACATTTTTTAGGCCAAAGGGCATACCTTGTAGCAATACAACCCCATTGGAGTTGTGAAAGAAGTGATATCTTGGTCTGGTTCATACATAGCGATATGATGATATTTACAATATGCATCTAGAAAGCTAAGACAGTTGTGCCCCACTATTTGGTCCACCAGTTAGTCAACTTTTGGTAAAGGAAAGCTGTCCTTTGGGCACACTTTGTTAACCATTCTGTAATCGACGCAAACGCACCACTTACCATTTCTCTTTGGCACAACAACAGTGTTCGAGATCCACTTTGGATAATGGTTTCTCTGATTGCCCCTACTTCCAACAGGTTTCATGCTTCTTTGGCCACCACTTTCACTTGGTGCATAGCCGACCTGCGAGTTCTCTGTATAACCAGTTTGGCATAGGAGTTGACATTGAGTTAATGGTAGATAAAATTTGGATCAATGTCGGGCATATCATATGGCGTCCAAGCGAACACCTCAATATTGGAGATCAAAAAATCCACGATCCCCTTTCTTTCAATGCTGGACAAAGATGAGCCTAGCAAAAAGAACTTTTTTAGGTTGTTCTCATCAATCATAACTTCCACAAGCTCTTCAACGGCCTTTTGCCTAGCCTCCTTGCTTACATCTTCAAAAATCTCTTTGTTATTCGATTCTTCTACCATTTCAACGAATCCATTGGCAGCGCGACTTCCATTCACTATGACAAAGCACTGTTTTGACATGATCTAATCTTCCAAGACCTCTTCAATTACCCCAACTTTATTTGGGAACCACATTACCTGATGGTATGTCGATGTTACAATTATGTTCTCCCAAGGATGATGTGGTAAATGGATGGGACTTTCAAAACCCAAAACTCTACTTGCTTGACCACCAAGACCGCTTTGACCAACAAAATGATCTTACTCAACAACTATTTAGACATGGAGTTAAAACTCACCAGATAAGACATGGCGGGGCCCAAGTCTATTTCATCCAAGTTCAGTTATTTGAAGGTGTCATAGTACATAATTTCGCATGAGCTCCTCTAGTAGATCAAGATCCTTTTGATGTCATAATTCCAGACGCACAAAGTAACCACTAGCTCATTATTGTGGGGATTTTGCAATCTTGCTAGATCTCTATCAGAGAAGGAAATCACATTCCTTACTTCTGTTTTCCTTTTCTTAAACGTTGGCTGAACATTGAGTACCTCTCTTATGTGTTGCGTTTTTTTTTTATCATTCCTTTAAGCTCTTAAACTCGTTTAGGCTCAATGATCCCATAGATCACATTAATCACGCCTTGAGGTGGATCGTCAGGTGTTCCATTCAGCATGTTCTTATCTTGAGACCATGGTCGAGCTCCTCATTCAATATAACGGTCCAAGTGGCCCGCAGCCATCAACTCCTCTAAGAGCTGTTTCAATGGCACGCAATCCTCAGTTTGATGCTCCTTCTCGTCATGGTAGGTACAACGGTACCTTTCATTGTAGCCCTTCTGTGCTTCGTCCAACTTAGTTGGCCATTGGACAAATGGTTCATCGTGGATTTTGCTAAGGATGCAGTAAATAGGTTTCTTGAACACCGTAGAGATGGCAGTGCGAACCTTCAACTTCCTCGCCTTGTTTTCTTCACTACTTAGCAGTGGGTCACCCTAGTTGTTATCACAGTTTCTATTGCCTTGCATCTCATTCTTACCAACTATATTAACTGTGGTGGAAGATTTTTTGTTCCATAACGCTGTTGTGCTGGACTTCACCTTTGCTTGGGCGACATCTTCTTCTACCCTTATACGTGAACCCTTTCCATCAGAGCTTCCATGATTAGGGGTGTCGTCATGGTCATTGATTCTTTTAGTTTATGCTTAACTAGCAATCCACGCTTGTACTGAGTGATTGCTAGGTTGGTAGTACATTCATCAATCTAATTGAATGTCTCTCAGTATCTATTGTTGTATGACTTCAATGACTTCTGCTTCCCTATATTAATGGCCAACGATTGATCGACCTTCATAGGCATCTTGGTGTTTGTCTTGAATCGGGTAACAAACCCTTCTACAAGTTGCCCCTAAGAAGCTATGCTGCCTTCAGGCAACCTCTTAGAGCATGTCAAGCCCAAATCGCTTATGCTTGATGGAAAAAGGATGCACATCAAGGTGTCGTTTCTCCTGTGTATAGTCATGACTTGTCGAAAGTTGCTAAAATGCATGTAGGGATCTGACTTCTCGTCATAGATCATGAGCTTTGGCTGATTAAAGCCTATTAGTAGTGGCGCATTCTCAATTTCTAGTGAGAACAGCGTACTATGTAATCTCGCCAACGCCTTATCCGCTAGTTCGTAGGTGATGTAAGGCATTAGCATTGCGACCTCGACGCTTCCATGCGTCCTCGAAGCCAATCTTTGCACAGATGACACCTTATGAGGGTCGTGCGCTTGGGCTACTTCTCTCCACTATGCCCTTTCATCGAGCACAGTCCGCAAGTCTTTTAATCTGGGTAATTTTGTATAACGAGAACACTTTTAGTGAGTATGTAAGGGGCGATAGCTACTCCCTTTCGTGTATGATCTTTTTGACCTCGTTCTCTCAAACCAGGAGTGACGAGATCTTGGTGTCCTTGACTGAGAGCTGCATATCCTGAGGCCCCTACTCTCAGAAGGTTCTGGCGAAGCGCGCCCATCTTGGTCTCTAGAACTATGGGATTAAGTGCATTTTCCGCAAGTTTCTACACCAGCGACACCTTTGCCCCTCAACTGGCACTTCAAAACCTCTATATATGCTGCCATCCTCTTTATTAATTCATCTTGGTCCATCACACGATCTTTCAAAACTTGAGAATCAATTTGTCGTCTTTGCTCATCTAGGCTTTGGGAACGGTGAGGGCTCAAACCACGTTTTTCTTACATGCCCTTGTGAGGGTTTCTTTGTTGTGAGTCCAAATCAGTTATGTGAGGAGCAGGAGGTAGATTCTCGCACCTCCTGTTCGCCTTCAGTGTTTGATCGTCGATGGCTGAAAGAGGTAGATCGTCATTATTCGCCATTAAATTGTCAGAAAGAGCTTGATCAAAAGGTTTGTTCTGTAAAAATTTTCACAGATGGCATCAATTGTGCGAGCACAAAATAATCATCACCCGTATAATCCTATTGACCAAACTCGTATTCTTTCAAACGTCACTGTATGACTTGAAATCACAAACGTAAGCTTGCTGAAGGGGGTGTGTCAAAAACATCTCCGATGCCAAAGTCAGCAAATAGGACAAACAAGGAGAAAAAGCTCTGTGAATTCAAGTACCAAAATTGCAATACCTGGAATTAGGTTAGGCTTGAGCTTTTATAAGTTTCGCATGGCAGAATGCTATTAGGATTCCAACTCCTCTTCGTAGAATCTTGTGACGCTCCAAAAATTGAGAACATCAAGGAATATATTAACAATAAATACATGGTTTATCTAAGATTACAAGTGTAGGAAACGTTACTAATGAGTCCTTTGGTTAATAACCAAGTAAGATCCTAGGATCGTTGGAGGAGTCAGTATAGTCTCCCTTCAAAGTCTAACTACCTTAGATACCAGAGCTACCTTTTTGACAAATCTTAACGAGGTATTAACACAAGGTCTACGTAAGTCAACGAGAAAATAAGGAATAGGTAATTCAAAAGATATGTATACATATATAATAATTACAAAATCATGTCTTAAATATAATAAGAGATTTATCACTTAAAAACTCAAAACATGTTTATAAACTAGTTTCTAATTCTCCTAGGGTAGCCACACGTCTTCAACGCTTCAGCTTCGCCTTCGACCGACTAATGATCTTCAATACCTGGCATGAAATACCATGAGCTTTGAATGTCTAGTAAACGCACACACACCTTGTCCCTTTTTCCCAATCCAATACACAATAATGACATGATCATAATATATAGTGAAAGTAATAACCAAGAAGAGCTTATAATAAATTTCAGTTCTCAAGAATAACGGTCAATCAAGATAGTTCTAGGTAACTCCCCGCAGAATGTCGTTCCTACCCAACACTCCAAGCTTACCTTTAGGCAAACCGATATCCTTTCTTGCTCACCATTCCAGATGCCCACTTCTAGGGTTATATACCCAAGTCGTGTCATCTTGGAATACAGGATAGTCATAACCCTGTCGCGACCACAAGAAATCTCATTTGTGTCTCGGTTTACCATAGGAATTCTCATCTGTGCCACAAGCGTTCTCATTTGTGTTCTGCAAGACCACTGCACGGATGACATAAAAGACCACATTCTAAACCTAAGCCAACTCGAGTATCGCGACACAACTCGTGCAAGACTTTTGTCTTCAATTAGGGAATGCATCCCATGAATCCCTACAACATTATCTCATAAAATTATTTAGATGATCGAAACCTAATTACCACCCCAATTAAGTTTTTCGTTGAGTTAAGTTAAAGTTAGAACAAACTTGTCAAGACAATAATTTTTGCATAAGCATGAGCATCATCAAATGAATATGGTAAGAAACATAACCATAACACATGGAAATATCATACCAAGACATGAATAAGTGATAATAAGCACATCCATGAAGTTAAGAACATAATTTCATCAACAAAAGTAAATTTTCAAATTTGGTGCACTTTAAAGATTGAAATTAAAGAGACATTTTTAGATTTTTCATAAACTTGGCCTTCCTATGGGTTGTAGAGAATTTTATGTAGTTTTTAGAACATTTTTCAAAAGTGGCATAGCTTTTTTTGGATTTTTAGTTATTTAGGAAATACTCTAGCGCTGTCCAAATTTGTCGACTGTTACAAAAATTGGGTTTTCTCTCAAATCGCTCACTCTTTTTTTTATAAAAAAATAAAAAATTCATGAAACCCAACACTTAAAGGAAGGTTTTAACATAAAAATGAGGTTAAGAAGATTTTTTTACATTGTTCTAGAATTTTTCAAAGTGGGCTATAAATACCGATTCTTTGAGCACAAAACTTGAAATAAGAGGAAAAGTAAGAAAAGAGGGTAACCATGGATAATTTTTCACTTCTATTGTGATGAAAACATGCTAAATAATATAAATTAAACTCAGAAAGTTAGATTGAAGGTGTGCCTTTGAAAATTATGTGAGATTGGTGTAGAAAAGATAGTTTTACACTTATTAAGAGAAAACACAAGGGTGGAATAAGGCTCACTTTTTTATTTTTTTATTTTTTTAAAAAATTTTTAACACAAGAACACCACTAAAACACATCTGAAAACAATGTTTAAAACCTCTAAGAACATGTATTTGAAAGAGGAAAATAAAAGGGAGGGTTGTGTTGTGGCTTACATGAATGCCTAGTAAAGTGTTTGCTCAATTTATTTCCTTTTTCCTCTCCTCCACCACCAAAGCTTTCTTTCTTCTTCTTCTTCTTCTCTCTCTCTCTCTCTCTCTCTCTCTCTCTCAGTCAAATGTGGGAGTGTGTAGGCATGTTTGTACTTCAAAAAATGAAGAGGTGAGAGGTGTAGTTATAGAGAATTTGGTCTGAAAAGTCCAAAATGCTTATTGGTTTAAAATGAATTAAATAGTTTTGGATTTAGTTTGAATGTAATGGAATGTTGGGCGATTAGGAACTTAATTATGATCTATTTAGACTAAAGGCTAATTTAATCCATTCTAGTTACAAATACATTCATTGCAAATCTTCGGTACAAATGTCATGATTTGATTTCATGACTCTAGAGATTTTGTTCCAATGGTGCCAATAATTATAGAGGGGGATGGGCATGTGCTTGGACTTGGACGAGATTATGTGAACTTTTTGAAATAAATTTTGTAGATTTTGTGTACCAAAAAAAAAAAAAAATTTGAATTAAGGTACATTATATATATATTTATATATATAAAGGTACTAATTTGGAGTCAATTTGTAATTCAAGTAAAATGTGAGGGCTAAGGCCTTAATTTATTAATTGGAACATTTATTTAAGTGTAGTATTTAATTAAATTAGGAGTTGGGAATTCAATTCGGTTAAAATTCCTTTATTTTGAATTAAACAACGAATCGTAATAAGAATTAGAACCCTAGGGTTTTGAGTGGCAAATATAATTAGGGAATTAATTTAATTATTATTAGGGCTTTGGAAAATGATCTCTGAGTTCCCAGGTTCAATCAGGGCTTGTGAGCTTTCGGTTGGCACGCATTTTTGACTCAAAATTCAGGGATTTAATAGGGTTTACAAAAGTTAGAGGCCTCACGAATCCTCTTAGAAATCATATTCTTAAAGGATAAGGCCTATCATTTAACACCCTCCTCATTGCGAACTAAGTGAGATGGCGTAACTCTTTGCACGACTTCTAGCCCACCAATCGAACTACATTTTCCTTACTAGTTCTTCTAACATCCAAACTAAGGCTATTCACGGGGTCGAGTTGAGTTGGTTTCACCACTGAACCGTCACTTAAACCGACCTTGTCGGTTTACAGAAGTGGTCATCCGATTTTGACCCAAATATTACTTGAAATCGTGCACATCGAGCGCTCGGTTTGGCGGGCGGTTTTCGTTAAGCTAATCTTCCATTCATTGCTTCAATTCCATGGCTTTTGTTCCTTCCTTTCTCACACAAATCATAGTACCATACATGTATGCAACATAACACAATCACAGTCACATATTATACAAATCTCAGTAATAACAAACTTTCTTTCACACACACTAGAAAGAATGAAGTAAAAATTGAAAATAGAGAGAAGATACATATCTTTCTGACATGACATAATGTCACTGTCATCACTACTATACATCACCGCCATGTACGATTCTTGATCTTCCGCAACAAGGGTTTTAATTTTGGTAGATCTAAGACTCAAAGATGATGATGGTTGTTGGGTTTGATTGGTAGATTAGAGAGAGAGGGAGATGAAACTGTAAGAGAGAGAAAGGGTTTGATGGCTTTTGGGTTTTGTGTTTGATACATCTCAAACTTACGAGAGAAGAGGGTAGATGAGAAGGTGAGAGAGATAGAGATAGACATGATGAGGATGAGTGGAGGAGATGAAAGGGTTTCACGAGAGAGAAGATATCAGATTCTGAGGGGATGAGACAGATCTTGGGAAGATAATCTGTAACCTTAGGGATTTCCTAGGAGGTCTCTACTATCTGTTATTGCTGACCAAACAAGTAACCCACTGCACTTGTACATATAAATAAATATATATAGTTCATTCGGGTTGGGTTTAATGGTTTATATTGTGTGCAATCCGATGGCCGATCAAAATCTGTAGAATTTTGATACATTTGAACCATTGCTGATCGAGAGCTCTTTGAAACCGTCTGTGGAAGGGTTGGTCTGGTCAATCTGGGTCTATTGTGTCAGGTGATTCGGTCTTGTGAATAGCCCTAATTCAAACAACACGACGCATCGCACAAAGCCAGCGTGACGCGCAACTATCCCAACATTGCGCAACAGCCAAACTAGCCTGCCTAAGCCATGTACTCAAATATACTCGGCCGGTCAAACGAAGATAGCTTGATCCAATCTTGATTACCACATTAAATGAGGACAACTAAACTAGCTTAACCTTAGCCTAAGGCCCAATAAGGCTTAACTTGGCCCATTAGAACAACTCAAACCAAGTTAGACTGGTCAAACCATGCAACACAGTTAACCGGCTAGACCTCCTCTACATGGGCCAAACCATGCAACCTTACAATCCATGGGTTTAGGGTTTAGGGCCTACAACAAAGGTTTGATTTAGCCCAACCCAAATATCTCGTCACAAATTCCTTTAAAAAGTCAATTTTTTAGTAAAATATAAAAAAATATAGGATGCTCAGGTGATAAATTTAAATTTGAATTTTCTATGACTAAGGGTCTAGGCATTAAAACATTAAGTCTATAATGACAAACTTTTACAAAATGACCAAACTACACGAAGTCACGCCCTTTCTTATTTATTTGGATTCACGCGTTTTACCTGTTTGTTTCTCTCTCTTTTTGTAGACACCCTATTTTTGACCACCCTTACGACTTGGACACCATCACTTGCACACCCAATGATGAATGTATGTGCTTGTCAAGTGCTCAAAAGTCCTCAACGGAATGTCACAGTTCTAAGCCTTAAAACCTTGCAAACCATGTGTCTTGTTTTGTACCAAAACCCCAGCCTTTCAAACCTGAAAAACTTGGGACCTACAGGCCCATTTTTGTGGGCCGTCGGCCACCCTTGTGCCTTGCTGGCCAAGTGTGTAGCCTGCCAGCCACAAGTGTGTTTTGCAGATATTTTCTGCCAAATGTGCCAGCTGTTTGCACAGATGCTTGCATCTGCTCCATGTGTACGGATGGATGTTTCTGAGGGAGTAGCCTGTTTTTCTATAAATATAGGACCTCCCCTTCCATTTTTGAGGGTCAGAAAAATTAGAACAAAATTAATTTTCTCTCTCTAAAATTCTCTCTCTCTTTCTTGAAATTTCTTGAGCTTTAGCCTATACACTCTTAACCAAATCCTCTCATCTTTGAGCTGAGGTACTTTTGAGCCTAACTTGAGCTCTTGAGGGTGTGCTTGAGTTGAATTATTACTGAAAAGTGTTCTTCTCTTCAAGAGGTATAAGGCTTTGCTGGATTTATTGCTTTGGTTGCTTTTTTTTCTACTATTTTGCTATTGTTTTTGGGCTGTATAAAATTTGTATTTTTGGGCTGAAACTTATGGTTTAAGGCCTTAAAGGGTAGAGGGGTGGTTCACCTTTCTTTCCACCTTGCTTCTCTAGCCTTTACCCTTGTGTTTCCCCATCTTTACACTATCTTTTTTTGAACTTTTAAACACTGATTTTTAGAGTTATTTCAGTAGCTAACAACATGTTTTGAAGTCCAAAATTAGAGGGGTTAGCCTTCCCTCCTTGTGTCTTGCTTACTAGCTTGCCTAGCTCCATGTTGTAGCTTACTATTTTAGCCATTTTTGTCTTAATTCCAGTACTTCTTTTGCATGTTTTAAGACTGTTTTAGGTGTTTATTGAATTTATGCTTTATTTTGCATGCTTGTAGTGTAGTTGTTCTCATAGGTTTGGTGTTTTAAGCCTTAGCCACCAACCTATTTGAGTTGATAGCATTTATTTATGGCTTTCCATACTTGTTTTTCACCTCTAATCACCTTTGCAACTTCCCTTCTTTCTTGGCTTTTGCTTTACTTTGAAAGTTGGTTCAAACTAGTTACTTGTTTAAAGCATGAGATTGAGGTCTTATGCTTAATGGTTTAATCCTTTTAGGGGTTCATTACCAATGGCATAACATTTCTCTCATGTCTAAAATAACTCTTGGTTTGATACTTCTTTCCATTAGAGGACTTAAATCTCACCTTTGGACTTAATGAATTAAAGAATAGAAAGGTAATTAAAATGGAATAATAAAACTTGGAACTAAAAATGATGCAAGATAATAACTTGGCTTGGGTTCAATCGGACGTTAATTGAGCCCTTGAGTCTTGAGTCGTTTCATACTCATTAGTGATGAAAACGGTTCAAGAGTCATTGTCAACCATTTCCCTTGATCATTCATGATAGGGAGGAGGTTTGAGAGTCTTTATTTGTTCCATTTATTGAGCTTGCATCTTTTGGTTTATAGGCCATCATGCAATGAAATTGCATTCATTGATGGTTTGTGAACCAAGCTTCCTACTCCTTTAAGTTGTTCAAATGATAAGGAGAGGTAAGTTGTGCAAACAAACCCTTGAGAATAACATGTTCCTGCTCTGTTTGCTCTCTGTTGCAGCAGGAAAATCCAGTCATTAGTGGTTGGCAAGCCACTATTGGTGGACGGCAGGCCACCACTTCTGGCGTGCCGGCCACTTCTGCAAAAACAGGCAATGTACTTTCCTAGCAAAACAGAGTTGGTTTTGAGGTGAAAAACAGTGCAATTGTTCTATTGTGTAACAGAGGCATTTGGCAGCAAAACAGTGGCCTTTTTCGGGTGAAAATCCGTGCATGCATGAGCACTCCTCATTTCCCGAGGCAGAGTAATTAGAATAACTGGATTAGCACTTCTTTCATGTTGTATTCATGTAATTAATTAGTTCATTTTGATTTGTAATTAATTAATTAGTTAGTTAGTTCAATTAGTTAATTTGTTGTAATAATTAATTAGCTAGCTTAGTTGATTATTTTATTCGTTTTGTAATTCGTAGTAATTAGCTTAGCTAGTTAGTTCATTCAGATCCTGCTGCGTGAGGGCGCAAATGTTGTAATAATGTGTATGTCTTCTAACCCCACGTCTTTCTTTCTTTTACTTACCTACTTATGATGGTTAGTTTAGAAGCATCATGTTTCATTTAGCATCTTCCATGATTTGCATCCACTTGTTTTGCATGCATCGAGACTCGGTTCATTATTCTAACAATGCATTGTCGTTTAAATACTTCGTTGAATACTTGTTTAAAACGGCATGCTATCAAATTGACTCACATGACATAATTAGTAGCTGAGCCTATTAATCGCATATCGCATGTGTTGCATTAGTCATGTTGTATTAGTTAGGGGTATGCATGTTTTCTAACTCTTTTGTTTTTTTTTGGATTGCCTTAGAGTACAAGGTGAGCATTTTTGTGCTTTAGCATATCGCATGCGTGTGATTGTTGCCATGCCTAGCATGTTTGCCATGAGACTAATTGCTTAAAGTGATAAACTGTTTGAATGCCCATGGATGAAAGCTAGTTGCTTGAATTGGGATAGTTTGTTTTAGCCCACTTTGGCAAATTCACAAAAATAATTTCAAATAAAACATGAAATCAAATGCTCCAATTCTTGAAAAAATTAGTCTATACTTGTGTGCGTCACATAGTAATATATCTAATAATCGGAATAAGAGCATATAATGTAAATAAAAATCACATCATGATTAGTGGAGGTCGATCTTTGATCGGGCGAGTGGGGTGCTCAATTCATGACCTTCCCCTCTCGTACCTAAGTTCCCGAGCCGAGACCACTTTGGTGATGACGGACTAATGGCCTTTGGCACGAGTCATGGGTTTCCTAAATTTTCTAAAAATATTTAGGTGGCGACTCTGAAATCTGGCAAAGCAGTCCATTTTTGACATTTTTGATTCAAAATCGATTTTCCAAAAGAATTGCCAAATTTGGACTCTATTTGTGTTTTCACTATTTCACATTGCACTTGTGAAATCAGATTTAGAACCACAGGTAGAGTTCGAACTGTAGGGCTTTTCGTTTTCCGAAAGGGGCGTAAAAACTCGAGCTACAGTCTCTTACGCGTTTTCTATTCTCTCTCTCTCTCTCCTTCGATCAGAAACCCCATATCTAGTTGAGACTACGGTGGAAAAGGTGAGTCACGAATTGAGTCAAGATTGATTCACTTCTTGAATGATGCGATGGCTTGAATATCTACAACTAAGATTGGAGTCATCGGAGAATGTGTCACTGAAGCCGCACCGATCGTTGGACTCGTATGATCAGTGACGTTTCGATGGAAGGCGAGACTCAGTTTCAAGGAATTCAGCCCGGATGCCAAATCAAGAGTGGCGACATCTGAAGGGTCTTCTTCTGTCACCTCTGTAATGGTGGCGACCATGGCGGTGACTTCTACACCACCACCGCTACCACTCCCTTTTTATCACGGCCTCTATTGACACAATCTCACAGAATTCATGGATCGACGGCCTCATTTTGTAGATCACACAAATATCTTTTTTTTTCCCTACTGATAATTATATATATATATATATATATTGTTTATAAATTTCGGCGATCATTAGCACATAATCATTAGAACATGACTTTTTTTTTCTTTTTTGACTTTTTTTTTTGGTGGTGGATAATAGAAAAAAAGATTGGATGCTTTGTCCAAATATGGGCTGGGGTACAGTTCTTAAACAGAACAATGGTGAGAAAGAGGAAATGATTAAAAATCAAATCTTTCAGATACTAATAATTTTATAACAGATACAAAAGAACCAATTTTTAGATGTCATGGGCTTTAGTTTTATTCTGAGAATTTTTTTTTATTGTTTTTAGTATTTTATTTTTATTTTTTTATTTTGAATTTCATCAGTCTAATCTAGATCTGTTTATTTGAACAACAAATATTTCGATAGGTAAAAAAAATTAAACACAGAGAAAAAAAAAAAAAAAGACGTTTAAGGATACAAGAATTAGGGATGGTCATTTTAATTCGATTTGCGGGGGTCTGTCCATACTCGCCTGAATTGGACGGATTTTACTTGACCCGACACTTATGTGGGGCGGAGGTGGATTATATTTTGATCATCCGCAACAGGGGTAGAGTGGAGGCGAGTATTGCCTTCCTCAATCCAAATCCGAAATAATATATATAAATAAATATTATATGTATATCTATATAATATAATTAGATATAAGAAAGGAATATTAAAAGTCTGTGGTTTTGTTTAAATATAAATAAATAATAATCTTAAAAATTTCACTATTTATATATATAGAAACAGGATAAATTATTTAGTGTTTAAGTATTTAAATGGTTCTCAATTTTATTTTATTTTATTTTTTTTGTTATTTGAAATGTGGTCGAGTATCTGCGGAGGCGGGGATGAGGTTGAAAAATTCTACCCGTAGCGGGGTTAGGGCGGGGGCAGGGGTGGGGTTCAAAAATGTGGACAGGAGTGGGAGATGACAAACCCGTCCCAAACTCACCCCGTGGCCATCCCTGACAAGAACCAAACAAATAAATCTTTTTATATGTATACGTTATTATTATTATTATTATTATTATTATTATTATTATTATTGGTGCCAATGGGTTTGAAAATTATCAATATTTGTTTTCTTTGAATTGTGCTTCCTATGTTTTTCATTTTTCTTTTACCTTCCCTATTGATGACATTTAACCTATGTTCTCTCTTTTGTTTAATATAGATTCAAACCCAAGTCAAGGCCTCGAGCGAATTTGGAGAACTGGCGGATCTTGATGCAAAATTGAAGCTTTGAGTAAAGAAATGAACAATGCAGTGTTAGCCATCCTGGACTTCAAAGCTGTGTTGAACAGATCAAAATCTGAGACTTTAATGGCTGTGTTGTAAAGGGTAGACTAATTGAACAGATCAGATAAAAAAATTTGAAAGTGTGAAGAAATTTGTATAGATCTGATGAGAGAGAGAAGTGAATAATTTTGAATAGATAGAACCAACAAATAAGAACAAACAGATTCAATTTTTGACAGATAGAGTGGGTTCAATAAAGTTCAACAAATAAGGAAAAAAAAAAAGGTTAAAAAAATTTAATAGATAAGAAAAGATTTCAATAGATAGGTTAAAAAAAATTCAATAGACAAAAAAATATTTCAATAGATAAGTTAAAAAAATTCAATTGATAAGGAAAAATATGTTAAAAAATTTAACAAATAAGAAGAAATTTCAATAGATAGATTAAAAAAATTCAACAAATAAGAAAAATATTTGAACAGATAGTGAAAAAAATTAAACAGATAAAAAAAATATTTGAACATATAGCCAAAAAAAATTAAAGAGATGAGAAAAAAATTCAACAGATAGTTCGAAGTATAAAATTGAAAACAAAATATCATTCAAAATAACAAAATGTACTTATTATCAAATTATTTCATAAAACGTGAATTTCTCATCAACAAAAAATATCCATTGGATCTAACGTCTAACGCAATTGTCATATTAGATTTATCGACAATTTTCTCAAAATTATAATGGTGTCATGTAATTAAAATATCATATCTAACTCTACAAATACAAACAAAACTTTGTCTTAATTTTTTGAATATAGTCAAAACAAGCTTAAAATCAATTTTAAGGGTTTGACTTGGTGGGAGGAGAAATAACCAAAGCACTTACTACTCTAGAGGTTATAGGGTTGAATTCGGCAAAGGCTAAACATATCAAATTCTGAGGCAATTGAAGGTTTTTTCAATTGTTAATATCAGGATTTCGAGATTAGTCAAGATTGTGTATAAGCATTCCAAATTTTGGGATAACTAAAAATTTATCCGATTGGTAAGTTTAAAATTTCGAAATTAGTTAAGGTTGTGTATAAACTAATTCAGACATCTAGTTAAAATAAAAAAGTAAAAAAATCATGTACCATACTAAGGGTTAACCCAAAACAATGTTAATTTTAATCATATAACATGACGATATTATCTATTTAAATAAGATACTAAAGTTAAAATTGCCATATCAACCAAACAGACAAGACTCTTCCTGTCAAGCACCAACTCAATTAGTATAAAAAATCATTAATTCATCATTTTCAAATACGTAAGTTCCAATGAAATTGCCAATACGTGTATCTAAATTGTTAAAAATAGTGCCCAAATGTCACATTCAACTTTCAAATTTCACACTTCCGTTACATCACTAGAATGCTCCAAACCAAAGGGTCTTTCAGATGTACAATTTTAATTGGATAGAAAATAATTTGTAAAGTTTCTTTGATTATTCCTACATGTCACAACAAAAGTAGATAAATAATTAGTGACAGATAATATTAATTAACACGTGAGACGTGGCCATATTGAAAACCTAACACCATTGTCGAACTTTGACCGTACACGTGCCCTCAATCAACGGGCACTGCTTTGTCAGTCTTGCATGGATGGTTTCAGTGTAGACACTGTGGTGGTGCCCTCAGCTAATAGGATGGTGCCACGTGTTTAGCAAGAGGAGTTTGATTGTTACTGTGAGACGCGTGTGTTGATTGTGACTGGTCCACCCGCACCATCTAATTCTGGTGGGCTCCACACGAAATCTTCTGGCCGACACAACAGTTGACGGGGATTTTGTTAAACAGCCCCTGTATGTTCTGCTAATATGTAATATGGTCCTTCAACTTTTGCATTTTTGTATTTTGGATCTGCCTAATCTTTCCCTTTTATATTATCAATATAATCCCTCACCTTTTGTATTATTAAAATACTTCCTGTTTTGCAAATGTTTTTAATTTTTTTTTTACAAATTTTGTATTTATTAATATTTTTTTTCTTTTTCTTTTCTTTATGAAAAAATTGTTAAATATTTATACTTTTTTGGCCTTCTTATTGTCATTTTTATTTTTATTTTAAGATCACCTAATCTAAAAATACTTAAAAGGTTTAAAATTAAAAAATAGCAAAAAAAAATAAAATAAGGGTTAAACTCATTTTACCCCATTGTAATTTGTGATTAGAGCACTTTACCGTCCTATGGTTCAAATATAATTAGAAAACCCCCACATGATTTTAAATTAAAGTGTCACCGTCAAAGACAGAACAGTATTCTGATTTAGTGGAGACGACATATGTAACTGAGAGGGAGATTTATGATTTGGATTGGGCCGTGGTAAGGGCCGGACAAATTGTGGGCCGAACACATTTGGGCCGTGGCAGCTTGGGCCCATCCAGAAAGGATTTTCGCTCGGTAATGGCACGGTTGCTGTGAAACCGAGCTACTTGCTCGGTAATGGCATAATTGCATAATTGATGTCGTACTAGCCGGTCAAGTGAGGTTCGGCCGAGATGTCCGCTGCCTCACTGGGTTCTACGGTTCACGCGTTAGCTCGGTAAGAAGGCCGACGGCTAACCAGCATGACTTATCCCGAGCTCGGCTAAGCCGGAATGCAACCGAGCTTGGTCGTCATTGAGCTTGGCGAGCGGAGCGCTCTGGCTAGCTGCGCAGCACGGCCGTTGACAGCCGAGATGCTGTAGCCCGGCTGCCGAGCTCCCAGTGGTGTGGGCTGGCAGTTAGGTGATGTTCAGCTAGATTTGTGCTGACAGATGGGATAGCAGCACCATGTGTCGAGAGACTAATGGGAGTAGATTTGGGACGCAGAAGGTATATAAGTGAGTCTGCGCCCCCCATGCTGGGGCAGATGAACATTTGGTGAGATTTACACTAAATACTCAATCCTCTCTCTCTCTCGATCCCTGTGTGTGTCTAACTTGATCGTCGGAGGGGTATTCCGGCCACACACCGCCGGGTAGCTCACCGCCGTTGTGCTCACAGGTCGATCGGACAAGCAGGAGCTTGGAAAAAAGGAGTACGGGCTTGCCGGAATATTTGCTCCCCGTACAATTGGCGCCGTCTGTGGGAAGCTTGACATACAAAACCTTGTCTTCCAGACTCATCTGATCGCCGTCCATGGCGAACAACGACAAGATTCCGTTGTCTGCCATCGACGGAGTTACCCCGGAGTTAGGCAGACGGAGAGAAGGACATCCCGCCATTCCTACAATGGCGGACCTGGAGACATCCCCAAGAGGACACTTAAGAGACGCGCGAGATAAGCGCGGAAGAAGCTTTGGTCACTCTCGGAGTCTAGATGGTCACCGGCGGCGGAGAGAATCGCACGCGAGACGACTGGAACACAAGCTAAGGGACCAAGACGCCGTCATCTGGAGAATGGCGGCGGAGATGGAAGATCTCAAGCGGTATGTTAAAGGGAAGGGTGTAGCTGGAGTGGGAGACCACAGTGAGCGCACCCAACCCCGTCGTTCATGCAGTCAGAGCCAGCGGCATACTCCGTCCATTTCAATCACCAGAAGTTATAAGTTTGGAGATTCCGACGCGCATGTACAGAGGTCCAGCGCGCAAGATAGCACCTATCAACCTTCACGACCGGCGACGACGTCGAGGTATTCTTATTCCGCTCGTTCAGAGGATTTGCGGGTAGTCTTAAAGGAACGAGCTCGCCGGCGGGGGGCTCATAGGGTGCCAGCGTTCCAACGGCTATCCTATGGGGTTCACACCAGTGAAGAGGTCGGAATGCCTCCACCCCGCCTAGCTGCGCCACTTCTTCTAGACATAGACTTGGCAAAGCTGAGCGCCATCCCTTTCTCTCTGGAGATAGAAACAACACCGCTTTCGGCAAGGTTCCACCAGCCAAAGTTCACGCTCTACGACGGAAAAATCGATCCCTATATGCATGTAAGCCACTTCCGACAGGTCATGGCCGGATATAGGCGAAATGACGCCCTTATGTGCCTTATCTTCCCGTCAAGCTTGGGCGAGCTGGGCTTGAAATGGTTTGAGAGGCTGCCAGAGGGGAGCATAGAAAGGTGGCATCAGTTGCCGGAAGCCTTTGTGACGCGCTTCAAAACCAACACTAAGACGCCGAAGGAAGTTGACCACCTTCTCAGTGTCAAGATGGAGCCGAGCGACATGCTCAAGGCATACAACTCCAGATACTGGGAAACCTTCAACAAGATCTTGGATTGCCTGGTCAACCTTGCAATTACGCAGTACAAGCGTGGTCTCCCGGTCGGACATAGATTGCGGGACTCGCTTACAATGCACCAGCCGACATCCATGGGCCAGCTAATGCAGCGCATCAATGAGCACATCCGAGTAGAAGATGATGCGGCAGCATCTATCGCGAAGGCAACACCGGTAGCAACAGACAAGAGGTCAGCTGGCAAGGTACACGCGGTCGGACATGAGGCAAACCGTTCAAATGATCGCGCAGAGAAATCAGACCGTGGCTCAAATCGCAAAAACCGGGGTAGGGGTCGTCGAAATGACCGAGATGACTACCCCCGGGATGACGTCGCTGATGCAAATAGAAGGTTGAAGGCCAGGACAGACACTACCACGGTTTTTAAGATTCCAATTTATCGTATACTTAGTGAAATCCGTGACGAGGATTATGTCCGATTTCCTGCTAAGTTGGGCGACGGACAGAAGGGTTTCAATCCGCGGTACCGTTGCACATTTCACCGAGAGCGCGGCCATCGGACAGAGGACTGTTTGCCTTTGAGGCAACACTTGGAAGAGCTAGTCGCAGCCGGACACTTGGACCTTTACATTGACGGGGGCGTGAAGGCAAATCAAGCCCCGGTTGATCCGTGTGCACCGGGTGACTTGGAGGCACCCCCTCAAGGAGTGATTAATGTCATCCACGACATAGTGGAGCCGGCACGTGTATGTGAGCTCCGAGGTATGATCAAGAAGGCAGAACACATGAGGGAAGTTTTGCCGGTCCAGCCCGCAATCAAGAGGGGGAAGACCGAAGAGAAGGACGTGATCAGTTTCTCTACAAGGGACTTAAAGCGCATTCAGACACCGCACAATGATGCCTTGGTGGTCACTCTCCGCATTAATGAATTCGATGTCAAGCGCATCTTGATCGACCAGGGAAGCTCGGTCGAGATCATGTATTACGACGCATTCAAGCAGCTCAAACTCTGAGATACAGACTTGGCTCCGGCAAATTCGCCGCTGGTTGGTTTCAACTTGCAACCGGAGTGGCCTTTGGAAAAAATTATCCTGCCGGTCAAAGTGGGATCCGTGGTCAAGCAAGTGGAGTTCTGGGTGTTGCAGGTGCCATCTACTTATAACCTGATCCTTGGAAGGGGATGACTTCACGCTATGCAAGCCGTAGCGTCGACCTTTCATCAGGTGATGAGATTCCCCTTGGCTACGGGGGCAATTGAGGAGATTTGAGGCGATCAAGTCATGTCGAAGCAATGCTTCATGGTAGTCAACGGGAGCCGAGCTGCCAAAGGCTTCGTCCAAATGATAGAGGGACCGGAACACCGAGGAGTCCTTGACGATGTGGGCATTAGGGCCGAGGATAAAGCCATCGAAGAATTGGTCGAAGTGCGAATTGATACAGAGAGTCCGGACAGGTTCTTCTTGCTCGGCTCAAGCCTTACCGTACAAGAAAGGACCGAGATGGTTGAGTTTTTGATGGCCAATATCGAAGTCTTCGCATGGTCGCCTTATGACATGCCCGGCCTCGATCCGAGTTTTATTTGCCATCACCTAAACGTCTTCCCCGGAGCCAAGCCGGTCATTCAGCGAACAAGGAGATCGACGTTGCATCACGCCGAGGTACTTGCAGAGGAAGTGAAGAACTTGCTTGATGCACGAGCTATTCAGGAAGTGCACTACCTCAGTGGATTTCAAACACAGCTGTTGTACCAAAGAAGAATGGGAAATGGCGAGTTTGTGTCGACTATAAGACCGTCAACCGAGCTTGCCCTAAAGACAGCTTTCCACTGCCCAGAATAGACTAGCTCGTGGACTTAACGGCTGGACATAACAGGCTCAGTTTCTTGGATGCCTACCGCGGTTATCATCAGATTGCCATGCATGGCCCCGACCGCAAGATCACCTCCGTCACTACACCGAGGGGACTCTTTTGCTACCGAGTCATGCCTTTTGGTTTGAAGAACGCCGGGGCAACATTCCAAAGGATGGTGACTAAGATGTTCGCTCCTCTGCTAGGTCGGACAATGGAGGCTTATATTGATGATATGGTGGTTAAGAGCCGGCATCAAGCAGACCACTTGTCCGACTTGGCCGAGATGTTCGCCATTCTCAAACAACACAAGCTACGCCTGAATGCGTCTAAGTGTGCCTTTGGCGTGGGATCCGGAAAATTCTTGGGCTTCCTAGTCACAAACCGAGGCATTGAGGCAGACCCCACACAAATCCGAGCCGTACAAGAGTTAAAGCAGCCTAGCTCGGCTAAGGACGTGCAGCATCTGGCTGGCATGGCCGCCGCGCTTAACCGATTTATAAGCCGGCCATCAGATCGCTGCCGCCCTTTCTTTCAAGCTTTGAAATCAAAGTTCTCTTGGGATGAAGAGTGTGACCGGGCTTTGGCCGCGCTCAAGGAGTATCTGTCTTCAGCGCCACCGTTGGTAACACCGAAGCCCGACGAAGAGCTCTACCTTTATCTGGCCGTTTCATAGCATGCGGTCAGTGCGGTGCTTGTCTGGTCAGAAGGAATCAAGCATCTCCCTATCTTCTACGTCAGCAAAGCCTTGCTACCAGCAGAGTCGAGATACTTGCCACTGGAAAAACTTGCATTGGCATTGATGATGGTCTCCAGGAAATTGGCGCACTACTTCTATGCCCATACAATCATCGTTTTGACCGAGTTTCCCTTCAAAGCTTTGTTCGAACGGGCGGACTTCTCCGATCGAATCCGCAAGTGGGCGGTTGAATTGGGACAATTCGACGTCAAATTCCAGCCACGAACTGCCATAAAAGCTCAGACATTGGCCGACTTCGTTGCTGAATTCTCACCTGGAACTCATCCGGTATGCCCGGTGGATATTGCCGCGGCAGATGAGGAGGTAAATGCAGGCCAGACCGCACTAACACAGCTAGGCGATGATGGCGATGCGGAACTTGCGCGCCCCGCCAAAGAACCTTCGGTTAGTACAATACCACAGCCCGGCGATACGATGACGGAGTTGGGTATCACCGACCAACCTGCTCCGTCCGGTACCGCATCACCAAGGGGGGAAGAAGTGGAACCGCTCAGCACAGAGCCTGCAGCCGGCATAATACTGCAACCCCGCGATTCGCCTACGGACTTAGGCATTACAGATCAACTTGCTGAGTGTGGCGCCGAATCGCCGAGGGGGGCTGAAGTGGAACCGCTCAGCACAGAACTTGAAGCCGAACAGCCGAATAGCCGAACAACCGTGATCCCATCAACCTTCAAGCCTCTCAGGACCCCTCAGATTGTTGGAAGCTCTTTGTTGGCGAAATGTGGAAACTTTTTGTTGATGGAGCCTTGAACCGTCACCGTGCCGGGCTAGGTATAGTTTGGATTTCACCAGACGGGCTGACTATCGAACATTCTATCACCCTTGGATTCTCTGCCTCAAACAACGAGGCTGAGTACGAAGCGCTTTTGGCCGGGCTCAAGAGCGCGCTTCAGATGCACGCATCCGAGCTAATGGTTTACAGTGATTCCCAGCTTGTGGTTAACCAAGTTTCTGGGGTTTACGAAGCAAAGGATGACAGAATGATGAAGTACCAGGCTCTGGTTAGAGACCACATCAAGCAATTCCAGGCAATAAGGGTCTAACAAATTGGCCGAGCAGATGAATTGGCCGGCCTTGCTTCCATGGTCGATAGCACATCTTCCAACCCTCTCCTGATTGAATTCCTTCCGCGGCCCAGCATTGAGGAAACCGGGCAGACAGAAGTTCTCTACGCTGAGCTAGGTCCTTCATGGATGGACCCTATTATCCTCTTTCTCAGAGACCGGACCCTTCCAGCCGAGAAGAAGGAAGCACATAAAGTCCGGGTAAAGTCAGAGCGGTTTTGGCTCTCTTCGTCAGGCTCTTTATACAAGAAGTCTTTTACCGGTCCGTATCTAAAGTGTGTGCACCCGAGCAGCGTGGACGCCTTCCTGTACGAAATTCACGAAGGCATCTGTGGCAGTCACATAGGGGGCAGATCTTTGGCCTACCGAGCTATTTCGTAAGGCTACTGGTGGCCGTGCATGCAAGCCGACGCGCAGAAGTATGTTCGCAAGTGTGAGAAGTGCCAGAAGTTTGCCCACCAAATTCACCAACCGGCCAGAGAACTTTTTCCCCTCACCAGCCCTTGGCCCTTTGCGATGTGGGGGCTCGATATAGTGGGGCCACTCCCAACTGCACCAGGCAACCGGAAGTTCTTCATCGCGGCCACAGACTACTTCACCAAATGGGTTGAAGTAGAGCCTTTGGCAACAATCAAGGAGAAAGACGTCAAGCGGTTTGTCTGGCAGAATGTGGTAACGCGGTTTGGCGTCCCAAAAATTCTGATCTCTGATAACGGCACCCAATTTGATGGTCGCTTATTCAGAGGATTTTGTGAAGACTTGAAAATTGAATTCTACAACTCTACCCCGGCTTACCCACAGTCTAATGGTCAAGCCGAAGCATCAAACAAGACCATCATTGATGGGTTGAAGAAGAGGCTTGAGAAAGCCAAGGGAAAATGGGCCGAGGAACTCCCCAACGTCCTTTGGGCATACCGAACAACCCGCGGCGATCTACCGGGGAAACACCTTTTGCTTTGGCATATGGCATGGAGGCGGTCATACCTTTGGAAGTTGGAATGCCCACCCTCAGAAGTGAAAGTTTTGAGCCCCAGCTGAATGCTGAAGCCATTGCCCTGGAATTGGACCTTGTGGAAGAACGCTGGGAAAAGGCTCTCATCCATGTGGCTGCCTACCAACAAGAGCTCTCAAGGAAATACAACAAAACGGTGCACCCCAGACCGTTCAAAGTAGGTGATTGGGTCTTGAGGAAGGTCATGGGCAATACCCTGGTGCCAGGTGAAGGCAAACTAGGGGCAAACTGGGAAGGATCCTACAAGATAATCGGTCTGGCGGGCAAGGGGGCATACCACTTGGAGGACCTGGAAGGCAGAGGAATACCCCGGCCATGGAATACGGCCAACCTCAAACTGTACTATTTTTAGCTTTTATTTTCTTTTTGTGCAAAGGAATTTTTTGGCTTACACTTCAGAATGTAATATTCTTTTTATCAATATATAGAAGTGTCTCATCTTTGCCTTAGCATTTTGATTGTTGCTTTTCAATTTTGAGATTCTCAACCGAGATGTTTTACTCTGGTTGATTTTGAGATTAAAACCGAGATGATTTACTCCGGTTCATTGAGTTGATGATCTGATCAACTGAGATTCTCAACCGTGATGTCTTACTTCGGTTGAATGAGTTGATGTTTTGCTCAACTTTTAGATTCTCAATCGAGATGTTAACTCCGGTTGAATGAGTTGATGTTTTGCTCAACTTTTAGATTCTCAACCGAGATATTAACTCCGGTTGAATGAGTTGATGTTTTGCTCAATTTATAGATTCTCAACCGAGATGTTAACTCCGGTTGAATGAGTTGATGTTTTGCTCAACTTTTAGATTTTTAACCGAGATGTTTTACTGCGGTTGATTTTGAGATTAAAACCGAGATGATTTACTCCGGTTCATTGAGTTGATGATCTGATCAACTGAGATTCTCAACCGTGATGTCTTACTCCGGTTGAATGAGTTGATGTTTTGCTCAACTTTTAGATTCTCAACCGAGATGTTAACTCCGGTTGAATGAGTTGATGTTTTGCTCAAACTTTTAGATTCATAACCGAGATGTTAACTCCGGTTGAATGAGTTGATGTTTTGCTCAACTCTGAGACTCTCAACCGAGATGTTAACTCCGGTTGAATGAGTTGATGTTTTGCTCAAATTTGCGATCCAAAATCGAGATGTTTACTCTGGTTAATTTCATTGATAATTTGTTCAAAAATGTGATTTTAACTGAGATGTTTTACTCCGGTTAACGCAGTTGATGATTTACTCAACTTTATGCTGGAAACCGCGATGTCTTTTCCGGTTAGATAAGTTAGATAAAGTGGTTAGTCTTGCCGAGGTATTTTGACAGCTGACGTTATCTAGCATGAAGAACGTGCAAACACTTGAAGAAAACGAAGCTTTTTCATTGATGTGAAAAGTGATTACAAGAGAAGGGGCGGATAGCTCGGTTACATGTGTAAACCAAAAAGGAAGAAAGAAGACAAAGAAAACTAAGCTAGGGGGGAAAGGTCAGTGAATTCGTCCTCGGTTGCCTCCAGGTTGACCGTTGGTGTTTGGTCTTGGACACCAGTCTCCGTTTGGCCGGGCTGAACTATGTGATTTTCCCCCCCCGACATTTTCCTCGATTTCCTCGTCGCCTTTTTCCTCGGCCTCAGCCTACAACGCGGCGAAGACGTCGTTGGCGTAGGGCACGAGATAGCTCGGTAGGGAGGCAGCTGGAGGAGTGGCGAACACGTCGGTCCCCGGTCCTTGGCCGAGATGTTCACAAGCAGACTTCCACCCAGCCTTGAAGAAAATGTCTTGGGTGGCGCGGACCTGCTTTGTGTAACTCTCCTTGGCCTTAAGGAAACCTGTGTTGTTTGCACCCTTCAGATCCTCTTCCCGTGATTGTTTCAGCGCATCTAGCTCGGCCTGGAGCGCGTCTCTCTCCTTCTCGGCAGAGTCAAGCTGGCTGAGCAACCGAGAGTTGTCGGAGTTCGCCATTTGCAATGAAGACTGGGCTCTCCCGAGCTCGGCTTGGAGGCTTTGAACTTGGCTGGCAGAGTCAGTTGCCTTCTGCCGAAGCCGGTGAATACGCTCCATGACCAAGTGCTGCTTCTAGATGGCCTGTAAGAAGAGAGATTGATCAGAAAGGAAACCGAACAAACACTTGGTGAAATTTTGAGCACAAGTTTGAGATTCTTACCCTAGTCATGGATTTGACCGACGACTTTACCAACCGGGTGTCTGGAACATGGTCGCTGCCGACCACGTTGCTCGGTAGGAGAAAGGCCTGTCCAGCGGCGGGAGAAGCCAACTTAACCACGGTCCCGCTGGATTGACCGGCAGCCGGAGAGTGGGCAGGAATGCTCGGGATCTCGAACGAGGTGGCAGTGATCAAGTTCTTAATGCGGCTCTTCTTGGCCATTTCTTCTGCTTCGGTTAAATGAATGAAGGGGACGTCTGGCAGCGTGGGATCTAGCGGCGGAGATGGAGCGCGGAGAAAGTCAGTGACTTTACTCTGGCGCGGAGCTGAATACCGGTATGTTGGAGTGTAGCTGAGGAGCTTGTTACAATCCCGGTTGCGGTAACGGAGCACGGTCCTGATGGCTGCTTCGTTGGGTAGTAGTAGTTGGCTTGCAAGGCTTGGATCGCTGCAAAGGAAAGAAGAAAAGTGTCAAGTACAGAATAGTGAAGAAAGATAAATTGACCGAGCAGTTAGCACGGCTTACATGTCTCGCCGAAGTTCTTGCTAATAAATCAGCCCGGTACGTCGGCCGTTTCATAGTTGCCAGACCCAGAAAAAGTCGTCGTCGTGTAAGTCCTTGTCTGGGGTGCCGGTCACTATTTTTTCTTTGCCCGGTCAAATTTTTAAGTAATAGGCGAGGCCGTCGCTCGTGTGCCCAAGGGTGTATTGACGGAGTATCTCGGCTAAACCTAAGTTGGTTCCTAGCCGGTTGTTCAACTCGTGGACCCCGTTGATTATTCGGTAAGTGTTGGTTGAGACTTGAGTGGGTGCTAGCCCGGTGCGGCGCAAGAATTCGGTCATCAGTGGGTTGACCGGGAAGCGGAGGCCTCTTTCAATGATGGATAGCACGGTGAAGGGGCACTGGTCTAATCTGCCCCAAGGGGTTGTCTCAATTTCGCCGAGCTCTAGGTGGACGTCGGCCGGGATACCGTACTCTTCCCGGAATGCGGCCAGGGCAGCTGGAGTATCAATAAGGAAGCGGAAGCGCCCCATGTGTAGCCGGCTGGTTTAGCTCGGCTAAGGTGGTTTGGCACAGACTGGTGTTTAATGGCTGCTCGGTCTTTGAGAGCCTCGGTAATTGGTCAGTGGTCCCCTTGGACTCTGTAGGAAAATGATGGCAAGTGTAAGTGGAAGCGCGGTCGTGCAAAACGAGCTTGACTTTAGCTCGGTCATGAAGAGTGCCAGACTACCTCGGTCGCAAAGGCAAACCAAGGAGCTCGGTCGCTCAAGCAGACCAGTTGTTAGCCCGGTCGAGCGACCAAGTCCTCTGTTTACTTCGGTTTCTACTAAGGTTTTGGCAAACTTGTAAATTGCTCAGTCTAATTGTTTTTTGGATCAAAAGGCGACCTGGAGCCCGGTTCGCTCCAGTTCTTCGTGTGTTCATGTGTTCATCACTGGGATTGAAGAACAACGAAAAGAACAGGGGCAGGTGTGGATTTTGGGAGGGTTATGTCCTAAAATCTACGGATTTTTGTGCCCTAATATGTGAAATACCAAATGAAAATAGCAAAAAAGAGGCTTGAAGGACTTACCAGTTAAGGGCAGGAGCTTCTTCATCGAACACAAATGCAAGGAAAAGCAGGAATGAGGCTTGCAAGAGGCACAGGAGCTCTGGAACGCTTGGAATGGAGGAGGAACAATAAGAATGAAATGAAGAGGAAATAGCGTATATATGGGAGGAAGACCGCCAAAAATTTGAATATGAAGGGACGGTTGGCTGCTCGATGCCAATGAGCGAGCGACACGTGTCCCTATTGACGGTGGTGTCAGTACTAAAGAGATAGGATGGCAAGTCGAGGCGTCGACTGGACAAGTTTGAAGACAGGTAAGTCAACTAGCCCGATCACCGTCTAGCAGACTGTGAACCGATGAAGAGTTATCCCGGTTAGAACAGGTAATCCCAGTCACGCTTGCGCGGACGGAATTAAGGGGTAATTGAGAGGGAGATTTATGATTTGGATTGGGCCGTGGTAAGGGCCGGACAAATTGTGGGCCGAACACATTTGGGCCGTGGCAGCCTGGGCCCATCCAGAAAGGATTTTCGCTCGGTAATGGCACGGTTGCTGTGAAACCGAGCTACTTGCTCGGTAATGGCATAGTTGCTCGGTAATAGCATAGTTGCATAATTGATGTCGTACTAGCCGGTCAAATGAGGTTCGGCCGAGATGTCCGCTGCCTCACTGGGTTCTACGGTTCATGCGTTAGCTCGGTAGGAAGGCCGACGGCTAACCAGCATGACTTATCCCGAGCTCGGCTAAGCCGGAATGCAACCGAGCTCGGTCGTCATTGAGCTTGGCGAGCGGAGCGCTCTGGCTAGCTGCGCAGCACGGCCGTTGACAGCCGAGATGCTGCAGGCCGGCTGCCGAGCTCCTAGTGGTGTGGGCTGGCAGTTAGGTGATGTTCAGCTAGATTTGTGCTGACAGATGGGATAGCAGCACCACGTGTCGAGAGACTAATGTGAGTAGATTTGGGGCGCAGAAGGTATATAAGCGAGTCTGCGCCCCCCCATGCTGGGGCAGATGAACATTTGGTGAGATTTACACTAAACACTCAATCCTCTCTCTCTCTCGATCCCTGTGTGTGTCTAACTTGATCGTCGGAGGGGTATTCCGGCCATACACCGCCGGGTAGCTCACCGCCGTTGTGCTCGCAGGTCGATCGGACATGCAGGAGCTTGGAAGAAAGGAGTACGGGCTTGCCGGAATATTTGCTCCCCGTACAGTAACGCCCTCAAATTATTTAATTTAAAACATTACTCATAACATGATTAACTCTAATTCATTGATCACCAACTAACAACATTAATCCAGCACCATCTTTCTTATTGAACTACAATTTCAAAATAAATAAATAATAATAATAATAATAATAATAATGCAAATTTCATGTTTAACTTTTAGTTACATCAACATTAACATAGTTCAAGAAGCTATAGGAGATGATTCTAAAAATGTCTTATTGGCTTACAAATATCAATGTAACACCTTATTATAACAAAATGGACTCGTAGTCCCATATCACATATGCTCGAAGCTTCCACAAAATTCATCCATGAACTTTTGTGCTCGAATCAACCCAAAAATTCCACATATTTCTCACTAGGGTAGCACATTACCAAGTCCTGAAATGTTAAATAAGAATGAGCTAGATGCCCAATAGAAAATACATTTAATAAAGTATATAAACATTTGATTTAATTATGCATAACCCAAAATTCATTAGTCCATGACTCTTATTCTCAAAATTTCACATGCTATATATATATATGAAAGTATATGATTCGTTCCAAACACTCCCATATTTTTTGTCCTCATACATATAGGCTGGTGGGCACCGCACACTTTCCGTATTTATCGTCCTCACACGATCGGACATGTAGACACTTCATTCATTTCCCATATTTATCATTTTGTACGTAGATACCTAATTTTTCCGTACGGGTACCACATATGTCACACAACTTATCATTTCAACAAATCCCTAAATCCATTTCATTACAAGATATTCCAACACATCCACATAAGATCCATTATTTCTAATGATCTTCTAAAAACCAAAATCAATAATTAGGGTTTTGCAAAAGGTTAGGGCTTTTCCCTATACTCTTTATAAATCTAAAATTCATGGGCTAAATGTTGGTTTTATTAAAGAGTATTCAAAAGTTATAAGATTATTAAAGAGTATTCAAAACTCCTCTTTTTCCATTAATATCCATTCAATCACTTCATCTATCTCATACATTGAAATTGACACATAATCAAGTCAAAATATAGATATACAAGGTTAAAAGTATTCCTACCTCAAAGATGAATATGAAATGATGAAGACCCAAGAGAAAACCACGAAGAATTCATGATCCAATAGGTTCAAAGTATTGTTCTCAACTTGCTCTACACTTTTAATGAAGGAACTAGGAGGGATTCTTGGTATATATAAATGAAATCTAGGGTTTTGAGGAGAAAAAGAAAATATGAAAAAAGTGAGAGAAATTAATCAAAAAGTGAGTTTTAAAATATTTGACCCCAAATAGACCATTCGAGCGAACATTCCATTGCTCGAACAATGAAGAGATTTTGAACATACCACTCGAGCAAACACTTCACTGCTCGATTGGTAAACACAATGTCTTAGAAGTTTTGTAGGTCTATAGTGAAATTACTAGAAGCCTCACATCTCCGCTCGAGCGATTACTTGACCACTCGAGCGACCTCATCTGCAAGCAGGCAAGATATTGGGAGCCTCGAATCACTACTTAAGCAACCACTTTACCGTTCGAGCGGTCTTCCAGAACAGAATATTACAACATATATGCTAACAAAAATTTAAAATGAAAGTATAGAACATAATATTAATTTCTATCAATATAAAAAAGTTAAAAAAATGAAAAAAAAATATATAAATAAACATATTTTCCTATATCCATATTGAGCTACAAAAAATAGTAATTTTTTTACTAAAGTGAGACATTTTTTATTGTGCTCGACGCTTCTTCATGTGATTAAATGCATCTATGATAAAATCAACACTAAGACCTCAAGCAATGTTTTTCTCAATAAATATGATCAAACAACTTGATAGGAAATCATCCTCAATCCTATTGCGCAATCTAGTCTCATAATTTTCATAACGGAAAATGCTCATTTTGTTGTAACTATTGAAACTTGTAAAGTCAATACAAGGCAAATCAATCAATCGAAAAAAAGATACATTATTGATTTTCCTACTTTTAGCAATGCTAGACACAACAAAAAAATTGTTGACAAATTTTGGAACTCAATATGTTTAGAAACATCATCCTTATAGCTTTACCCTCGTGTTTCATAGATTTAAAGAATGCCCCCTTATTTTTAAAAAACCTAAGGGGGTGAATTTGTATAACTTTAAAATAAGTAATAGAATACTATTATAATTAGGGAGTTTTTAAATATCGTAGCCCCCTTGTCCCCCAGATCCATCCCTGATCACCGTTAATTTTTCCATCAAAACTAGTGGAAGATGTATCACACATACTATTTTTTAGAGTGGATTTGATATTTTGAAAAATAAAGTGAAATTAATACCCAAAAAAAAAAGAAGACAATTTTACTCACATTTTCACCAAACGTAAAATTAGATTAATATGTTAACTAAAGTAAAATAATATAAACTATAATTAAAGATTGATCTAAAACATAAATATAATTGGAGATTGATTAAAAATATAATTAAATAAAAATAAAAAATAATTAATAATTTCAAATTGATCTAAAATATAATTAAATTAAAATTAGATTAATATGTTAGGAATTACAATAAATAATATAAACTATAACTAAAGATGGATCTAAAATATAAATCTAATTAGTGATTGATTTAAAATATAATTAAATAAAATAATAAAAAATAATTACAAATTGATCTAAAATATAATTAAATTAAAATTAGATTAATATGTTAGGAATTACAATAAATAATAAAAAAATTCATGATTAATTATGAAAAATATAATTAAATTAATATTAGATTAAAAAGTTAGGAATTACAATAAATAATTAAATATTTAGGATTAATTGTGACCTAAAATGTAATTATATTAAAATTAGAATAAAAAGTTAAGAATTACAATAAACAATTAAGAATTTATAATTAATTGTGACTTAATTGAATTAATATTTAATATTGTAAATTATGCATATGAGAGAGGAGAGAGAAATATATATATATATATATATATATATATAGAATTTGAGAGTATTACTATCATTTCATATTTATAATTAACAATTTTAACAATTATTTTTTAATTTAAAATCATATGAGATAAAGAACCGTGACTTCAAATCAAAAAGGAATAAAATAAATTTTACACAAAAAATAATTATCAAACCTAGCCGTACATAGTGATATATATATATATATATATATATATATATATTTGAAAAAAGTTCTTCCCGAGCAAAAAAAAATAAAAAAAATAAAAAAACATTCTACTAGTAAAAATCACAAAGTAGTATTATATTATAAGAAATGCGTGACAGTTAGCCCACTTTTGGTGACATATTTTATTAATGTTCCACCACAAGGAGTTACAAAAAAAAGAAAAGAAAAGAAAAGATTGGGAGTTCTAAATTAAGAGCTTTAATAGTTTTAATTGATGCGTGAATCTCATTTGATGTTATGTTTTGGCTTTAGTTTTTTTTTTTTTTTTGATTTTCCACATCATTAATACTCTTTTAGAACTCTCAAATTAGAAGTATGTACCATTTCTGTTACATATAACAATATTCTTTAGCTTTTAATACAATGATATTTCTGAAAATATCTTTTGCATTTCAAGTGGATTCATTTTTTAATTAATTACATCAAGACCTAGTTTACTATCACCGAATATCAATTTACCCTTTATTTATAAGTTTTTATCCCTTAAGTAAAAAGATCGTACAATTGCTCTTTTGTAAAAGGGTGTCAGTGATGTATTTTTATAATGAGTGGTTTAAAATATATGAATTTCAAGACAAAAATGGTAAACTTAACAGTTGAGGGGATTTTGATATAATTAACCTTACATTTTTTTGAAGGTTGTAGATGACAATTTTAATCACCGGATTTTTAGTGCATATGGCCACAATTTTTAGCCACTTGACATTAAAAAAAAAAAAAAAACAAAAAATTGGCTTTATCGCGATATTCAAATGGACCAAATCCCTAAAGAAACCCAAGTTTCCATATGATTTGACATCTAGGCAATTTAGGCTCGAAAGCGGCCTATTTCGACACTTTATACACTTAATGCCGTGGCTTGTGTTCATGTGACCTTCATCTGAGAGTAACAATACCGTGGCCAATATGCATGTAACCCTTGCCCGGAGGTAATAACACCACAATCTATGTTCATGTAACCTTTGCCCAGGGGTAACAATATTGAGGCCTACATTCATGTGGCCCTCGCCTGGGGATAACAATACCATGGCTATTTGGGCAAAAAGATGTTGACCTTTATGGTCGTTAGTACCGACTATGCACGTGGGTCTTTATCACCAATCTGATCTGTTAGCTAATGGATGTGCTATGTATAACTGTTTATGAAATCTGTATGAGCATGTGAATCTGAATCTGTTTTGGACATCAATCATAAATCCCTTTACTTTGTTGATTATTCACTGGGTTCCAACTCACTGTATTATTTATATATGTCGGTGATTAGGTTCCCTAGTGATCAAGTGTTCAAGCGTCCAAGTCAAGTGCACGTGGTGTCTATTTTATCTTTTTCCTCTTTGGGACAAGACTTTTGTTTAGACTGTATAAAAGGGCTAAGTCTCGTTTTGTTTTATCTACTTTTGGGTGACGTAAGGCTAATATATTTATGACGTCACATATACGTGAATATAAGTCTTCAATTTTACTGTCCCATATATGTCTGCACAGCTCTATAGACATCATATGTTTGTATAAATGCTTCCGCTAGCCCATTATTTTGTTAATCTGTTTAGAGGTCTTCAGTAATCTCAGAATTACTGGCCGGTCACGATACTAAACCTATAGGGGCGTGTTTGGGTCATAACAGTAGTGGGCAATGCCTTGGTCAATTAGAGCTTTGCTAAATTAGTGGTAAGGTTATAAATTTAACGAGAAAAAAAGCAAAAAGTTATTTGGAAGGTAATCCTTTTTGCTATGGTCGGTTTGGAAGCTAATGTTGTAGAAGGGTGTAGGTTGTCTCATTTGTAAATGCTTTCTAGTGTTGGGGCTACCATTGAGATTAATTGTATTTGGGACAACTAATTTGCTGTTATCTGGGATGGCAGTTTAAGCATCTTCTATTCTCTCTTCACTTTCTTCTCTTTTGTGGGTTAAGTTTAGAATCTTACTAATCTTCTCTCATGTGATTAAGTGCTTGTGCATGATTTGACTTAGGCTTCGTTTGGGAAGCCCAACTTGGGGCTTTTTTGGCTATTTTAGCACAAAAAATAAAATGGGCTTTTTAACCTAATAAAATAAAATATTACATCCAATCCATAATCATTACATTCTTTTTCTCACAAAAAAATCAAAAAAAGTCAAAAATCCTTCCCAAACCAGGTTTTTTAGCCTTAGGCCAAAATAGTCAAAAAAGTCAAAAAGTCAACCCACTTCCCACACGAAGCCTTATTTTCTTGTGTTTACCTAGGTGAGATGAATCAGTTTTATTATGATGCATTTTTTCCAATTTGCTTTATTAATGTTTTTAGGTATTTAGCATATCATTGTTTTCATATTGATTTACATCAACAAAGATATTTTTTTTTTCTCATAAAGAAGGTTGATAAGTGACATTAGACAATGTTGCCAGGTGTGTTACCAATTACACTAAATTATTAATTTTTTATTAGATGTATATATATATTTTTTTTGATCAGTAAAGAAAAATTTCATTAACAACATAAAATTAAAGGTACAGGAAGATGACATGCATCGAGAGAGATTCAGAAAATATAAAAATACCCCTACTACTGCTATTCGCACCCATACAACCAACCCTTTGACCTCACGATTTTTTTGTTTAAAGCAGAAAAGTTAAGAAGGACTTAACTAGAAAATTAAAATACATAAATCCCCACAAAATCAACCCACCAAACACCACTGATCAACACCCAAAAATCACCTAACACCTATGCTGCTACAACTCCCCAAGCACACACCACGCCTCTGCTGCAGCCCACACCTACGCTGTTACACCTCACCTCAGCCCACACCAACCACGCCTATGCTTTAGCTACAACTCCCCAGGCCCTCACCCAGTAATGCTACAGACCCCAAAAATTCTACCAAAAGTTTTACCAAATGTCTCACATGGGTGTGGGACCCACATGGGACCCACATTGTGTGGGTCCCACACCCATATGAGACATTTGGTAAAATTTTTGGTAAAATTTTTGGGGTCTATAGCATTATTCGGCCCTCACCTATGTTGCTATTCCGAGGCCCTCACCTATCTCCTGCTAATCTGCCCACACACATGCCTATGCTGCTGCCACACCCAATCCCACACCTATGCTGTTATTCCGACCAAGAACAACACCAAAGCCAACACTGGAAAACACCAACCCTGCCGCTGCAACTCCCCTGCTAAACTTGACAGCGCAGCTCCAACACTTGCTGCAATGCCGAACTCCTCTCCAGTGGTGGTGACAATATTTCCAGAACTCCTCACCGACCAAAAGCATTTCCTCAGCTGAGGCTAAAAGGATAACTTTGAAACCAGCAGTTCTTCACCTTACTCACTCCGCGGAACCACACACCCACCAAACACCGACCACCCTCTGGGACACCTCCAAAACAATGGAAGAAGTTCACCCCTCAAACTCTCACTCGAAGAGGAGCGCTCGAGTGAAAACCAGACAGAACTGGATTGCCAACGACACCCATGTTTCTGCCCAAACATAGCATCAAAACTACTCCACCAATCTGAACCGGAGTTCACCCCTCAAGCTCCTACTTGCAAGAGAGCGCTCGAATGAAAATCCTGGACGACCCCTGATGAATCAGTTGTAACGGTCCCCGACACACCACCAAAAAACTCTACCGCAGCAACGCCGAACACCTGGGTGGGGAAAATGGGGGACTCACGTTTATTGAATGAAAGAAACTAACAGGCGGAAAGAGCTAGGCCAAAAAGAGACCGGAAGGAGCTAGGCCAGCCGACCGCCATAGCCAAAGGCGACGGCCGGCCGGCCCAAAAAGAGGCCGGAGAAGGAGGTTTTTAGAGAGAGAGAGAGAGATATTGGAGTGTTTGTTGGTTTGGTTTTACCCTGTCTTATTAGATGTATATTTTAATTAAATCAACACCTTGAAATTTCTTTAAAATATTAATTATTGCATTAAAAAATTATGTTTAAAAACACTACAAATCCATATAATAAGAAATGCTCGATTGTATTAAGATTGCTTTGTATAATAAAAACTTAATCATCTAATAATTGTATTCATGGTTGGAATGAGTTTTGTCAAAATGTACTATTTACAACTTCAAATAGCATTTAAACAATAATGGTAACAAAAATTGTCTAAACATAGACATCAAATCAACTTTAGCCCCAAATTAAAACAATTTCAAGGTTAGTTAAGAAATGAGGCATTTTCTCAACCAATCACAACTAAATAACATGAAAAAAAAAAAGTGAAAGGAAAAGTTGGTGGGAACTTTGGTGGGGAAGGCTCCAAATAAAAGGAAGAAAGATCAATACAAATGGGCAAAAAGTGGTAAATACAACAAAATGAGGGGTCAATTAGATTTTCATTAATTTCCATATGAAAATTGAAAAACATGAAGTTCCTTTAAATGACACATTTGCATCTGAACTAAGGGCTACCTAAGTTGTGAGCTATCACTTCAACTTCTTGAAGTCTCCTTAGTCATCCTCTTACTATTATGCATGTGTGGCCTATATTGCTCCTTTACTCAATCAAAAACCATCGATAATTGAGGCTATGGTTAAACCTTCACTCTTTCTTCCTCCTACCCTCTTCATAATTTTGTCCTTGTTCTCTATTGCAACCCACATACCTACAACCTTGACATGTTGAATAATGATCAAAGGGCACTTGTTCCTACCACAAGTGGAATAGATCAAGATCTTCAAGATCAAGATCAAGATCAAGATCATCATGATGATGAACAACCCATCAGGGACATCCATGCCCTGACCCCACCTCACTCCCAACCACCAGCCAACCGCACCACTCGCCGGAGAGAAACTTGGGAAACAAGCAGCCATAGATCATCATCACTATCCATGGCAAGTGAAGGAGCATCAGGTGAGAACTTCACATCAATGAGCAGAGAGTTCAGTGCCTTAGTCCTAGCAGGATCAACCTTGGGGAACAATGGAAGTAGTTATGAAAATGAGAATAATGGGAATAATAGCCTTTTGGCTAGGATTGGAGAAGATCATGAAATGCATGAGGAGACAAACCCTTTGGCTATAGTACCTGATAACAGCCCTTTGGACCCTCTACCATCACCGAGGCGTGCCATTACTAATGGGTCGGTGGCGATTACTGGAAATCATAGCGAAGTTTCGGTGCAGAGAGTGAAGAGGGAGGAGGTGGAGACGAAGATATCGGCATGGCAGACTGCGAAGATTGCGAAGATTAATAACAAGTTTAAGAGGGAGGATGCCATAATTAATGGGTGGGAGAGTGAGCAGGTACAGAAGGCAACTTCATGGATGAAGAAAGTTGAGGTAATTCATTAATACTATTAAAATTAAAATTAAAATTAATTTCCACTCCTTGATGCATATATATGTTAATTGTTTCTTCTTTTTTTTTTTTTATTAATATGTTTATGTATAGGTATAGTTAGCTTAGCTCATATATATGATTCTCTTTCATGATAATGGTGAGGTGGGTTCAGATTGATGAACTGGTGGGCTGCAAGTATCACTATCTTCCTTCTTTTTTTCTTTTTTAATTCTTTTTTATAACATTTTAATTTCCATTTTACTTCTAAAGTATTTCTCTATCTTTGACAATTTCAATACATTTCCATCTTCTCTTTAAACATTTCAATTTTCATTTTGCTTCTAAAAGGCCAAAAAAAAAAAAAAAAAAAAACACGTGCTGCACGCCTTGAGAATCCCTATGTAATTTGAAGTTTTTTTGTTTAAAACAAAAAGGAAAAAAAAAAAAAAAAAGTATTAGTTTAATTGTTATTAGGGTTCAAATCATGATTTGGTGAGCAAGCTTCAAAGACTGGATCTTTTGTTTGATATATCTATATATATTAATTTTTTTTCTTTGTTATAATACGATCAGAATTAAAGAAATTTATCATGTAAAAAAGAAGAAATTTGAGATCCTTGGTAGGTTTCAGGTGACCAAACCACTTTGGCCATAACTAAATTGAATATATTTGCAAATATATATTGAAGAATTAATTTGTTTGTTCACAACTCTTACAATTTACTAGCAAGGCCAATGAGTCTGCACGATGTGCTGATCAACTATACCACCTGATTGAATCCCTTGAGCTTTTAAATTGTTTTTGGAAAATCAAATGATTGATGAAACTTATTAACACGATTATGATATATGAAATGATAAATTATTTTTAGTATATAAATATTTAATTTTTAAATTAATGTGTATTAGTAGCTCAATTATCAACATTCCCCTCACACAAATATTTGTCTTTTGCCAAGGGCTTCTAGCCCAACATCAGAGGATAAGGTCAGGGTGTGAAAGCTTCTAAATTTCTATCCACCCACTTTGTCACTTAGCGACTCTCACTCTTACATATCTTTTTGATCTTAACTATATATATATATATATATATATTTCTTTCGTTTTTGAGAAAAACTAAGGCATCTTTCTTTTTTGGGTGAATTAGCATCTTTCTTTCTATTTATTTTTTCTTTTCCCTTGTTTTCATTTAGGGCCGTGCTTCAGACCCCCACTGGGGGTCAACCCCAGTGGCGTGGCACCGCCCAATTCGTTGAAATTCAAAAAAAAAAAAAAAAAAAAGGTTTTTTTTTGAGCCAATCACCTTCCTACACGCATGACCTCCTATAACTCCCACCGGAGATCTTAGACATTTTTCTTTCATTTATTGAAAGACAAGAAATTTTGGAATCAAGATTATCTAGTATGATTGTTTGAATTTGTTCCAAAAAAAAAAAAAGAAAAAGAAAAAGAAACAGACAAACAAACAAACAAAGTATGATAAGTTTGAAAAGTCGTCCTTTGGCCAAGTAAGGCAACTTTCTTTTTTTTTTTTTGTGGTTGTATTCGACAGGAGCTTTGTCTACACACTTATCGTAAATATAAACGTGTCACACATGCAATCTACTCTCTCTCTCTCTCAAATTATTTGTTTGGTAAAAAAAACAAGTTAAACACAATATATTTTTGTACTAAATTTTTTAATTTTTTTTTTCAATTGAAAGATTTCATTAAGTACTTTCAATGTGTTAAAAAATTACAAATTGACACTTAAAAAATATATTATTTTTAAATTCTCATTTTCCGTACTGAACAAAAAATTTGAGATAGAGGGGAGTACAATTTCATTTATTATTTTAAATAATATCACATTCTGTTTTAGAAAAATGGTAAAAAATTAATTTTTTTGACTTTTTTTTATAAAAAAATAAAGAGGTGATGTGACCTAAAAAACTAAAAAAAAAGCTAAAAAGCCAATCTTTCCAAATTATTAACTGCAGTTTTTATATATATATATATATATATATATATTTTTCTTTCTAAACTTAAAATGGTTTGAGACCTCTGATCACACAAACTTGTTATGGATCCAATGATTTACATGAAAATTGTACTTTAATACTTTTAACAAATTTGTTAGAAGGAAGAATAAAAAAAGGAGTACTTGTTTTTATAGTTTTTTTCCCCTGATTTTCATACACATTTGGCATGATTATTTATTTTTTTCTGATTTTGTACCAAAAGTGAATTCTAAAACAAAAGCATCTTGTTAATTTCCAAAAAAATTGTTCTCTTATCTAGTTTGTCTACTTTTGTTGTTCTAAGTTATTCCTCTGTAATGCATTTTTTTTAAAACTTTCCAATCACCCTTTGGCTTCCACTAATTACATTTTACCCAAACTTTATGTGAAAACCAAAGGATAATTGTAACACAAGTTTTCGGTATTTCATTTTGGTAAGCCCAAAAAAGTCAGAAATCCTAATGTGGCCGCATGCTTGTCCAATGCACAATGTCATCTGGTCATTTCATCCTTATTTTTCTAAAAAATTGTCACCCTTATTATTGAGTGAGCACACAGTCACGTTGTGCTTCCGAAACAACAGATAATTTCTCCAAAAACATAATAATGTTGTGGTTTTGAAAGAAAAAGAAAAAATAATATAAAGATTTTTTTCTTTTCTTTTTTTTTTATTTTTGGAACAGAGGAAGCTGGAGGAGAAAAGAGCAAGAGCATTAGAAAAGATGCAGAATGAGGTAGCAAAAGCACACAGGAAAGCAGAGGAAAGGAGGGCATCAGCAGAAGGCAAGAGGGGAACCAAAGTGGCTAAGGTCCTTGAAGTTGCCAACTTGATGAAAGCTGTTGGCAGACCTCCTGCTAAGAGGTCCTTCTTTTAAGCCCCACCCCTATACCCTATAAATTTCAAAAGATTTTCCATGTTATATATATGGACACATGAATAATAAGCAATACCCACAGTTAAAGGGTCCCCCCATCTTTTGAACTATAGGGTACCCTACATCAAGTGTGGGCATTCAGGAGTTGTACCTTAAAAACTTTTTCAGTGTTTTTTTGTTAAGGTTTTTGAGTGCATTCAAGGGTTGTGATGTTGTGTAATGCTGCACTGTGATTGATCTCAACAGAGGAACTGATGATGATGATGTACAAACAGAATCCAAAGTGTGCTAGAGTCTTGAGAGGGTGTGTATGGTTGATGGTGTTGAACCAATTTTTATAGTCTTGTACAGTTCTATTAATTATATTATGAATACAATACCTTAAAGCTTTAAGATCTGCAGCTTTTTACATCTGCTACACATAGAATTCATTTGTAACATCTATGCATTTTGATAAAAACAGTTAGGGCTAGGTTGATTGTGTTTTTCATTATGTTTCAGAAAACACATAAAACTTGTTTGGCGAACTATTTTTCTATTAAAAAAAAAAAAAAACTCACTTTTTAAAAAACATCAAAAGTTTATTTCAAATGTTCAAGAACTGTTTTTGGATGAACTTTTCATTCTTTCAATTTCCGAAAGCATGAAAAACGAAAAGAAAGAAAATGAAACAGAACCGAACAGACAGACCCTTGCTGTGTTTCTATCACTTGGGAGTCAGAAAAAAGAGAAGTGCACAATAATAGTAATAGCTAATAACAGAACAGTCTACAATTACATATTCTTCCCCTGGTATCATTATGAGCATCTCTGTACTGTCAAACTACATTTATTCACACACCAATATTTCAATAATTAATGCTGAGTTTAAGTTTTTTTTTTTTTTTTTTTATCAGCAAATAAAATTTCATTAACAGCATGAAATTAAAGATATAGGAAGATGACATGCAACGAGAGAGATTCGGAAAGTACAAATTAACCCCTACTACTGCTACTCGCATCCATACAACCAACCCCTTGGCCTCACAATTTTTTTTAATGCAAAATAAAAGATAGACCAAAAAAAAAAAAAAGAGGTTAAAAATCATTTTCCTGTACCTTTAAGTTGTGAACTTGCAAGTTACCATCTATAATTGGTTTTGTCAAGAGAAGGAAAATCATTTTCCCATAAGCTTCGCGCTTACTGTTAATATTCTTGGTTCCATATGTTTTTCGTCTCCTTTCTTTGTCCCAACCCTTTCAAGATCAAGGGTCGGAAAGGTAATCTCAGAATTCTTCTAACATGCTATAGTTTAGTTGTTAGAAGCTGCAATTAAACAATATTTTTCTAGTTTCACAGAGAATACAAGACGGTGCCTTTTTTCCTTTTTCTTTTTCTTTTGTGTGGGGGTGGGGGGAGAGGGTGAAGAGTAATTATTGCAAAATTGTTAGATAGTGAGCCATTGGCTTTTCCATATGAGTGGATCCTACAGTCCAACTATTATATGGTGTGCCTGAGCTATAAAGATGCATCATGTCTAAGTGCCAAGAGAACCACTTTGAGATAATAAAGTGGAAAATTTATCCATATCTAAATATTTAAAGCATAAATCACCCTTTTAGATCGCATAAAGTTGCACAATAATAGATAATAACATCAGTAGAATAGTATACAATTACGTATTGCCTTCGTCGCCTGGTATTCCTCGTGTTACTATACTTAACAGACTATATTTATTCACACACACCAATGTTTTAATAATGCAAGATTTGGAATGCAATATACATGAAAGGGGAATTTATCAAATGATGAGTTTAGTTTGTGAGTTATATATAACCTATAATTGGATCTCTGAAACAAAAATTGCAGGGTACTTGGCTTTTGCCAAGAGAACAAATCATTTTCCCCTAACATATCTTCGTATGCACAACAATCAAAAGAACCTTAGGAAACACCTTGCATGTGTTTCTTTCTTCCACTTTCCAACAACCTAGAAATCAACCCTTTCAAGGTCAAGGGTCAGAAAGGAGTTCTCAGAATTCTTCTCAGATGAAGGCTTCAAAAGGTAAAAAATTTCAAAGACAAAAGACCTTTGTAGTTTAAATGTTATTAATTTAAGATAGTAGACCTTTTGGCTTTCATATGAGTGGATCCTACAAATTAAGATTTTTATGGTGCTTGAACTACAACGATGTATTGTGTAAAGCTAAGAATTCTAAGAATATGGTGGATCCATATGTAACACGTGTCGGACACAAATCCAAACATGTCTTGAATCTCAGCAAGTCACAGATGGTTACCAACAACACATGAAATACGTTATAAGTTTGAACAAAAAAATTTTGGATTTAATGATAAAATAAAAATTAATGTATATTTATTATTGTGTAAGCGTGTCCCTATCGTATATTGTGTGGCAATGTCCATGCTGCTTAGTGTCACTAAGAGAACGACTTTGGGATAATAAAGTGGAAAAGGTATCCATATCTAAATATTTAAAGGATGCGTCACCTTTTTAGATTGCATAAAGATGCATGGAGGAAAAAATTGAAAAAAGCACAACCGACTAACAACTGTGGCTGGAAATTAATTGGTAATGGTCAAATACGTGTTTTGCTGTGGGGCTATGTTGGAGTAGGTTGCTAATTCGATGGCTTTTCTAAAGTGGCATTATACATAATTTGACGACGATGACGCCGATAAAAAAAAAAAAAAAAAATACATACATCAATTAGTATATATTAATGTGTGTTTGGAAGAAAAAAAGATAGGGTACATACCTAACCTTTGGCATAGTGCACTGTGTTTGATTGGGGGATAAGGGGGGGACTATTTACTGTGCGGATTGTAATCCGGGAGAAACATCCAATCCCCCGCTTGTTTTTTTTTTAGTCCGCTGGACATGGAGTCCGGCCGGACTCCTTATCCTGGGGGTATGGGACAATTTTTGGCGGACTATCCACTGTTAGGATTAGGTGGTAAAATGACCACACTACAACAAAAACATACTTTAGTGGCACTACACTAGTGGCATATTTTTAGAAAATGCCACAAAAAATGATATTTAGTGGCACGTTTTTGAAAAATGCCACAAAACGACAAACATAAAAGGCTCTAGTGACATTTCAATGAACAAGTGTCACAAAACTACAACAAAAACATACTTTAGTGGCACTACACTAGTGGCATATTTTTAGAAAATGCCACAAAAATGATATTTAGTGGCACGTTTTTGAAAAATGCCACAAAACGACAAACATAAAAGGCTCTAGTGACATTTCAATGAACAAGTGTTACAACACTACAACAAAAACATATTTTAGTGACACCATACTAGTGACATGTTCTTAAAAAATGTCACAAAAAGAATATTTGGTGGCATTTTTTTAAAAAAATATCATATAGCCACAAACATACAAGGCTCTAGTAGCATTTCAATTAAAAAAAAGTGTCATTTCACTACAACAAAAATGTCACTACAACAAATTTACACTTTAGTGACACTACACTAATAGCATGTTTTTAGAAAATGCCACAAAAATAAAAATTGGCATTAAATGTTTTAGAAAAATGCCACAGAACCACAAAACATATAAGGCTCTAGTGGTATTTCAATAAAGAAATGTCACATCAATTTTATGGCATTTTATAAAATAATGACACAAAAAATTATGTTCGTGACATTTACCAACAGATGTCACTAAACTTTAGTTGCAATGGCATTTTTTAAAAAATGTCAGGACATTAGGTAGGTGCAAATTACTTTTTATGGCACTTAGGTGAAAAGTGTCATAAACAAATATTTTATAGTATTTTGAGAAATGCCACTAAGCCAAAAACTTTCCAAGCTTATAATGATATTTTTGAAAAAACAAAAAATGCCAATATATTTTCTAAAATTTTAAAATGCAATAAATGATTAAAAATAAATGAATTAAACTCAATATACATTACAGGAAAAAGTATATTCGACGACTAAATTTCCAGTCCAAAAAAATTTAGTCACTGAAAGTATAGCTTTCAGCGACCAATATAGCATTAGTTGCCAAAAGTAAAGCTTTTTGGCGACTAAACAATTTTAGTAGCCAAAAGTCTACAATTAGCGGCTAAAACTAAGTTTGGTCGCTGATTATATGAGTTTTAGTGACTAAAAACTTTTTAGTAGCCCAAAGTAAAGCTTTTTGGCGACTAAAAAAATTTAGTAGCCAAAAGTCTACAATTGGCGACTAAAAATAAGTTTAGTCGCTGATTATATGGGTTTTACCGACTAAAAAAATTTTAGTAGCTAAAAGTAAAGCTTTTTGGTGTCAAAAAAAATTTTAGTAGCCAAAAGTCTACAATTGGCGACTAAAAAATAAGTTTAGTCGCCAAAAGTGGTCATTTTTAGCGCGGGAGAACTAAAATCCTAAGGCGGGAATAAAATTTTTTGGTGACCAAAATTTTGGTAGCTGAAAGTGCATCTTCGGCAACCAAATCCGATTTTGGTCGACAAAAGTTAAGTTTTTTAGCAACTAAAAAATAATTAGTAGCCAAAAGTATAGAATTGGCGACTAAAAAATATTTTTAGTCGTCAAAAGTGGTCTTTTTTTATTTTGGTAGTAAATAGTTTATTTTACATAAATTATGTTCAATAAAATAATTATGTTTATACATATCAATATAGATGTATGTACTATATAAATAATATATGTTGCATATATAATCATGTGGTGTTATAGAGGTGTAGTGGGAAGAGTGTGGTGTATAAGGTTTATGGTGCGGGAGGTTGGCGGTTCGAGTCTCCGCAAGAGCGGATCAAATTGTTCTACAACGAATTATCGTCACGAATGACACTTGATAGCGTCACGAATAGTGCCTACCATGACATTAAAGTGTCACTGAAAGGTTTTAGTCTTGATGATGTAATGACACTTATAAGTGTCACTAACTCTTTTTTTAATGGCGCTTGATAGTGCCACAAATAATATCTACCATGACATTAAAATGTCATTGAAAGTTTTTAGCCATGATGGTGCAGTGACACTTGCAAGTATTTACCGTGGCACTCGTATCTACCGTGGCACCGATAGAAGTAGCACTTGTTCAAAATGCCACAAGATCAAAAAATGTCATTAGAAGAATAGTTTTGTGGCACTTTCAAATGTCACTAAACTAAGAAAATGTTGTAGTGCCATTTTGATCATCTACTATTTAATTATGTATTATATTTAATAAAATTCAATAAAATTTAAATGTCTCAATTTAAAAATAAAATAATTTTATTTAACTTTTTATTGATGTTTTATTTATTTAATTTTTTTAAAATAATTTTTTATAGATATTTTATTGATGTTTTATTTTAAAATTTTGTTTATATTTTATTTAATTTCATTATTTAAATTTAATAGATGTTTTATTTAATTTCATTGTTTAATTATTATTATTTTTAAAAACAAATTTATTTAAAATTTTAATTAAAAAAATAACATATATTTTTATTGATATTTTATTTATTTAATTTTAAAAAAATAAATTTATTTAATTGTGTAAAAAATAAAATAAAATAAATTTTTATTTAATCTAGCTAAAAATAATTAAAATATTAAAGATATGTTTAATATTGCTATTACTTAGTAAACAATTGAAAAATGGTAAAATAGTCTTTTGTTCATTTATCCTATCCAGTCTGTCCAATCAAACGTTGGATTCACTAAAAATAATCATTTCCAGACATCTAATCCCATGAAAAAACAAATACAGGATACATCTCCAATCCAACTAAATAGTCCGGGAGATTCACAGTCCCAAGACTCAAATCCGATGAATTCTAATCCCCTCTTATCCAGTCCGTCCAATCAAACACACCCTTTGGTTGTCTCGACACTTGAATCCATAACCTCAAGGTTATTAGGACAAAACTTTACTATTGAACCAATAGTCACCCCTACAAAAACAAAAAACTAAAACATTTACAAAAAAAAAAAAAAAAAACATAGAACTTGGTTTCATTGTCACCAAAACTATTGTTTTATGTTAAAACTTCAAATCAATAGAAAAAAAAAATGATGTATGGTATGGTAGCATAAGGACTTCCTTACCATTTCTCTGTTTGACTTAATTATTGGTGTGTGAGTGCATGCAATGAGTGATGTGTATGCATTTTCTTTTGAGTTGCAAAACTGTGATTTCCCTATCCACTTTTTCATGAATTAATTAGTTTTTGCCATTATAGCTAGCCACTGCTTAAGGCTACTATAACATTTGTTACTAGATTACAGTTGTTATGTTGTGCTGCTTTAATACTAGCCATTACAGGGATTTGTGCATGAAAACCAGCTAATCTACTACTGTCGATGAGACACTAACCTAAATTATTATGGCAAATTGGAAATACAGTTGTTGCGATATAATGAGGTAAGAGTCTAAAAACAATTTTCCATCATAAATAACGAGCAATCCAGGCATAATGGTTTCATGGTATGATGCTGTCTTAACTAAAAGTCTATCTGAAGATCTTAACCATAATGGAAACCAGGGGACAAAATGAGTGAATAATAACAATAATAATATGATAGAAGGCACTGAATTACAGAAGCAGAGAAAGCAGATGATGCATAGCAAGCTATTGACCACTATAATCATACTAGAAGCCAGTTGTCCTCTATGATGTAGTAATGCCTTTCTTTCTAATTTTTAAGTCCTTTGGGCACTTTCAGATTGAAGAACCAACTGGATATTTTTCTAAATTAAACAAGACAGATTAAAGAATTATTCGATTTTGGCACTTTAATTCAAGCCAACAGATGAATAGGCAGTCCTGTCCTATCCAATTATTAATATTAAATCAGTCCACTAGTTTTCAGATATTTTAAAAGCAGAAAGCCAACCTTCTGAGCCTTTACGCCACCTTATAACTAAATTATAGATCTTAAATTTCCACAAATCAGCCTACCTAAGTGTCTGTCAAATGGAGCCCAGCTTCCATGATGATAGAAGATATGGCTAATGCATGCATGTGGTATAAATATTTTTATTCTGTATTCAAGCAAATGTATTGCTTTTCCTGATCCTAGCATATACCAAATTTCTAACAACATTGCAATTGGAGTATACTGGTATTTAGAACAGTTGGAAATAATGGTTTTATAGGCTTATTTTGGGCCAATTTGAATCCAAAATTGAGTGGGGTCCACACGTCTTTTGAGGTGAGTCCGAAGAGGTGACGTGTTCCTTGTCGCATGGAGAGTCACACGGTGAAAACGGTTCGTCAAAACCATTTATGAGTGAATGGGAAGTTGACATCGTTTTCGAGTTCGTGGAATGGACAATTAAAGAATTAAATATAGGTTTCCTTATAAGACTTAACCCACATTGAAACTTTAAGTGAGCTTTTGTGAGTATATAAGCTCTAGGTGTATAACCTTGGGTTGGGCCCCAAGGGGCACCCCAAGTTTGTCGAAAACAGGGATTATGGACAAAGTGAACCTTGGCTCAAATCACCACGCGCGCCGCCGCCAGCCGGCCCAGATCTGTTGCAGTTGGAAGCATAGCAGTCAAGTGATTTGTTCGGGTCTATTTATAGCAGACCATTTCAGCAGTCAAGTGATTCAGAAAAATTGATTATCTTGCCTTCATTTTGCTCTCTTGCATTATTCTTCATATTATTTTTTAGGAAAAAATTCAGAGATATTAGAACACAGGTTTTTTGTTAGCCGTATAAATTGTTTGGAGTTAGCCGTATAAATTGTTTGGAGTGCTACTACAATTTGTGAAGATCATTATATCATGAGAGATAGATGCCTTTTATCCGTAAGCACCGTAGCGGGACGAATCTGTCTTAAGGACAGAGTGTCACACACTCGACTTGATCTTTTAGTACTTTTACATATCGGTAAAATAAATTATATAAGTAATTTATTTTTATTTGATTTATTTCAAGTTATTTATTTTACACAGAAAATTGTTCCAACAAGAACTGTAAAAAAATTAAAATAAAATAAATTGTTCAATAAACAAACACAAGTATTGATGCAACAGGAAAACGTGAAGAGCAGAATCTAAAGTAACAAGAACAAAATAACTCTTCTACAAATCTATTATATACTAAGATCACCATAATTATAGGGAAAGAAAAGAAATCTCTCAACAAACTATATATTAACTATCCAAAAAGCAAAATTGCCCTGAGACTTACACAATTATTTATACTAAAACGAAGTCTTAATCAAACTAGGAAATAAACAAGAAAAGGAAATGCTAGCTAACCAAACCTAAATCAAAGGAATTACGAAAATTACCAAAAATTGAAAGATTTTAGTTACACTCAAATCTGGAAACTATAATGAAAAAGAAATACACTAAAAAAACCTAACCAAAATCAGATTTGTCTAGACCAGTTTATAGACAATTTTTTTCTTCCCAAAAATGGCAAAGTCATGAAATTGAAGGCCTGAACATTGGAATTCCTGTAAAATCCTTCGGGGTCCACGGCAAAGCAATGGATCTAGATCTTTACAATATTTTTCATGTCTCGACCAAATTTCACCCCATTCCGAGCACGAATTGTCTTTCCTCTACTAGTGCCTTTTTCACATCTAATATTGCAAGCAATATTTTCTATACTAAAATAAAAAATAACAATAACATTTCTAAAAACAATGGAACCAACTAAATTTTATAATAATGAAGAGAAAGAGACAATGAAAAAAAAAAAAAAAGAAAAGAAAAGAAAAGAAAAACAAAACGATCTTGTTTTCTTACCAACGAAAAAAATAAAATAAAAAAAGCAATGAAGAAAAAGAAAAAGAAATAAACTAGTGTATGTTGCCAGCTGCAGTTCTTAGAAGTAAGGCCATTACCTGGAAAAATTTTGTAAGCCTTGAAGTAAACTATGTAATAAAGGAATCCTCAAGGTCTTCGTCCCTGCATGCAATGAGTGATTTGTGTGCATTGCTTTTGAGTTACAAAACTTTGCTTATCCACTAACAGTTATGTTGCGTACTGGGCAGTTGATGCAAAGTGTGAATGATATGGATATTTCTTCATGAATTAATTAGTATTTTCCACTATAAGCAAACTACAGCATAAAGTTATGTTGTGTTGTTTTATGTGTTACTAGATCACAGTGGTTATGTTTTGCTGCTTTGTAACTAATAAGTTATTACAGGGTTTTGTGCATGAAAACCGGCCAATCTAGTACTGTTGATTAGACTTGCTTAAATTACCATGGAAAATTGGAAATACGGTGGTTGCGATATTATTAGTTACAGTCTAAAAATGACTTTCTATCATAAATAGAGAAAGAGTAACCCGGCATAATGATTTCATGGTACATTGGTGTCCTAACTAAAAAGTCATCAATACAAGGTCCTCTTGATCTTGTACCAGTTTTAGATTCAAGTACTTGCCTATACACATTAGGAATGGCAACGAGGTGGGGGTAGTTTTCATGCACCCGTCCCCGATCCCAGATGAGGCACATTTTTACTATACCATTACCATCACTGAGCCAAAACCAATAAGGGATATTAATTTTCATACTGTCCCCAGCCCTATAGGGCAAAAAATCATAGTAACTGGCCCTAGAGGACTAGGCCGGGCAGGTTACTGTCGGGTCAGATCCAAAAATTGCCATCTGTAGTGCACATTTCATCAGAGCACTTCAGGCCAGGCAGAATCTGGTTAGCCTAAACCTATATTCTATCTGAAGATCACAACCATAATGGCAACCAGGGAAGAAAAAAAAAATGAATGAATGAATAACAATATGACAGAAGGCACGGAATTACGAAAGCATAAAAGCAGATTATGCATGGCAGGCCAATATCAATGGAGGGATTACCGTTCTTGCCTTTGTTAGGTAAAACATTTCACAGTAAAAACAACTATAATCATACTAGAGCAGCGAGTTGTCCTCTAGGATGTTTCTTTATAACTCTTAAAAACTTCAGGAACTTTCAGATTGAAGGACAACTGACTGGATATTTTTTAAACTAAACAAGGTAAGTTTTAATGAATTATTAAATTTCCATGCTTTAAGCTAATATATGAATAGGCAGTACTTCCATATCCTATTCAATTATTAACAATATCAAATCATTCCACTAGTTTTCAGATATTTCAAAGGCAAAAACAAATCTTCTGAACCTTAATTCCACAAATCATCCTACCTCTAAGTGTCTGTCAAATGGAGCCCAGCTTCCACAGTGATAGAAGATTTGGCCATATGGGTAAATACATGCATATGCTCTATATTTTAGTTAAGCAATATCCTCTCTAGAGCGAGACCCGTGTTTGCAGGTAATTTTTATGAGAAACTAATGCATATTTTGTTTTGTTCACAGAGTAATTTCAGCTCCTAGAGGGTTTAGATCCTAATTTTCAAAGGAAAGTTAGTATGTAGTCCAGTTAATAATTTTTTCTCCTTTTTTATTTGCATGTTCACTATGCATAGCAACACACAATAGGCTTTGATGTATGATATCTCTTTCTCGGACAGCCAGTATTATCAATTCTCATACATGAAATAAGCATAGATAAATAGACAAGAAATTGAATATTATTAACCTACAAAACATGGTTGTACTACAAAATAACTAATCAGAATATGATCGATGATCAGGTAGATGTCTGACTGCTGTAAACTTAATGGGTAGGTTTGGTTTGTGTTTCTGAAAAAAATTTCAGAAATTTTCTCTACAAACAAATTTCAGAAATTTTCTCTACCAAACAAATTTTCCCAAAAAATTTTCTCAAAACACACAAACCAAACAAGTTTTCCAAACAAATCTCTCTCACACACACATCAAATCAATCACTTTTTCCAAAACTCTCTCTCAACAATTTTCCAAAACAAATTTCCCAAAAAACCAAACCAAACATGTTTTCATACTTTTTATCTCTAAAACACATCTCTCAAACACAAACCAAACATACCCAATACTTTCTGGCAGTAGACAGTTGCAGGAAGAACCTGAAACTTTAAAAAGCCATCAAATTAGATAAAGAGAAAAGCTAGTCAGATGTAAATACACAAGGCCCAGATTCACAAGGCCAAGAAATGCAGGAAGCTACATATCCAGGACTATCCTAGATCCATCTAATTACTCATTTTAGATAAATAGATGCACCACATGTGATCTGTGTCAGATATTGCTCAGAGATTGGTTCATGATATGCTTGCTATTTCAGCCAATTTATTGGGGTTGCTAAGAAAGACAAGAAGAAAATTTCAAGATCCATGGAACTATATAAAGGCCCACTTTATCATAGCAAGAGCTTAGGCCTAACTAATTATAATAGTCAGTCAGTCACACAAATTCCTACAAGCTTTCATAGAATCATAGGAGAGAATTACCTTTGAAAGCAAGGTTGTAAAAAGCGGTGTTACGTAACGGTTGGGGCCGTTATGTAACGGTTGCAGCGGTAGTCACTACCCGTTACACTGTTTTGCGGTGTGATGGAAATTCACATGTGTAACGGTCGTTGTGATGTTACGTAACAGCCATAATGGTACTGTAATGCCCGTAGTGGGCCGTTACACACGGTTACACATTGTTACACATTTTGCACAAATTCTTTTCCAAAAAAAATCAAATCAAATCAAAAGCTTACACAATATTATAAGTCATGAACTCAATTAATAACAAAATAAATAAAAATAAGAGGTGCAATTAATCTTCCATTTTTGCATAAGAAGAGGTAAGGGCACGTAGTGTTTCACTCTTAACTTCTTCTATTAGATAGGGGATGTTACCCAGACTTATGGATTTATGACATATAAAGTCATTAACTATTGAAATAAAATATTAAAAGTATTCATTTATAATGATTTAAAAATATGAAATATATTGGATCATACTTAAAAATCTAACAAAAATTGATCAAAATCTATTTTGAACCCCAATAAATGTGATTATGAAGGAAAAAAACAAGCTTTTTTTTCAAATTGTGCGAAAAATGAAAAAATTCATGGTTCCGGTTACCGCCACCGCCTCACTGCCGCCGCAACCGCAACTGTTTTTCAAAGCCTTGTTTGAAAGTTAATGCTTTTATTCTGAAGTTAAGCAACCAGTTTGTTTTCTCTGACCCGAGTATACACCAAATTTCAAACAGCATTGCAATTAAAGTACACTTTTGTATTTTTGTTTTTTTTTTTTGATAAGAAACAAAATTACAATTGAAGTATAATGGAATTCAGAAGAACTGGAAAAAAAAAATGTGTAATCAACAAACTAGCTGGTATTCTTGATTCCTTATCAATTGTTGGTATGAAGGAGTATGGTTAACCATACTTACAGTGAGGAAGTTTTTGCACTAATACAATCCCACTTTTCCTGCAGTCTTAATTGAGCAAAAATGACACCGCTCTTATCATCTCAATCTGTTAATTGTTATACAATCCTAGGCGTGTTGAACCACCAGCAAATAATTTGCAGATGTAGAATAGCTGGTTAGACAGAAAAACTATTATGTACATGGAACCAAGTCTGTTGCCTCTTTGACATGAGAAAAGGGATGCTTTTTCACTTCAAAGCATTTACATTGGATCTCAAATCAGTCGAAGATCAGTTCTATCACCATTTATGTGTTCCATCTCAACCCTCAGTTGATCCAATATCACATAAATATCTCTACTTTCTGGGTGATCTTTGCTGCTTGCTACAAACCGATGGGTCTTATTATATATCTCAATCCAGCTGCAACCTGCTTCTTTGCTTATCTTTAAGTCATTCATTACAGTCCTTACCCTGGAAGCCTCATCAAACATTCTCTCGCTGGCAAAAATATTTGAAACAAGCATGTAAGATCCGGCTTCTTTTGGTTGCAGATCAAGCAAATGTTTAGAAGCCATCTTGCCAAACTTGAGATCCCCAAATAGCTTACACACATGGACTAAAGTTCTCCAAAGAAGTGGTGAGTCTGAAAATGGGCTTTCATTAATGAAATCCATGGCTTCAGAGAAAAATCCAGCTCGCCCAAAAAGATCAACCATACAAGCAAAATGCTCAAGTACTGGCCTAATCCCATATTTCATCTCCATTTCATTGAATACACAAAACCCATAATTACATAAACCAGAGTAACTACAAGCTTGAAGAACAGCCAGTATTGTAATCTTGTCAGGAAGAAATCCTTCACTTACCATTTCTTCAAAAAGAGAAACTGCTTCTTTACCTTGCCCATGGAGGGCATGAGCAGAAACCATGGAATTCCAAGATACTGAATCATGCACTTTCATACCAGTAAACATTTGATGAGCATCTAAAATGCTTCCACATTTGGCATACATGGTGATTACAGCATTACCTACAGTCAAGTCAGATTCAAATCCTGTTTTAATGGCATAAGCATGAAGACTTGTCCCTCTAAGTAGGCAAGCTTGATCGGCAGATAAACTAATGAGACAAGCAAAAGTTACTGAATCTGGTTTTAATTCCGTGAATCTGAGTTGATTAAACAAAAGCATTGCATCTTTGTCATCTCCTCCATCTATCTCTGTAAATCCCGTTAAAAATGCATTGAATGAGGCAGTATTTATGACTGAGAGACCATTGAGAAACAATCTTGCAGATTGAAGGTTCTCACATTTGGCATATAAATCAATTAAAGCAGTCCCCACATTAATATTAGAGACCAGGCCAAGCTTTATCACAAATCCATGGATTTGAAGTCCAAAGTCCAAATTCTGGCACTCTGAACAGCCGTCAAGCACGCAAGATAAACAATTAGAATCCAAATTTAATCCTTGGTTAACCATGTCTAAGAACCCAACGAAGGCCTTGTGACCATGGCCATTTCTCACATATGCTGATAGAAGAGCTGTCCAAGAAACAAAATTCCTCTCAGCCATTCCATGAAACATACACTCAGCCTCTTCAACCAACCCATACCTTCCATACATTGTAATAATTGTGTTTCCAACAGAGATTTTAGCCCCTAAACCATGCTTAATAGCGAGCCCATGTAGCTGCCTGCCTTCCTCCAAACCTACAGTTCCATTGCAAGCACTTATTACATTGGTAAATGTATAATTGTTTGGTTCCAACCCAAGACGGAACAACTCAAAAAAGAACCAAAGTGCTTTCTCCCCATATCCAGCATTCCCATATTCCGAAATCATAAAATTCAAGCAGCGAACATCTTTGTAAGTCAACTCATTGAACAATTTCTCTGCATCATCCAAGTGACCACTTCTTGAATACATAGAAACTAAAGAAGTTCCAACAAAAACATTATCACAAAACCCGCTTTTTATGGCAAAACCATGAATCTGTTCACCACAAATCCTTTCGTCCGGTGACTCACACGCCTGCAAAATTACCGAACAAGTGTGCTCATTAAATTCTTCATGAGATTTATGCATACGACGAGCAATTCTAGTAACCGATTTAACATCATGAACCCGGGAATACCCATCAATAAGAGAGGTCCATGTGATTGTATTCCGATCAAGCATTTCATCAAACACCCTTTGTGCATCATCCAATTTGTCGAATTTCACATACATGCTTACAAGATTATTGCCACGAAAGACGTCATTTTGGTAACCAAATTTCAATAAAAAGCCATGAATGGCCTGACCCAGAAGAAAATCTTCAGACCCAATTGAGATTTGGAGGAGCTGTGGCCAGTCATGATTCAAGAACAGGGATTGCTCAGAAAATGAAACGCCACAAGTGATTGTTATGCGATTTGGGTTTTGTTTGATATTTAAAAGTTTAGAAGATGGATTGAAGGCGTCATTGAGTAGCTTTGTTTTGAGTGGTGGGAAGGGTTGTTGATGGCTTGCAAGCCGAGGAAACGAGGTGGTGGGAAAGCATACTACGGCATTCATGGAATTAATGTTTGAATTATTGCGCCAAAACAAATTTTCCGTTTGGCAGAAAGTTACCCTAATCGTTTTGTTCGGTTCGGGCTGTTTGCCAAGCATTTATTTATTTATTTATAAGCTGTTATATTATTATTATTATTATTATTCGATATTATTATACAAATTCAAAAATTAGACCTAATTTTCAAGTCGTATGATATAGCATTCAATTGGGATATCTAATGTAACACTCTCAAGTATCTTTTCAATCATCAATCAATTATATTATTTACACATTATTAGGTTTAGAAAATGAGTTTAAAAAGTAGACTTGTATATTATTTTTTTATTTTTTTATATATATTTTTATAAAAAATTAAAAAATTTCCCAATAAGTAAATCCTAAATCGCCCAAACACTGTTTGGCAGAATTTTTTTTATTAAAAAGGATAAATTATAAATACATTTTTAATATTTATTTAAAATACAAATTACCTTTGTAATTTTAGAATTTTTAATTTCATAATAAATAGTCACTTTTATTAATAAATTATTAAATCAATTAATATTTTTAATAATATTATAAATTTATTTCAATTAATAATTCAAATAATTTTATTATTATATAGGAGAGTAGTTAAATTTTATTTTTTTAATTAATTTCATTAAATAAAAAATTAAGGAGATATTTATAATTTTTTAAATTACAGGAAAAATTGTATTTTCAAAGAAAAAAAAAAGAAGAGAGAGAGTATTTGTAAGTTATCTTATTAAAAAATATAGATTGGCCCTTATAGTTTGAAAAATTACAAATACACTCCTAAGGTTTGCTTAAAATATGGATTAGCCCCTATAGTTTAAAAAATTTCAAATATCTCTTATCAAAATTTTTTATTTAACAGAATTAATTAAAAAAATAAAATTTCTAATTGCACTTCTACATAATAATAAAATTACATAAATTATTAATTAAAATAAATTTTTGACATCATTAAAAATTATTAATTGACTTAATAATTTATTAACAAAATGGGCTATTTGTAATGAAATTACAAACTTTAAGGGACATGATCACATTAGGTAATTCGTATTTTAAACAAATCTCAGAGGATTTCTTTATAATTAATCCTAAAATAGTCACAAAAAAAAAAAAAGAATCAAAAATTAAAATTGTCAAAATGTCATGTACATATTAATCAATTAATTTTTTTCTTCTCAAGACTATCTACTTCGGGAGTTTGAATTTTAGCCTTAAAATAAATAAAAAAATAATTTAAAAAAATCATTTTAAAAGCAAAAAATTCAATAAATTATACCCAAAAAAATTAAAGATTATATTTTTCCTCTACTTTTTGTACGTTTTTTTAAAAAATTTAAAAAGTCATCCCAAGCATTTTTGTTGTTTTACACATAAATCAATTATTTTTTTTATCACAATTATTTATTTAAACAAAAAAAATTATTTCGAAAACACTTAGGTGGTGTTTGATAAAGCTGAAAATTAAAAACTGAAAACTGAAAATAAAAAATTAAGTATTAAAAACTGAACGTTGAATTTTTTAAACTAAAAAGTTGTTTGATAAAAAATTAAGTCGAGAACTAAAAATAACTTATTTGATATATACAAGATCAAATTTGAAATTTATTATTTTCAAATTATATAGTTTAATTTTTATATTGTGATGGTGGTGGTAGTGATGGTATAATGGTGGTTGTGCGGCGGCATGGTAGTGGTGGTAGCGGTGGTAGTGGTAGTGGTAGTGATAGTAGTGGCAGTAAAATGAGGCTAAATATTTATGGCAATAATGACAATTGTGATGAAGGTGGTGGTGGTGGTGGTGATGGTAGCGCTAAAATGATGATGGTGGTGGTAGTAGTGGCGGTGGCATAATCGTGGTGGTGGTGGTGGTGGTGGCGGCGGTAACAATAGCGATGGTGGTAGTGGTGGTGGTGGCTATGGCGTGATTGTGGTGGTGGTGGTAATAGTAGTGGTAAAGGTGATTGTGGCATGATGGTATATATCAATATTTATATTTAGTATTTGTTAATTCAGTCAAAATTAAGTAAGTTTTATATGATTTAAATTTTTTTTAAAATTTTAACCTATATTTTAAAAGATACTTAAACTTTTAACTGATATCAATTGCAGTTATCAAATAGGCTTACTTAATTATCACTTAATATATTCAGTTTTATCAAACATCTCATAACTTTTCACTTCATAAAAGAATAAAAAAAATTACTTAAAAAAAATCAAATTGCCAACATGTTTAGAATTGGCTGCTTTTTTTTCTAGTGTTTTTATTGATTTTTTTTTTTTTTTGTCTTTATAATGATTTTTTAAGATTTTTTTACTAATTAGAAAAGTAAAAATTTTTAAAAAAATTTATACTAAAGATAAAAGATTTAATTCATTTGACTTTTTAAAATTTTTTGTTTTTAACCTGTAGTGAACATTTTGTTTCAAATTTTTAACTATTTTTTTTCTTTTACTAAAGATAAAAAGATTTAATTCGTTCGACTTTTTAAATTTTTTTGTTTTTAACCTTTAGTGAGCTTTTTTTTTTTTTTTTTTTCCTTTTTAGATTGTTTTGCCCTAGACAGATTGAAAAAATAAAAGATTGTAACGCAACTTTCAAAAATATATCTATATAATAAAACATGATTGTCTTTAAAAATGTCTATCTCTTGTAATTGGTTAGAATGGCTAAGATCAATTCATCTACGAAATTAACGGTTAAATTCACATAACCAAAAATTCACTTCCTGCCCAAAGAAGTTTCCTAACAACTTCTTTGCAAGACAATTCACACACCATCTCTCTCTCTCTTACACGCACACAGAATTCTCCACCATGACCACAACAGCAAATTTTCCTCTTCTTTTTCGCAGACACCAACACTCCTCACAACCATCTCTGCTTCTCTCTCCTTTGTGACCCTTCATCGACATCTCAATTGCAACAACTGTGGCAACCCCACATCCCATCTTGAACATCGCACAACCACCTTCTTAGCCTCACGCAACATTGCAAAGGGTAAACACATCCAATTTATAGGTCAATTATCTGTAAGTTCTATTTTGAAATATGGTAGTAGCTTAGGTCATGTATAAGATTTTTTGAACTAATAAATCCCATTTTGAGATATAAAGACGTTTTTGCCCTTCTTCTCCTAATAATGTCATCAACATCTATAGATATGTAATCGTATGTATGAAATCAGTTATGGAAAGTTGGTGAAGGATTGATGAAGATACGATCTTGAAGGATTTCTCAATTTGGTTGGATTTGTTATTTTAGATGAATTGATTTCAATGTTTGACAGATTTGGATTTGAGACTTTTGAGTTGTGATTACTTCTAATTTGTTAGCTGCGATTTTGATTTACAAATTGATAATTGATTTGCTAGATGTTTGATTTTCGATTTGGTTTGTAGGTATGTATGATTTCGATTTTGTGTATTATGTGTTTTCAATTTTTTTTTTCTTCTTTTTTTTTTTTTTTTTTTTTTTTTTTTTTTTTAGTTTTGATTGAATTTATTTTTGAAAATATGTTGAATAATTTCGATTTACGAATTGGAAACGTGATTTGCTGGATGATTGATTTTAGATCTAGTTAGGCATGTATGATTTCAATTTTGCTTATTATGTGTTTTTAGATTTTATTTGAGTTTTGATTGAATTCATTTTTGAGAATTACATAGTGTATATGTTGAATGATTTGAGACTTTGTCTTTCTCTTTTGTTCAATATAATACACATTTATTCTGAAAAATAGGATCGTACTTTGGAATATTTTGTAATTAGTTGTGCTTGGCATATACATATCTGCATTTATGAAAACTGAGAAAGTTTTTAGTATTTTTATGAAGTAGATTTTGTTCTGCTTTTATAGTTGCAATAAACTATTAATTTTTATTCATGTGATCTTTTTTTGTTCAGATTCAAAGATGACTGAAGGTTCTATGAATGCCCCAATTTTTTTATTGTGAGAGTATAATGGTTGCACATTTGCAATTAAGATTGATCGAAATGTTACATATGATCAGTTGGTTGATAAACTGTACTTAAAATGGGATAGTTTACAATCTGAAAATATTTGTCTATCTGTAGACACCTCATTTTTGACCGCCCTTAATACTTGGGCATCTCAGGTTGGACACTCGATGATGAAAAGTTATGCTGTACAATCGTTCAAGTTCTTTAGCAAAAAGTTTCAGTTTTGAGCTTCTAATTCCAACTTTACACCCCATTGTGACCAAAACTATTTTAAACTTTAAAACCCTCTTTTTCAAAATATTTTTTCAAATGTTTCTACAATATTCCGAGGCTCGCATTTCGTTTAAAATATTGCATTTTTTGGTAAACCGGGAAGGACAAAGTGGAAATAAATGGAAGGGAGGTGAACTCTTTGACAAATATTTAGAAACATTTTATTTATAGGTTTGGAGTTGAATGAAATAGGAGGGGTTGTAAGAAAACTAGTTGGGGAAAAAATTGGGCATCAAACCGTTAAGAAAGAAATGAGTAGCCTTCACTAAATTCAGCATATCTCTTTGTACACTTAGAATTTAGATATAAGGCCACCACCATTGGAAATTAGATTTCTGGGGTTCAATTTAGACTCAAGAATCACCTAAAACCGAATCCGGATGAAGAAGATATGCCCGTTTGAAGTTGAGCTTAAAAACAGATTTTTATCTGTAAGTAACAGCTCGGCCACTAAGTAGCAAGCCGGCTACTTTAGGTGGCTAGCCAGCCAGTTGATGAGAAATTTTTCCATTTCAAGTGGCTGAGCGGCCATGTATCCTGGCAGGCTAGTTTTTGGTGTCCGGCCGTCCCCTACCTGGCCAACTAGGTTTCTTGGTAGAACAGATATTTGTTGCCAACTGTCTCCCTATGTGCACTCACTGCACCAGCTGGCTCAATATAGATATTTCCGAGATAGCAACCAGTTCTTCTATATATAGAGGACCATACCTTATGTTTTTGGGTTAGAAAAAATTACCAAAGCTTAAATTCTTGAAAATCTCTCTCTCTCTCTCTCTCTCTCTCTCGCAATACACATACACCTTACCTATACTTCCTAAACCAAATATTTGAGGTACCTTGCCGAAGTTCTTGAGCTAAAATTTCAGCTCTTGAGGGTGCTTACTTGTGGTTTTGTGAATCAAAGAGTTACTCTTCTTCAAGAGGTATAACTTGTGCCATCCTTACACTACTTCTTCCTACTCTTTTCTTGCTGATTTCATTCTATTTTTACATTGTTTTTTATAGGCTGAAACTTGTGGCTTAAAGCTATCGAAGGTACAGGGGTTGACCATCATTCTTTGAACCTTGTTCTCTAAGCTTTTGTCCTTGTGTTTCCTATTTATTTTTCAACTTTTTACCACTATTTTTTAGAGTTTTTCAGAGGCCAAAAATGTGATTTTAAGGTTCAAAAAGTGGAAGGGTTAGCTAATCCTCCTTAGGCTTGCTTACTAACTTCATTTGTCCATTATTTTAGTTCACTTTTTCTAGCTTTTCATGTTAATTCCAGCACTGCTTTTGTGAGTTTTAGGATTGTTTTAATGTGTTTACTTCATTCATGCTTTGTATAGTATGCTTGTAGTGTTATAGTTCTTATAGGTTTGGTGGTTTAGGCCTTAGATATCAACCTATTTGAGTTGATAGCTTTCGTTTTATGATTTTCATACATGTGCTCACACTTTCAACAATCATCTTTGCACTCTCCCTCATTTCTTGGTTTTCTTTGTTTGAGAGTCATTTCAAACGAGTGTTGTTTAAGGCATGCGAAAGAGACCCTTCCATACTTAATGGTTTAATCTCTTCGGAGGTTCATTACCAAGGAATTATATCTCTCTCATGTCAAGAACAACTTCTTGTTTGACACTTCCCTCCATGTAGTGGACTTAATTCTCATTTTTGGACTAAATGATTAAAGAATGGAAAGGTAATTAAAAAAGGCTAATAAAATTAGACTAAAATAGTAACAAGAGTAACAAGAGTAATAAAATTGGTTTGGGTTCAATCAGATATTAATTGAACCCATTGAGTCTTGAAATCATTTCATACTCTTTGGTGATGAGAATAGTTCAAGAATCAAGGTCTACCACTTCCCTTGAGGTAACTCCATGATAGGGAGGAGGCTTTATTAGTCTTTTATTTTCATTCATTAAAGACTTTGTCCCGCCGGTTCATAGATCATCACGCAACGAGTTTGCGTCAATTGATGATTTGCGAAACAAGTCTCCCCCTCCTTTGATCTGTTTAATGATAATGAGAGGCAGAGAGAACAAACAGTCCTTGAAAATACTCTTTTTGTGCTCTGTTTCTTTTCTGTGGCAGCAGGGTAAAGCTCCAAAATAGTGGTCGGCCAGCCCCCTAACCATCCGGCCGACCACTTTTCAAGGTTGGCCGGCCACCTCATTTTAGACCAGCAGTGCCATTTTCATGGCAGAACAAAGCAGAGGCTGGGGTGAAAACAGTTTAATTTTTTGATTGCAAAACAGAACAGTTCTGGCAGTAAAACATAGGAAGTTTTCTTGCAGAAATTCTTATTCATACATATGCAATTCCTCGCTTCCCGTGGCTCGTGAAATTAATGCTAATAGTAGTGTGTTGTAGTTAATTAGTAGTTCATTGGAAATTTGTAATAGCTAGTTGCTTAGTTAATTAATTTCGTGTTGTAATTAATTAGCCTAATTTTGAAATAGTTAGTTTAATTAGGACATTCATTCAAACCTCATGCGTGAGGACAAATATGTAATAATTTGTGTATATCTTCCAATCCCCACTTTTTTCTTCTTTTTATTTATTCGCTTGCTATGGTTGTATAGCATCATGTTTTACTTAGTATTTTCCATGACTTGCATCCATTCCTTTTGCATGCATAAGGATTTGGCTCATCATACTAAACTGTGGGGAACTGGTTTTGGAAATACTCTTTTGATCCACTGGGACGCTCGAGATCCTCAGCTGATGACCTGGACGACCTGAAAAGAAACAAACACTTCGGTCGGGGGTGCCGGAATTAATATTCCGATGGTCAAGTCAGTGTATATTCTCTTAGTTACTTGTATTTTAAGTTAAGTACAATGATTGTCACCTACCTCTCTCTGGATGATATCCTTCTATTTATATCTTTTCTTTCTTGGGCTTCAGGGCTGGGCCCACCTTCAATTCGTCGTTTAACTATTTACTCGGCTCTTTTTGTTGCAAGCCGCCCTTCACTCGGCCCCTTACTCAACTGGTTATTTGGCCGAATAGGGTACCTCTGGATTTTGTGTATAAGACGGGGCCGAATGCGATATATGAATTTTGACTCTTCAGGTCCAACTATTCGGCCTCTTTACGTCTCCCGATATTCAGCCTCCACATAAACAATGTTGATTTTAAATTCCTTGCTTGAATACATACGCTATCATATACCTTGAATTGACTCACGTGCCATGTGTAGTAGCCAAGCATATTAGTTGCATTTTGTATGTATTGCATTAGGCATTTGTATCGTTAGGATTATGCATTGTTCTAACTATTTTTCTTTATTTTGGCTTGCCTCAATTGAGTACTAGGTGAGTATTTTTGCTTTAACATATTGCATGCGTGCGATTGTTGCCATATCAAATATATTACCATAAGGCTAAGTGCTTAGTTGATATACCTGTTTGAATGTGTGTGGATGAAGGCTTTTCGCTTAAGTTGGGATGATTTGATTAAATATAAATATGAGCTTACTTTTCCAAGTAACACATATTCAAAACAAACATGAGATCAATGCATTCCAAAATGGGTGAATTAGTCTATACTTGTGTGCATCACATAATAAAGATAGCATAATAATCGGAATAAGAGCATATACTGTACATAAGAATCACATCATGATTATTATAGGCCGATTTTTGATTGGGTGAGGGTGGTGCTCAATTTATGACCTTCCCCTCTCATACCTAAGTTCCTTGAACTGAGATACTTTGGTGATGACGGATAAGTGGCCTTTGGCACGAGTCACGAGTTTTTTAAATTTTTCAAAAATATTTAGGTAGCGATTATGAAATCTGGCAATGCAGTATATTTTTGGCACTTTTGATTAAAAAAATGATTTCCAAAAGATTTGCCAGATTTGGACTATTTTGTGTTTTTCTGCTTCACATTGCACTTGTGAAATCAAATTCAGAACCACATAAGTCCGAACTGTAGGGCTATCATATTCGAGGAGATTAAACCCTTCGAGGAGCACGAAAAGCAAGCTATACTATCTTACTCATTGCTTGGACATCCTAATTGTACGTTGGACAATAATAATGAGTTAGAATTGTTGTTTGCATTTGTTGGGAATTGGATCGGATCCAACCCGATCCATAACCATAGAGCGTCTACATGGGTTACATGATTGTTATCATATAATTAAATAAGATAATTATTGTATTATCTTTAAGAGTTTGAATTATATGATTGAATAAGATAATTATTGAATTATCTTTTTAGAGTTTGAATGATTGTAAAAGTCTACATCTTTATTTGCTAAGCATATCTCTATATATCAAATATAGAGAAAAGCAAAATACGGTGTGTGTTTCACCTGAAAAATATCTCTCAAAATTATCTCTCTCTATTCATCCCTCCAAGGCGACCATTTTTTGTATCTTAGAATTTGGAGTGTGTGCTCCATAAGAGAGACTCTAGTAGCCTCTCCAGTGATGTAGAATTTGCAAGAAGAAGGGTTTGCAAAATTTAAGCTTTCGGATCTTAATTCATAGGTGTTTTTTCCACTAAAGGTAACCTGTCTTTTTCTTATATTGATATCAGAGCCATGTTGCTTGTTTTCGCCTCTTCATTTGTATGCCATAGATACAGTTATTGCTAATATTATTAGATTGATGTATCATTAATATTATTTTATATCATGGCATATTCAAAGAGATATTTTGAAAATCCTATTTTTTGGGTAATCCATAATAGTAGTAGTTTATTTATTTTTTATTTTATTTTATTTTTTTACATATGTATACTAAAAAATAGACAATAAATTTTCATTTTTTGTAAATAAAATTTATATATTTGATTGTGCTTTTCATAAGCTTTTTATCAATATAATATAGGATGAATCGGAGTTAAATTAAAAAATATATAGTTACATTTGGTTTAATTTTGAAATTATGATTCTCTTTTTGAAGTTCTGATTTAAGTGTGAAATTGTGAGTTGATTTTTGAAAAGAAAAAATTTATTTAGTTATGAATTTTGAAAGGAGTTTTGAAAAGAGTTTCTCAATTTTAAATTTTGAAAGAGTTTTGAGTTTTTGAATTTTGAGTTGTATTTTGAATTTTTTGGATTTATTTTTTTTAAATATTAAAAAATGTTTAAGAAAATTTTATTTTTATTTTAAATATATAATTTTTATTTAAATATTTTATTTTTTATACATTTTATAAAATATATTTATAAAATAAAAAAAAAAAATATTTAAAATAAAATAATAATTTTGTAAAAATATTTTCATATTAAAAAAATACAGCACAGAAATATATGAAATATAGTGACATTAAAATAAATAAATAAATATTTAAAATATAAAATATTTACCCTAAAAAAATAAAATTAATAAAATTTTTAAATATTTAAAAAATAATTTTTTTTTTCAAAATACAACTCAAAACTCAAAATACAACTCAAAACTCTTTTCAAAACTTTTAACCGAACAAATTTTCTCTTTTCAAAACTCAATTCAAAACTCATAACTCAAAACACAACTTTACACTTAAATCATAATTCTAAAAAAAAAAAATAAAAATAGTTTTTTAAATTTTTTCTTCTAAAATAGAGTTTTGAAAAAAGTTTGGTTTTGAGTTTTGAAAAAAGTTTTAAATTGAGTTTTGAGTTGTATGTTTGGATATGAATTTTGAAATTAATTTTTAAATTACGTTTTGATTAATTTTGAATTATATGTTTAATTATAAATTTTGAAAAGTGATTTGAAAATTTTGCTTTTAGAATCATAATTCTGAACAAACCAAACACAACCTATATTTTTTTCAAACTTAAATTTCTGTCTTGGCTCCACATGCTTGGCTGAGCGCGGCGGGGGCCTCGCGGCTTAGACGCGTACGCTGCTTCCAACAAGGCAACTCAGCAGTGCAAACAGAGAATTTTCTAAATTCTAAGTTGGGCCTGCCATATTTGTTTTTAAGATTGGGCCTATTATATATGTTTTTCCTAAGTTGGGTCTGTTGTTGGTAATTTCTGGTATATCTAGTGCAAGCTGTGTGTTGGGCTGCGTGGCTCAAGCAAATGTCAGGGCTTTGTGGCCACTACAATATGTTTCAACATTTTGTGAATTTTTTTAAAAAAATTTTGAAAATTATTTTTTCCTTTCTCAGAAAATTAAGCTTTTTTTTTTAGTTGAAAATTTAACAAAATTAATTTTCTAATTTATTATATTATTGTCATGATTAATTATAAAAAAAAATCAATTAATTTTCTTTTGCATTTTTATTATGCTTTATGTTTGTTGTTAAGTTAATTTATTTTGTGATTAATTGATATGTTGGTTATGAACCAATATATTAAATATGAGTCGTCCGTTTTATTATCCAATACTCTTTTTCTTAGATGAAATTGTAATTTAACTCCATCCTTTGACCTATTTAAATTGTTTTTATTTGTTAATTGCTCAATTTAATTTAGTTAGTTTTTTTTATTATGGATGGAGGTGACATCGGTACTCATTGGTACACATATTTCTATTTTATTGTGTATGGTTGAAAGTATAACCCACAAATGTATTGATGAAGTGGCATCCTGTTGGCATCAAAATTCAATTTTTTTTCTGTCTATAGGCATGACAAAGAACAAAAACGTGAGCAGTGATGGTCCAAGAATTGTGGACACAATGATAGTGGTTTGGAGAGAGCACTCAAATGCAAGACACATGGTTGTTTCAAAGGGAAATAGGAGTTGAGAGCAGTTGCAGCAGTTATAGATCATGGGCAAGTGGAGGATGCTAGTAGGTGGACACGTGGCTGCATTTCCTGGCCAGTGTAGCAGTATAAAAGCTGGAGATTCAAAGAAGAAAGGATCTTCAACCTAATTCACAACACTTGTGAAATCTAGGAGTAGTTTAACTTATCTAAGAATAGTTTAGTACGTAGTTTTAGCAGTTAGTTCTAGTTCTTGTAACCTGTTCCAGACCTGTCGATTGTAATGCTTAAGGCTTGTAATTTGATTCTTGTAATTAAGTGATAAGTGTCACGACCTAACCCTCGCCCCAAGGGATTAGCGTAGTGACCGGCCAGTAATCCTAAGATTACCCAAAGCGTCATAAACATATTAATAATATTAGGGCTGGCGGAAGCAAATATATATAATCATACATCGTCCAATGAGCTATGCAGATTTTATGAGACAAAAAAAATATTTAATCTTTATATACATATATTATGACGTCATCTCTATTACATAATACTAGTAAGACAAAAGGAACTTAACCCTATTTACAAAATGAAACTTAATCCAACTTAACAACAGAAAACAAAGATTTAAATTCTAGTTCACATAGCCTTGACCACAACACAAATCAGGAACCTCTATGTAAGGCGCAACGGTTGGTTGACAAAACAGAGGCCAAAATGAAGCTTCTACGCCTAGTTATACGCCTGATCACCTACATACATAAATATAACAGTGAGTTGGAGCCCAGTGAATAATCTCAATGTAGAGAGGTTAAATGAATGAGTTCCACATATATAAGAAAACATTCTTAACATGAACAAAGCATTTATCACACATATATATTTAGAATCTATAAAGTTCATCAAACCTTTTAGAGTATAAACTAATAGTATTGAACAAAATATTAGCAAAACGACCACAATGGACCGAGGACATAGGCATAACGATCCCAACGGATCGACATATACATAATGATCGCAGCGGATCGACAAAGACATAACGACCACAATTGATCGACTTAGACATAACAACCACAATGGGTCGACGTAGACATAATGACCACTATGGATCGACATAAACATAACGGAGGTTTCTGAAAATCAAAGCACATGTTCATGGTGTCACATTCAATTATTAAAAAGGGAATCTCATTCATTCTTATCAAACATAAGTTTTCAAAAAACTTGTCGTATCATAATCATTTCAAAGTTCCATAGCATAACTTAACATTTCGGAAAAATACTTATCGTATCAGACATTTTGTAACACAAGATAGATTTCACAATATGGCTTTTTACAAAATCCCACTTTCAGAAAACTTATCATATCATACACACTTCAGAATTTCATAGCATAACTTAGCATCTCAAAAGTACTTATTCGGAAAACTTATCATATCATGAACAATTAGAGATTCGTAACATAGCTTATCATTTTAGAAAAGACTTGTCTTATCGAATATCTCGTAATCAAAATATAGATTGCATAAACCATTGTATAACAAAGCCAATTTAAAAGTACTTTATATGAAAATATCTTTATAAAGACATTACTTACCGTGCTTGGTCGGATGATACTCCTCGTGCTAGCGACCTACACAACACATTCAAGCATAACGTCTCAAAACACGTTTCATTCATTTAGTCAGTTCTTAAACTGATTCGGTTTATTCATTACTTCATTCCTATTCATTCTTTAATTTCTTTCGTGTTCATGATATGCATATGACTTTGAAATACATGTGAAAACCATGCGAATAGAGGCCTGGAAGTCGAAAAACGGAGAGAAAATAGAACTGGGACTGCCCTGAAAACTGTATGTGCAGGAGCACTAGATGCACGTGCGGAACCACGACTGCATGTATGCTTCATACGTGCAATTAAAGCAGTATGTTCGGCTCACTATGTTTTGTTTTCTGCACGTGCGGGGCCCCAAGCTGCACTTGCAGTTTTGGGCCACCATGAATCCGAAAATTGTTCTTGTTTTGGAACTCATCCTTTTCAAAATCTATCTTCAATTCCATGCATTTCAAGGCTCAAAACTCTTAAAAACGTGTTGAATTTAACATTGCTAATTTTAAATAAAAATCATTACTTCACATCAAAACTCAATTTCCATTTAAAAGATCAAACTCTAAGATTGAAGTATAAAATCATAACCCATGCATACTTGAGTTCCAACTCTCACAATCCATGGAGTTTTCTCTTCAATTTTGAAGAATCATGCTAGAAAACAAGTGTATGATCAAGATTTCCATGGAAATATGCCATGCATGTTAGATTTGAGAACTATTCATTCAATTCTTCCATATTAAGGCATGCGTATTCCAAACTTCTAATTACATGAACAAAACTTCTAATTTAAGCTTGAATTCTTCCTAAATAAACTTGAATTCCATAATCTTATAATTATAACAACTCAAATTCATGAAAGTAGAGAGGAATTCCTACCTTAGATGGTTGGATTGTTGAGATTAAACTTAGTTCTTCTTCTTTCTCTTCGTTTCTTCTTCTTCTTGAGCTCTCTAGAGCTTTCTCTCTCTTTTCTTTACAAAATGCACTACTTCTCTCTCTCAAACTCTTCTATTTCTTTCTTAAGTTGATGAGTGGCTTAAGAAGTATAATTAATCTCTACTTTCCTAAGCCTTGATTAATTATAAGTTTAAATTAATAAATTACATTGGCTCTAATTACATCAAATTCACTTAAATTAAATCAAGTCTCATCATAATCTAATTCAAATTAAACCAAATTTAATTACACAAATGCAAATTAGGCTCTAATTACCTACTCCAAGTATTATTAAGCAAGTTTCAGTTGTTGTTTTACTTTGTTTATTCACATTACAATCTCCAAAGAAGTCATTGAATTTGTCAAGGCATAGGACAACAATCACAATTGCTTGATTTGTTCGTTGTTTGTGAAAATTGATTTTTCTGTCTAATCAACCTTGTCGATTCAATCTAAACTAGATTTTTGCTAACATTTTGGCACGCCTAGTGGGACTTGTATAATTTGGAGTGATGTCTAAGAAGAAACAAAATGAAGTGCTTGGAGACCTTGGGAAAAGAATTGTTGATGGAGAAGACCCAGAGGGTGAGGAAGTAAAAGATAATGTTAATGATGGCCATTCAGTGTTTGGATAAGAAGAAGGCCACGGAAATGGCTAAAATGTAATTTTATAGCCCAAACAAGTGTCCTTCCAATAGATCCAAGGGGAGCTTATTTGTTGCACACATAACAGATAATTGGTTCCATGTCTTCATATGAGAAACAAGTCATGATTGATGATTTGCTTGCTTTGTTTGAGAAACACAATATCAAGCTAAGTCAGTCAAGGAAGGTTATGGAAGAGAGTCAAGGAAATAAGGTACAATATGGTCCTTTTATAACTCCACAAAAACATAAACCAGGGCTTGCAAAGCCTCTACTTGTTAATGAGCATGTGTCATTTTACAGACCTCCTACACTTCAATAAAGATATGCGGAGGAACTTAATGTAAATCATGTCTTTGAACATACTGAAATGAAAGAATACCTTCCAAATCCAATCTTTAATTATAATCCAAATGACCTAGGACCATGACCTAGGGGGCAACAAAGGCCACAAATGTATGATAATCACGCATTTGATAGGCCTGTGGTTGGTTATTATGGTGTTGCAGACCAGAGATTTAGACCACCCAATCTAGCAAGGCCTCAAAATATTCAAGAGCCTGTCCTTTAACAACCATACTATGATCCCTATATGCTTAATCTAAGGCCCAGAGGGCCTGGACCTCATCATCCTCCTTATTTTCAACAAGAATCTCATGGAGAGGGACAACAACAAGCATATATGGGCATGGGCATTTTGTTGAACAATAGATAATAGATAATGAATCTAATACAAGAGATGTATGGCCCAGTTCTAATGAGACCAGATAGGTCAATGTTTAGGAGTCCATATCCTCCATGGCTAGACGATGTACCTTTTCTAAGTAACTTTAAGGTGCCTGAATTCTCTCTGTTCACAAGGGAAGAGAGGCAGCCTACAATTGAACATATAGGGAGGTTTATTTTGCAATGTGGAGAAGTTGGACATAATAATGACTTGAACATAAAACTTTTCCCAAATTCCTTGTCAAAAACAACATTTACTTGGTTTATTAACTTGCTAGAAAATTTTGTTCATACATGGCAAGAAATGGAGAGTCAAATTCATGCTTAGTTCTTTAAAACTAAACTTGAAGTTACTTTAGTAGATTTGTCAAAATTTAAACAAAAGCAAGAAGAAACAACAGAGTAATACATAGATAGGTTCAAGAAGGACAAAAACAAATGCTATGCATATGTACTTGAGATAGAAGTTATAAGAGTAGCACAAAATGGCCTAGATTTTGAGTTAAGAAAGAAATTTGAAGAAATGATTTCTAGGGATCTTTATAAGTTGTCTTCAAGAACAACTAGTTATGAATCAATTCTTAAAGAAGAACAACAAAGAAAATCAACTTCACTTGGTACTTACTACCAAGAAGTTGATTTTGAATATGATGTTGATAATAACATGGCACAAGTAATTGGAAAGAAACCTACGGTTTGTGAGACTCTAAGAAAAGTTGAAAAATCTGTTGATATGCCATCAACACAGCCAACCAAAAGAAATGTGGTTGCATCAAATCGACAGTACTCATTTGATTTATCAAAAGCATATGCTTTATTTGATGAGTTAGTAGCAAATAGGTTCTTGATTTTAACTCCTGACCATAACATCTCTAAAGAAAGGGATATAATGGGTAAGAAGTATTGCAAATGGCATGATTCTTTTAGACATTCTACTAACAATGTTACATTTCGAAATTGTGTGCATGATTTAATCCAAAAAGGGATGTTAAAGTATGTAGAGAAAGACAAAGGAGTAATGGCAGTTGATAGTGATCCATTCCCAGACATGGTGAGAATCAATATGGTTTTAACTAATCTTCAATCGAATGACCAGAAGAAGAAAGGGAAGAACCCCAGAGTTCTTTTAGTTGAATTAGAAAAACTTCACAAGGAAAGAATGGAAAAAATTGCTAAAGAAGCAAAAGGTAAGAAAATTCAAGATGAACCTGATGAGAGGTTTGTTTGCTTTAGATGTGGCACTAAAAAAGAAAAAGCTAGAGCCACTGTGATAGATGATATTCAAAAAAGAAGAAGAGATGTTGGCCTTAGGTTTAATATAATGGGCCAGGGTGACATACAAATTCAAGATCACATGTTTTATGATTGGATAGATCCAGGAATATTTGGACCTGCTATAGAATATGGAGAAAAATGATGGCCCATTTATGTTTCAGGGGGCTCCCATACATCCATGCCTTGATGGCCCAAGCACTTTAAGGGCCAAATTGAAGTAGTAAAAGGGATCTAAGCCTTGTGGAGATCCAAGGCAGTTTGCAAGGCCATATATTGGCCAACAACAATAGTTTACAAAGCCATATATTGGCCAGCAACAATTTGGGAGGCCATATGGTGGCCAATAATAGATCATAAGGCCATTTGATGGTTTTCAGCAGCAAGGTGGCCCAAAAATGAGGCTAGAAATGCAGCCAAGGATGGTGAAACCACCTGTGCCACCTAACATGGGTTGGGCATTGTGTTGTTCATCCAAAGTTTCCTATGGGTGGATGGAAGCAAATGGGAACCACAACCCAAAAAAGAAGAGAATAGAGAAAATTTCATGCAATGATGTCCAAAATGGAGGGTCAAGGAAGTACACAAAAATTTAGTTTGGACCAAGGACAGTTTTGTTCCACCAAAAGCAGTGGTGGGATCAATCTTGAAAGCACAATTAGTTCAACAACCAGTTCAGATACTAAAGAAGTCAATTGAAAACAAAGAAAAGATGGATGGTAAAAAGATGCCTGAGAAAACATTGCTAAGGCAGAAGTTGAGGGAGTTAGAGAAGGAGTTAATGTCTGATGATGAAAACGACATGGTGGATGTAGAAATGAAGAATCAAAGCCAAGAAATGGCAAATTCAGTTTTAGCAGATGATAGTGTTGATGCAAAGGAAGATATCAAGTCAGAAAGTTTAGGAAAATTTGAGGAGAAGATGACAACCATTCAATTTGGTTATTTGCCTCTTCCTAGTAAAGAATGCAACATGATAATGGTCATCTCTAAGAGATTTTAGGGCAAGCTAGACTAACCAGATGTGTTGGCAGGCGATGTTGAAGACTGGACTGAGCCTGTAGTGCAAATAGCCATGACTGAAGCAAAAATCAAGCCACCAAGATCAATTGTGGTTAAGTCAATTGATGGAGAGAAAGTGGTCTTGTAGAAACTTGAAGAAAAACTGATAAAGCTTTTTTGAGACCATTATATGTAAAGGCTTATTTAGATGGAGTTCCAATCGACAAAGTTCTAGTTGATAATAGAGCTATAGTCAACATCCTTCCTTTCAAAACCTTGAGAGCCATAGGCAAATTAGTAGAGGATTTATTGCCTGCTAATATTAACACAAGTAATTTTGCTGGAGGTTCTTCTAAAGCTAGAAGGGTAGTTGCTATGCAACTTCAGGTTGGTTCAAGGGTAATGGGAACCACCTTTTTTGTAATAAATTATACTTCTAATTATAATCTATTGTTGTGAAGAGATTACGTCACACCCCACTTTTTATTATCTAAATAACATTACCATCTCCATTAACATAAATCCTTTTTTAACTAATAGTATGTAGAACTTTACATATATTACATCCATAAATAAAGGAAAATCCTCTCATCATACATATATTGAATGCAACAAGAATTATATTTAAACAAAACACCCGTAGGCTTACATCTTTATATAAAAATCAAGGGTTTAACCCTTTTTACAACAACGGCGTTCCGCCAACAATATAAGGCCCCGTGGCCAACAAATAAAGAAGACCACCGATCTTGAAACAGTTCTCAACTTGCACCTGAAAAATGATTAGCAATGTGGGATGAACATAAAGTCCAGTAGAGATCCCAACATGATTCTAAACGATAACAACATATAAATATCTATGATCATGAATGCACCATGATGTATGTGGGAGCTGAATATATTTTTTATGTATAAGAGCCAAATGAATTTGGAAAAATCAGGATATAGGTTATTCGGCTCCGCCTAGGGGGATCATCGAGCTGAATAGATAAATCGGCCATAGAACCAGTTGAACAAGCAGCCGAGTGGGAATTGGCGTACGACAGAAGGGATGAATGAGCAATCATGCGATGGACTAAGAGTGGGCCCGACCCTAGGGCCCATGAGCGAATATAAATAGAGGAACATCAACCAAAGAGAGGTATGTGAGAACAAACTCAAGAAACTAAAGACACAAGCAAAGGAGAGACATATACTAACTTGTCCATTGGAGTGTTAATTCTGGCACCCCCGATAGGAATGTTAATCCCTTTTTTAGGTGGCAATCAGAGGATCAGGAACGTCCTTCAGGATCCAAGAGTATTTCCAAACCACTTCACCACAATTGGCGCCATCTGTGGGAATACTCAAGCATATCCATGGCAGGCGTCACAGAAGATCCTCCGATAGTCGCTGACAAAACTATGCCAAGAGATGACTTCACTCCAAGAAACATGCTTGGACCAGAGAATATCGCCACACGATGGGCCTTGAACTTCGATTCAATAGCTCAGACCTCACCCTCAACCTCAATGCATGAGACAATGCAGATGATTATGGATCAAGCAAAGCAAAATGAACAGCGGTTGGAGAACATGATGGCTGAGAACGAGCGTCTGCGCCAGGATTTGGCCTTGTAGGTGGCGAAATCCCAACAAGCCGCATGCCAAGACCGGGGTCGACCTTCAGTAACGAAGGATGGTCGATGACGTCGACTTCGGAAACGCAATAATGACAGTGATTCTGACTCACCATCCTCGGAACCCAGAAAGAAAGGATGAGTTGATGTATCCAGCTCATCTGAAGAAAGTCCGTATATACGGCATAAACGAGGGAGGGGCGATGACTCGGATGAGGAAGATAAACATGACCCCTTTGTGCGACGAATTGCAAGGGTTGTACTACCTAAAAAGTTCAAAGCACTGTCGTTCACCCTCTATGACGGAAAATTGGACCCTACCAATCACATTCGCCATTATAAGCAAGCAATGACACTTCATGATGACGACGAAGCCCTCATGTGTCGAATATTTCCAAGTAGTCTGGGACTGCTAGCCGTCAGGTGGTATTATAAACTGGAGTCAGCGTCGATTTAGAGTTTCCATCAGCTCCAGAAGTCCTTCAGGGCTAGATTCATCACTAATGAAATCCAGCCAAAACAAGCCGATTCCTTCTGGGTGATGCAAATTAAAATAGCCGAAACCTTTCGTGAATATTCGGCGTGCTATTGGGAATGCTTCAATCTGGTAGATGATGCTTGCAATGACTTCATGGTCATCACCGCCTTTAAGATGGGATTGCATCCCGATAGTCCCTTCCGCAGTTCATTAACTAGACGGCCCCCTAAAACAGTTTGGGCATTAATGAAAAAGGTCGAAAAATATTGCAAAGTGGAAGACGATGCCCTGCGGGTCAAAGCCGGACATAAATCCGTTGAGACGGCCACGTCGAGAATCATTCAGCCGATTAGTGTCTTGCCATCTAGAAGCCCTTAGCCGCGAAATTGAGCTAAATGAGACAAAAAGCGTGACTCGCGCCGATTAAACAACCAATGTTCACATCGAGCTAATGAACAATATCAAGTGGATAGCAGGCGCACAAGGTGCTCAGGCAAGAAATACACGGAGTTAGCAGAGCCGATCAGTAAGATTCTGTCGAAAGTTCAACACCTTCCGTTTTTCAAGTGGCCGCCCAAAATGACGGGACCTCCCGATACAAGAAGACGGGATAAATGGTGTAAGTATCATAACGACCACAGTCACGACACCAATAGTTGTTATGCACTGAGTGATCACCTAGAGGAGTTGGTAGAAGACGGCTGTAGACCCGACTTTTTTCGTGCGCCTCCTTTTCGGAGAAGGCGTGAATTGGTCTTATTACAGTTCGGACTCCTGTCACGGTTTTGAATCTAATCTCACAAAGTGCAATGTGAGACTGATAAACACCAAAGAGTCCAATCCGGCAAATCATTTTGGAAAATCAGATTTTGAATCAAATAATGCCAAAACTGGACTGCTTTGCCAGATTACAGAGTCACTACCTAAATATTTTATTTTTGGAAAATTTAGGAAACCCTGACTCGTGCCAAAGGCTATGTGTCCGTCATCACCAAAGTTGCCTCGGCTTAGGAACTTGGGTACGAGAGGGGAAGGTCCTGAAATGAGCACCCCCGCTTGCCCGATCAAAGGATCGGCCTCTACTAAGCATGATATGTTGTTTTATAAACCTCATGTGTTCTTATCCAGTTATTAGCTAACTTTACTAGGTGACGCACACATACAAGTATAGACTCAATCACGAGAATTGGAACAAAACAACTCATGTTTGTTTTTAAAAATGGTTCGAAAGTGCTACTCGCAAGTAGGTTAAAGCGCGGATTTACCACCCTCAAGTGGGCTTGAAACATGATTTTGCCACTTCGCAAAATGGGTATGTTCATATCTTGGTTTTGTTAAAAGAATTTAACTTGTTTTTGAGCTTAATGACTCACTTGATCATGTTTTGGGGAATTGAAATGCATGACATTATATACAAGTTATGTTATTCAAGTTTCAAGCTTTGTTTAGTACAATTGGCTTAGCTTTTGGGCTTACTTTTGTAAAATAGTTTGTAATTCATCATGTACTATGAGTTTCTTAATGTTTTACTAAGTTTGGGCCCAAAAGAATGGGTTCTAATTCAAATTGAAAATCAATTCAAAATTCATGGTGGCCTATGCATGTGTTTTCACGTAGATAAATATGTGGCCCACGGTATTTGTGGGCTTTCATCAGCAATTCTGAGGGATGTTTTGGCCCACGGTTTTCTTTTGTGGGGCCCATGGTGCAAGAGTTAGTATGGAATTACTGGTTTGGAGATTCTGCCGTTGGGCTCCTTGGGTATGGATTTATGGGCTCACTGATTCTTGGACATATTGCATATTTTATATGATTGGTGAGACCATAAACTTTTGTTTAGCCACATTGTAGCGGACCATTTATAGTCGATTTTCTCATGTTGATTGATCGTGTGATCCTCATATGACTCGATATGAGGTTAGTTTTGAGCCATCTCTGCCAAGAGTGATTGGGGAGTCACTGCTATGGGGAATATTGGTTCGATAACCAGCCAAGTTAGAGACTGGGAGATGAGCGGGAGGATAGCTACCGGTTTTCTGGTCGCTTCTTGTCTTCATGTGACCCATCCTAATTGATTGTATTGCCACGCCTGACATGGAGTGAAGGGGACACTGCCGTGGGGTTTGAGTCTTGTGATCTACCAAGGAAGGGACTGGGGGATGTGATGATTGCTCTCATGTTTTGATTGGCTATGTATTGGTTTGTTGTAGCGGGGCTATTGTTTTTTCACTAGACTTCTCAAGATCGTTGATTATGGTGATTGACTATGCAGGCTTCATGTGACTCAGCCAGGATCTTTCATGGGATAGATCTTTTCCTTCGTCATGGCTTTGGTTGAGTGGCTAGGATGTCACGGCTATGAGAGGCGAGATGCTTATTGGATTCCATGTTTTTATCCGAGGTAGAGACTGGGAGCAAGCGGTGGCAGTTATCATTTTTCGATTGGTCTTGGTGGATGTTTAATTAGTTACATTTGTATTGTGTGTTTATCTGTTATGTTTTATGAGTCTGTGGTGTGTTTTGTTTATTTGCCCATATATCCACCCCAAGTTTCCATCTATTATCTCTGATGGTAGGGGTTACTTGGGGATAAAAAGGATATACAGGCAAAGTGGGGTTCTTATTTTCTCTTTTGTTCTCTCGCTTTTACGAGGGTGGTTTTTGTAGTAAGATGTCCAGTGGGAGTTTTATGTTTCTTTTTTTCGTTTATTATTTGTTGTATGGCGTACCTGGGGTATGCCCCTTGTAAACTTGTACATTTTACTGTCTTTATTTTATGACTTACTTACCCAAAAAAAAGAATGTGTTTTGAAGGTTTGGAAATTGAATTTTGAGCTTGGGAGCGAATCTGGAAATTCCAGAATTCTGCTCCTATGCTCAAGCGAAGGAGTCTACGCTTGAGCGACCACTTTGTGTCTTGCACCTCTGCTCGAGCGACCAAAGGTTAGTTCAAGTGTGAAATGCATGCTCCCAAAAGTCTGAGTGTTTTGCTAACCGCTCGAGCGACAAGAGTTGCGCTCGAGCGAGAACTTGAGTCTCACGCTCGAGCGAGTGTTGATCAAGCATCAAGCGGAAAAATTAAGTAACCAGTACTTTTGCAGGCCGCTCAAGCGAAAGAATGTGTGCTCGGGCGACCACTACATTTTTGCATGTCCGCTCGAGCGAAAAAAGCTACGCTCAAGCGAGACCCCTGTTTTTAGCAATTTTTGTTAAGTATTTTCAAGTATATTTTAGCATCCTCATTGCATCCTAGGCACTCCTAGGCCATGATTAAGACTTAATAAGAGATAAAGACTTAGAAACACACTAAGAATGAAACGAAAGAAGTTAAGTACTAATCGAGTGTGTGTTTCATTATACGTATCTGATATGTTTTGTGTAGGTCATGTGCTGTGAGTGGTTGATTCATCTGTTTACTGCCAAGGCTATTTGTGAGTAATAACTCTGTAAAGTTATGTTGACTTTAATTATTTTCTGATGATATGAAATGATCAATTTTTTGAAATGCTATGTTTCGTATGAATGAATGAATGTCCGATTTTCTTTGAAAAATAATTATGGTATCCTTAGCAGAGGCCCTCACCCATGGCACATAATACTATGGTTTATGGTCATGAGGCCCTTGCCCGGGGGAGATAATACCGTGGTACAGGCCCTTGCCCGGGAGAAACAATATCGTGGCTCATGTATGAGATATGTTACCCGGCACCAGAGGTTCCTTTCTGGAACTTGATAAGCTTGACCAAAGAGACATGTTTGTGCTAACGGATGTACCACACATGATTTGAATATGAATAAGACTATGACTCTGTTTCTGCTATAAATCCGATTATGATTTTGATTTTCTTTGAGATTTGAAAACTGTTCCGGGCTTTATTCATTAAAATCTTTACTCTGTTATTATTCACTGGGCTTCCGCTCACTATTTATATTATGTATGTAGGTGACCAGGTACGTGACCAGACCCAAAGTTGAGGATCTGGTGTCTCTGTTTTGTCAGCCAGCCATTGTGCCTCCGAGGAGGTTCCCTTTTGTGCGCAAGTCAAGTCTAAACGGCATAAGTTACGACCTAGTGTTAATAAGTAATACGATCAAGTCTTTTGATTTTTGTGTTTATTGGGGTATTTCCCTTTTGGGCTACAACTGTATTAAATGTGACGAAGATTACTGCATTATGATGTTGCGTATATGCATATATATTATATAAGGTTTTAAATTTATGTCCCATGTATGTCTGCATGGCTCTATGTACTAAGTAATGTTGGTATATTTGCTTTTGCAGCCCCTAATTATATGTTATTCCGTTAAGAGGCCTTTGGTAATCCAAGAATTATTGGCTGGTTACGACGCTAAACTTATAGGAGCGGGTTTGAGTCTTGACAGAGTGGTATCAGAGCACGTGTTAAACCACACACACGAGTCCATAAGAGCTATAGGATGTCCTAGAAAGAATGTGAGTGTGTGATAATTGTTATACATGTGAAAACTGAATTTGAATCTGAATGAATAAAAATTAAAAGAAATGAACAAGATTATTCCTATGTTTATTATTTCCTTGTCTCTCTTTAGCGAAATGGAGAATGCAGGGGGAAATGATATAAGTGAATCTTTCAAGGCCTAAACAGAATGGAATAGATGCTTGCGGCTTTGACTGAAGCCATGACGTAGCAATTGAGATAATAACCTTTACCTCCTCTGCCTCTGCCAGTATTAGCTGATCCAGACAATAGTGATATCATCAATTTAACTCAGAAATTTATGAAAATGAAACCGTCGACCTTCTTGGGTGGCATTGAACCATTGAAGGCAGAAACCTGGTTACTAGAAATGGAAAAGTTATTTGAAGTATTCCCTTGCTCCGCAACTCAGAAAGTACTCCTGGCCACTTACACTGTAAACGATGAAGCTCGGAGATGGTGGTTGTTGGTCCGAAACAACAATGGGGATATGATATGGGCTCAATTTAATGAGATATTCTACAACAAATACTTTCCCTAATGCTTCAAAGACCAAAAAGTGTCTGAATTCCAAGAACTTAAGCAAGGGAAGATGTCTGTAGCTGAGTACGAAGCTAAATTCACTGAGTTGGCTAGATTTGCTCCTCATATGGTTGATACAGATTACAAAAAGGCTTAGAAATTCGAAGGGGGATTAGATCTGGAAGTGTATGACCGAGTGGGTTTACTGAAATTGCCTACCTATGTTGACGTCCTTGATAGAGCATTGATGACAGAGGCCATCTTGGCGGCAAAGAAGCAAGCTACAACTCCAATGACTGAATGGAAAGGTAAAAGGGTAGGATTTAATTTCAAAAATGGCTGATCACTTTTGAAGAAGCAAAACACAGGATCCTCTAGTAGCTCCGGCCAAAGTAGTGGATCTATACCAAACTGTCCAGATTGTGGCAAAAAATATAGAGGAGTATGCTACCGTGCATCTGGTGCTTGTTATCGATGTGGCAAAGTTGGCCATATGATAAAAGATTGTCCACTGGGGTCCGGGAATGCCAGTCACCCCACAGCAAGTTCAGTTGGGTCTGCTTCAGTGGCTAGATCAAATTCCAGAACTAATGCCAGGGGCAACAATGGGAATGAAATGTTAAGGCAAGGGAGAGTATTCGAATTAGTGCCTGGGGATATAGAGAACACTGAATTAGTAGTGTCAGGTGTAATTTCTATTTGTGCTCAGAATGCCTATGTACTGTTTGATTCTGGTTCCATGCATTCATTTGTATTGCATGCTTTTTCTCAAAAATTAACTAGACCGTTAGAACCTATGAACTGTTTGCTATCTGTATCTACACTGTTTGGGGGTTCTATGATTTATGCTTATGTTTATCCGGCATGTGACCTAATGATTGTCGAAATGACATTGTATGTTGATTTACTGCCCTTGAACATTGAGTATTTTGATTGTATTCTGGGTATGGATTGGTTGACTAAGTATTGTGCCACCATTGATTATGTGAATAAATCTGTTGTATTTCGTCCACTTGGCTTATGTGAGTTTGTGTTTACTGGAAATGGGGTAATTCCTCCCCCATACCTGATTTCTGCTATGAAAGTTGTTAAACTGCTTAGAAAGGGATGTAGGGGTTGCATGTGTTGTGTTTTGATTAAGATTTCTGATAATTCTAATGTGGAAACTATTCTTGTTGCTAGTGAATTTCCTGATGTGTTTCCGAATGACTTGCTTGGAAACTTAGTTGATAGGGAAATTGAGTTCGCTATTGAAGTAACACCGGGAACACAACCTATTTCTAAGACCCCTTACTGAATGTCAACCTCAGAACTAAAAGAATTGAAAGCCTAACTTCAAGAACTATTAGACAAGAAATTCATCCGCCTGAGCACTTCACCTTGGGGTGCTCCAGTTTTGTTTGTTAAGAAGAAGGATGGGTCTTTGAGATTATGTATCGATTACCGGGAGCTGAATAGAGTAACTATCAAAAATAAATACCCATTACCCCGAATAGATGATTTATTTGACCAACTTCAGGGAGCCCAAATGTTTTCTAAAATTGACCTCTGATCAGGCTATCATCAATTAAAAGTTAAAGCAGAGGACATAGAGAAAACAATATTCAGAACTAGATATGGGCACTATGAATTTTTGGTAATGCCATTTGGGGTAACTAATGCACCTGCAGCGTTCATGGATTTAATGAATAGGGTATTCAAACAATTTTTGGATGAATTCATTGTTGTCTTTATTGATGATATTTTGATTTACTCCAAAAGCAAGAAAGAACATGAGAACCATCTGCGAACTGCTTTATAGATTTTGAGAGAAAAGAAGTTGTATGAAAAATTATCCAAATGTGAATTCTAGCTTGACAATGTGGCATTTTTGGGACGTGTAATCAACAAAGACGGTATCTCTGTTGACCTTCAGAAGATTGAAGCTATTGTGGATTGGCCAAGACCAACTAATGTGTTAGAAGTTAGAAGTTTTCTGGGACTTGCAGGTTAAAACAGAAGAATTGTAAAAGACTTCTCAAAACTGGCTATGCCACTGACACAGTTGACACAGAAGAATATACCATTGGATTGGAATGATCAGCGGGAATCGGCTTTTCAAGAATTGAAAACCAGATTAGTGACTGCACCAATTTTGACTTTGCCTAATGGTACCGATGGGTTCCAAATTTATAGTGATGCTTCCTATAAAGGCTTGGGCGTGTCTTAATGCAAAATGGAAATGTAATTGCTTATGCTTCTCAGCAACTCCGATCATATGAAAAGAATTATCCAACCCATGACCTTGAATTAGCCGCCGTGGCGTTTGCACTAAAAATTTGGCGACACTATCTATATGGTGTGACTTGCAAAGTGTATACCGACCATAAGAGTATGAAATATTTCTTTACGTAGAAAGAACTGAACATGAGACAAAGAAGATGGTTGAAGTTGATCAAAGATTATGATTTGCAGATTTTGTATCATTCGGGAAAAGCTAATACTGTAGCAGATGCCTTAAGCTGAAAGTCAATGGAAAATTTATCATGTTTGCTCACCGGTCAGAAAGAATTGCTATGTGACTTGGAAATGAATGAGATTGAAGTTGTATGGCGAGAACAAGACGGGATCTTAGCTGCCATTTCCGCTCAACCTGTGATCATTGAAGAAATCAAAGAGAAACAACATGAAGATGAGTTCTTGAAGAAAATTTTCGATGAAAGTGGCTCAAAATCAAGGCCCAGGTTCGTACTTGAAAACAATGTATTGAAATTTCAGGGTCTCTTTTGTGTGCCAGACTGTTTTGACTTGAGGAAGCGCATCCTGACTGAAGCTCACAACTCGAAATTTGCCATGCATCCGGGAAACACAAAGATGTATCACAACTTGAAACAGAATTTCTGGTGGCCGAGAATGAAAAATGGTATTGCTAATTTTGTGGCTAGATATTTACACTGCCAACAATTTAAAGCCGAACATCAACGACCCGCTGGTTTGTTACAACCGCTTTCAATACCGGAATGGAAGTGGGAACACATCACGATGGACTTTATCGTCGGATTGCCTCGCTTCCCTCGAGGTGTGGATTCTATCTGGGTAATTGTTGATCGTTTAACTAAGTCTGCCCATTTTCTGCCTGTTAAAACTATTTATAATGCGGACAAGCTAGCTAATATGTAGGTGAATGAAATTGTGAGATTACATGGTGTATCAGTACCTATTGTGTCTGACAGAGATTCGAAGTTTACATCAAGATTCTAGCAGAGTTTGCAACAGGTTTTAGGAACCGAATTGCGATTGAGTAGTGCCTACCATCCACAGACAGATGGTCAATCTGAAAGAACCAATCAGACTTTGGAGGACATGTTATGGATGTGTGTGTTGCACTTTCAAGGCAATTGGAAGACTTACCTTCCTCTGGTCGAATTTGTGTATAATAACAGCTATCATTCAAGCATTGGAATGGCTCATTATGAAGCTTTGTATGGAAGAAAATGTCGTTCTCCTATCTGTTAGACTAAAGTAGGTGACAGACCATTGTTGGGCCTAGAGCTTGTGCAAGAAACAACTGAGAAAGTGAAACTGATTCAACAACTTTTGAAAATTGCACAGAGTTGGCAAAAGAGTTATACTGATGTCCAAAGAAGAGACAGAGAATATGAAGTCGGGGATCACGTGTTTATTAAAGTGACTCCAATGAAAGGACAAACGCGGTTTGGTGTTAAGGGCAAATTAGCATCGAGATATGTTGGGCCATATGAAGGTTTGGAGAAAATCAACCTAGTGACGTATCGGGTAGCCTTACTACCAGTTATGGAGCATATGCATAATGTCTTTCGTATCTCAATGTTACGAGATTACTTACGAGATCCACACCATGTTATCGAGCCGACACATGTGCTTTTGAGGGATGATTATATGTATGAAGAAAGACTTATTCAGATTGTGAATCACTGGATCAAAAGATTAAGGAATAAAGAAATACTATTGGTGAAAGTTGATTGGCAAAACCACGGAGGAACTTATGCTACATGGGAAACAGAAGAAGATATGATGAAGAGATATCTAGATTTGTTTCCGTTAGACCCAACGTTTTTTTGAAATGAAGGTAATTCGAGTTTGGAGGACCAAACTCTTTAAGGGGGGAAGACTGTAACAATCCCGACCCATGATTAACGTTAATTTATGCTTAATTATGCCTAATAAGAAATTTTTACATCATACATTGTCTTATTTTTGTTTATATCTATTTAACGTAGAAAGATCTGTTCATGTTTCCGTTTCGGTTTGCGAATTGAAGGCCTTATTGGCATCCAATTCAGAAATTGGCTTGATTTATGTTTTAATTAGAATTTTTAGAATTTTATAATAGGTTTAATTAAAATTCAATTCGGAACGAAATAATTAGAATAATTAATGCTCAATTAAGCCTAAATTAATGAATTTATTAATCAAGCCTATATAAGGCCACCTCATTACACACTTTTACACTTCCACTTACTCTTGCTTGACCATCAAAAACGTGTGAGAGTGGGAGAGAAGGAAATTGAGCTCAATTGAAGAGAGATTGTCAGAATTTGGAGGAGATTGAAGTGAATTCAAAGGAATTACACTCCAACTTGAAGAATTTGAGCCTTAGGTAAGACTTTAACTCATATTTTGTAACCTTAGGCTCAATTACATGTAAAATCAACAAGAAATGAAGTTGTTATGCATTATTCAAAGAGAATTGAGATTAGATGATAGAATTGAACATGACTCATGCATATATGTGCATATCATGAGGTCTTGAAGTTGTTTTTACAAGAATTCCTATATGCATGTTCGTATCTAGGTTTTGTTAAAAGAATTTAACTTGTTTTTGAGCTTAATGACTCACTTGATTATGTTTTGGGGAATTGAAATGCATGACATTACATACAAGTTATGTTATTCAAGTTTCAAGCTTTGTTTAGTACAATTGGCTTAGCTTTTGGGCTTACTTTTGTAAAATAGTTTGTAATTCATAGTTTGTAATTCATCATGTACTATGAGTTTCTTAATGTTTTACTAAGTTTTGGCCCAAAATAATGTGTTTTGAAGGTTTGGAAATTGAATTTTGAGCTTGGGAGCGAATCTGGAAATTCCAGAATTTTGCTCCTATGCTCGAGCGAAAGAGTCTACGCTTGAGCGACCACTCTGTGTCTTGCACCTTCGCTCGAGCGACCAAATGTTGGCTCGAGTGTGAAATGCATGCTCCCAGAAGTCTGAGTGTTTTGCTAACTGCTCGAGCAACAAGAGTTGCGCTCGAGCGAGCGTCGAGGAAGCATCAAGCGGAAAAATTAAGTAACCAGTATTTTTGCAGGCTGCTCAAGCGAAGGAATGTGCGCTTGAGCGACCACTACATTCTTGCATGTCCGCTCGAGCGAAGAAAGCTACGCTCGAGTGAGACCCCTATATTCAGCAATTTTTGTTAAGTATTTTCAAGTACATTTTAGCATCATCATTGCATTCTAGGCACTCCTAGGCCATGATTAAGACTCAATAAGAGGTAAAGACTTAGAAACACACTAAGAATGAAACGAAAGAAGTTAAGTATCAACTGAGTGTGTGTTTCATTATACGTATCTGATATGTTTGGTGTAGGTCACGTGCTGTGAGTGGTTGATTCATCTGTTTACTGCCAAGGCTATCTATGAGTAATAACTCTGTAAAGTTATGTTAACTTTAATTATTTTCTGATGATACGAAATGATTAGTTTTCTGAAATGCTATGTTTTGTGTGAATGAATGAATGTCCGATTTTCTTTGAAAAATAATTATGGTATCCTTAGCAGAGGCCCTCGCCCAGGGGACATAATACTGTGGTTTATGGTCATTGATGTTGGGTTCTACAGAGGGATGCCCTTAATATAACACTCAAACAGAGGGATGCCCTTAATATAACACAATGAAAACTGTTTACAATGTATGACATTGATGTAGGGTTCTACAGAAAGTTGGTAAATTCCAGATGCAACAAACTGTTGGATGACTCAGCGAAGCATAAGTACATTGAGCGTCATCGATGTGAGGAAGGCTCTATGACTGTCACGGACTTGTTTGAGGTACATCCAGTGAGCTTTGATTTGCTTTGTACATTTCCTTGTGTGTTGATTATGGACTGCACATATAAGACGAATAGATATCATCTTCATCTTATTGAAATTATGGGAGTGACATCAACTCACATGACATTCTCCGTGGCTTTTGCATACTTGCAAACTGAGCGAGTTGATAACTATGCATGGGTGTTACAAACATTGCGTGATCTTATGGACAACATAATTTTACTTGAAGTCATTGTCACAGACAGAGAGCTTGCCTTGATGAATGCCATTGACAACACCTTTCCGAATGCCGGACATTTGTTATGTCATTGGCATATTAATAAGAATGTATTGGCGAAATGCAAGAAAATGTTTGAGACAAAAGAAAAATGGGAAAAGTTTAACATTGCAGGGAATTTTTTAGTATTTTCATCTATCGAAGAGGCGTACAATGATCACCTTGCTATACTGCGTAAGGATTTCAATAACTATTCTGAGACAGTTGAATCCATATATATAAAAAAAAAATTGTTGCGGTACGTACAAATATGTGTATGCATTTTGGCAACGTTACAACAAATTGGTAATATTTTTTTTTTCATTTTCTTATAAGTCATATTGTTGTTTTTAATTATTATACTTCACTATTTTTTCTTTACATCCATATGAACAAGGCTGAGAGTGCTCATGCTAAATTGAAGAGGCAATTAGGTTCAAGTCAAATGACATTTGAGATATCATTTGAAAAAATATATTGTCTACTTGAGTTGCAGCATGTTCAAGTAAAAGCATCATTCGAGAAGAGTTTGACTATTGTACAACATCAATTCAAACCTTCTCAATTTAGAGAGCTTTGGGGTAATGTGTCTATTTGTGCATTGGAGTACGTGTTGGCAGACAGTAAGAGAACAAATTCAGTTGGAATTGATGTTGTATCATGTGGGTGTGTTCTTAGGCACATGCATGGTGTACCTTATGCTCATGAGATTGCAGATTTCATGAGACAATGACGCCATATTCAACTCAGTAGCATATATGTAAATTGGACACTACTTAATATATGTGTGCACAATCTGATGGTTGACAGATTGGTATTGACTGGTATCCCAGAACTTGAGTTGATTTTTAAGCATTTCAATGAGTCTGATATTGCCACGTAATTGGATATGTTGAAGAAGTTTAGGGAAATTGCAAACCCAGCGAGGACTTTTCTTATTGAGCCTGATGTGAAGCCTAATCCACGTTGAGGACATAAGAAAGTTGATATATCTTGCCGTTGTGACCCGTGTGCATTTGAGTTGGTTGAAAATGGCCATGATAGCCAGAGCACATTAGCTTCAAGTCAATCAAAGAAAAAGAGAGCCGAAAGTGCATGAGAAGAACCAGAATGTGAAGACAGACATATCGTACTAGAACAAGTTTACCGAGTGCATATGCTGGTGACTTCCCACATATGTTAAAATCATTCATGAAGTTAATAAAGGATATCGACGGTGCTGGGAATTGTGGTTTTAGAGCTATTGCGGGTTTACTTGGTCTTGGAGAGAATGACTGCGAGCAAGTTAGGCGTGATCTGCTGTCAGGACCCGAACCCAGCCCTAGAGGTTTGGATCATAACTGGCCAGTAATCATAAGATTACCTACGGTCTCAGACAAAAATTCAAAGTATAATTAAATATATAGGGCCTGAAGTGGAAGTAGATAATAAATTGATAATAATGATGTCCATTGAGCTGTGCTTATATGACATGAACATAAATATGCAAAACACTTCATAACATACCATAATATTTACAAACATTCATCTCATATACATAACCCAATATCAAGCATAAAACGTAACAAACTTGACAAAACCAAGCTTCACAAAGCTTGGCTAAAACAAAAACTAGAGCCTCAATGCGGAGGCACATCTCAAGTGGCTTCACAAAAGGGGTTGACTCCATGAAATCTCTAATGTGGGTCCTCCTATTGCTCACCTACATATATACATATAGAAAAGGGGTGAGCTGGAAACCCAATGAGTAATATCAAAATAAAGAGGTTAAATGAATGAGTTCCATAATTATACAAATATAGAGACGTTAATATGATGAAGCATTTTTCGAATACATATAGTAATAAATAAATTTCATCAAACCTTTCATAGTTAAATACATTACGTGGTACATACCAATAGTATTATTAAAACTTGACATAATGATCTCCACGGATCGAGACCATACAAAACGTCCATAATGGAATGAAAGCATACAAAACGTCTATAACAGGTCGATAACATACAAAACGTCCATGAAGGTACGAAGCCATACGGAATAATCATACATCATCGGAGCCATACAGAAGGATCATCAAGGATCGACATCGTACAGAATGTTTACAACGAATCAATAACATATGTAGAACATCTATGATGAGTCGAAGACAGAACGGAAGGTTCTGAAGTTCAAATCATATTTTATGTCACATTATATGCTCAAAAAGGAAACACATTCATTCTTATCAATCATAATTTTCAGAAAACCTATCATATCATAACATAACATTTCTAAATTCCGTAGCATAACTTGACATTTCAGAAAATACTTATCGTATTGGACATTTTGTACACAAAACATTGATTTAATAAAACTTCGTATAGCATAGCAATTTTCAAAAACATTTATACGAAAATATCTTTACAGAGACATTACTCACCGTAACCTGATTCAGATGTTACTCCTTGGGGATCCAACCTACAAAAAGCACATATAGACGAGTTGATGACAAAACAAAAGTTCCTAAAGTTCAAATCATATTTTATATGTCACATTAGAAGCTCAAAAAGGAAAATCATTCATTCTTATCAATCATAATTTTCAGAAAACTTGTCATATCATAACATTTCAAAATTCCGTAGCATAACTTGACATTTCGGAAAATACTGATCATATTGGACATTTCGTAAACAAAACATAGATTTAATAAAACTTTGTATACCATAGTAATTTCCAAAAGTATTTAAACGAAAATATATTTACAGAGACATTACTCACCGTAACCTGATTCAAATGTTACTCCTTGGTGGTCCAACCTATAGAAAACACATACACTACGATAAAAGAAAAGCATTCAATTAATTTTAATTTCCTTAATTAATTCAAATTAATTAACATCGATTTCTAAGTGTCTTTTTATTCCTCAATGGAGCTAAATATGCGTATATGAGCATCCAGAGGGTCAAAAAGGTCGAAAGAAAAACAAAAGGGATTCCCCTATTTTCTCCTCATGCAAAAGCTCCTAGCCAAATGTGCGGATTGTGCTGCACGTGCGAGCCATACATGTAATTAAATCAGTAGCCGTAGCTCTGTTCTGGTTCGATGACTGCACGTGTAGGGCTCACAACTGCACGTGTGGTTCTGGGAAAAATTTTGTTGTTCGAAAATTTGCTAAGTGTAAGCCTTTGGAACTCATTTCTATGACCAAAGTTCATGCAATACTTAATCAAAACATGAAAATATATATGAAATATGATCAATCTTCAACTTATTTGAATCAAAATTTCTTTTAATTTCAAAACCAAATTCCAAATTTCATGAATTCGAGATTTTCAAAACTTTTTCTTTCTCATCTTCATAACATGCAATTGATTGGCTCAATTTCTATAAAACTAATAGTGCATGTACTCAAATACATCAAAGGTTTAAAATTGAAGACTCAAGTTGATGAATTCTCATAATTATTCCTATGATTATTAACCTAACTAAGTTCTTCAATTACTTCTTGATTTTAGGTCTTAGATGAATTCTCTACAAGAATTAGGATAGAACTTACCTTACCTTGTTGAATTCTTGGATAATTCTTTAAATTTCTTGGTTCTACTCTTCTTCCTCTTAGTGTTCTTCCTTGAGCTCACTTTCTTTCTCTCTAACTCTTTTTCCAGCATAAAAATATGAGTTCAAGACTTCTAATTCTCAAGTTTTCTAGAATAGCCTCCCTTATTCTAGTTAATTGATTATCTTTCTAATTGTGTATTAAATTAATTAATCTTTACTTTGTCTTATTTGATTATGATTAATACCTAACGTAATTCATCTAATTAAGCTTAATTAAGGCTTAATCAATTATTCATAATTTATATTAATTCGAATCAAATTTAATTAAATTCTCATAAGGCTCTAAATATTCAATTACGCTGATTAAGCTCATCACTTAGGGGTTTCTAAGTCATATGGATAATCAATTTATGATTTGAAACATAACACCTAACAGATAATTCACACACATATAAATCACAACAGATTTTAACATCAACATCAAAATTTCCTACGATTAAATAAATGCAAACATGATATGCATGGTTGGGTTATCACATCTGCTACATGAGTTGAATGATCACAAAGATGAATATGTCGTACTATAGGGTCACATGAGAGGGTTGACGAGCTGACACACATCTTGTCATACTTTGAAGATAGCCCAGACTTTGATCATTGTATGATTATGCTTGACATAGGGCATCTTATTGCATCATTTTATAATGTAGTCTTGTACCCCTTGTCATTCTAATAGTATCTCAGTTTCTTACCTTTGAGATCATCACCAGTAACCCCAGCGGATCACCATGAGATTGCCATTGTATTTGTCAATGGAAATCATTTTGTACCGGTATAACCTACGAAAATTACCTATCATTGTAGTTTAATAATTTTGTAATTGTGAAATTGATGGGTTTGCTAAGTTTACTGAGTTTTGATTATATTAATTTGGTTGAACTCTCATTGGATGTTCATGTAGGTATTTTTGGAGCCTAGTCATCCAATTCCTCCCATTGCTGTGCTTTGGCGAGTTAACCATCACCCTTGTGCATCAAAATGAGAGAATGCATATGTTAGTCGCATTTAGAAATTCAAAGCAAACATAGGACCTAATGTAGCTACTCGAAAGACCTTTGAGTTGACATCAATTGATGTATTAGGGAACAGTTCTTGGATATTTTAAAAAAGTTTAAGATATTAGTTTTTATGATTTATAGTAGCACGGATTTATGAAATGGATATCATTTTGCCATTGGATTTTGTAATGACCATTTTTTGATGGAATGAATATGAGTTATAGTTGTCTTATTTATAGAATGAAAATCATATTATTTGCATTTTCTAAACACAAAGTGCAATGAAAATGTCACTACTATTAGCCTACAAGTGTTATTTTGTCCAACCAAATGTAACTACTATTAAAGAGTAATAATATTAACCAACAACAACAACAATAATAATAATAATAATAATAATAATAATAATAATAATAATAATAACTAGTAGTTCAATCCACCCATGTTATCACAAAATACTTGTCTCCTTGTACATTATAAAAAGTATCACTAATAAATACCTACTACAAACTCCACCAAAGTATCTAAAAAAAAAAAAAAAAAAAAATCCAAAGAATAATTATAGCAATTCTAGTTTGGACCTAACCCATTTGATATTTTGGATCCGGGTTTTATTGTTATATATAATTATCCATGTCTTATTTCCCCTTATATTTCTTTGAGTTTGGCTTTTGAAATGTCTTGATTGCGTTTGGAATAGATTGGTAGCTTGTTTTTAAAACTTTTGTTGCCCAGATTTTTGTTCCTTCGCTCGAGCAACACTTCTTGCCCTCGAGCGGTTTTTGTAGGTCTGCAAAAATACTGGGAGTTTATATTGTTCGCTCGAGCAATGATCTTCTATCTGTAAAACTTCTGGGAGTTTGTATTTTGCGCTTGAGCTAAGCATCTTGCGCTCGAGCGGTAAAACTTATTGTGTCTGGTCGCTCGAGCGACACATCTTGCGCTCGAGCGAACTGTGCGTATATTAGATAGCAGAATCACTTTTTTGGGTCACTTTTTCATTTCAATCTCTCTCTAAACATTCCCAAAACCCTAGATTTAGACACACTCTCTCTAAAAATTACCTTCTCTCTACAAAAACACCAAGATCTAGTGATTTCTTCACCCTACTCCTTTTGTTAAAAAGGTAGAACACTCTGTGGGCTCTCTTTTCATCTGAACAAAAGTGGATTTTGGCTTCTTTGAGGTTTCTCCACTCTCTCCTTGGTCTTCTAGCTTCGAGGTAGGGATTCTCCACACTCTAGTATGGGTTTGGCCTTTGCTATTTGTTATTTCGAAAGATTATAGTAGCTTGGGGGTTTTTGGCAAAAACCTAGGGTTTGAAATCAAAATGTAAAAGAGGGGTTTTTCAAATGGTTTATTGAAAAAGGTTGTGATAATAAATTTGAGGTTGGCATATGTTGAAATGAGGTATTTCGTGCATTGAAATGGATTTTTAAAGAGAAAGGGGTTTTGCCCTAAAATGTAAATGTTGAGATTTTAAAGAGAAAATGGAATTGATATTGGAAATTGTGAAATTGAAATGATGATAATGATGATGGCAGAGTTGGATATGTATTATCACTCCCATTTGAGATTTTAGAAAAGTGTATCTTTAATGGAAATTTATTTATCTGTTAGAGATATTTGTTTTAGGCTGTCTGTGGAGGATAGTTATGATTGTTATAGAAATTGCATGAGGATTAGGTGAACTAAAACTAAATTCTTATCCATTTCGTGTTGAACATTGTTGCATACTAATTAATACATTGAAAATTCATATGATTTGAGAAAAATTGGTGGACTTGGGAAGAAGGTGTGTAACACCAAAGTTAAGTTGGCTTGTGTGTTCAGGGTGAAAGTCTCGAAAACCGCATATATACATGGGTACTGATCCCGCGGACGAAATTTTCGTGAAATGGCAAAAGTAGTGCTTGTATAGCCTATGTTTACATGGGTCCCGGTTTACGGTTTTCTCCAAACGAAATTTCTAGGAAATGTCGTATTGTTTTGAAATTCCCAGAGTGTGATTCACTACCCTCTTATCTGTTGTAAATGAAATGATTTATGAACAATGACATTATTATGGCATTGCATGGTTATGGAAAGAGATATAAAAATGTTTTGGCCCGAGTATTGCATATGCATCTACCTTATAGTTTTGTTAAGATTCATACACTGTGTTAGATTACTTTTATTGGGTTTTAGCTAACCCTATGTGGGAAAAACATTTCAGGTGCCAATGATATGCCTCTACCAAGGACTTAGCTTGGAAGGACTGTGGAGCGGAAGACTCATTGTTGATATTTTGAATTTAATTTTGTAAAAGCCTAGGGCTTTATTTGTATTGAGCTTAAGACTCACTTTTGATGTACCAAAGCATTAACTTGAACATATATAAGCCGCTAGGACATATGGTTATCTATTTAGCTTTCATTTCTTTTCACTATCTTGTAACACATACTGTAGATTTAGGATGTACTGTTTATGAATTTATATTGCATGTGTCACTTTTTGTATATCAAACTCCAATTAATGAAGGTTTATCATTTCAGTTATGTTGCTATTTATTAGTTGTTAGGAGGTGGGTACATTGTGTTTATTTTGGGGCATTACAGTAATAATAATATCTGTCTCTTTATACATCCACCAACATCATCACAAAATACAGAATGTTTCAAAATATCATGTCTTCTTGAAAATGCTATCAACTACGTGATTGGTGAGTATAATGTGCTCCAAAATGATATGCAGTAGAAGAGCTGGGTGCAGACTGACCCTGAGTGGATGTACTGGGCGTAGCTTTACCAATATGCTGATCTTGAAGAAGACGTTCAATTACATCAATTGCGTAGTAAAGCCTACCAAGATGTTGAACACTATCTTCATAGCCAGCCTCAACGAAAAGATGAGTGATCTGATATATCTGTGACATATGTTGCATTACGAGAACAAGTGCAACATTATATACAAATCTATAACACATGACATAAATAATTGTAATGTAAATAAAAAATGATGATACCTGTGTGTATTGGCTAGGATACTGATAATGATGAATATTCGGGTGCACCTGAGAATGACACGCTGGGTTTTGAACATACATATGGGTAATAGTTTTGTACCAATCCATGTAACCAGGAACACAATCCCAAGGTTATCATATCGGTGTACTCCTACTTCGCTCAGATAACACATGGTTGTTCCCGTGCCTCCCAAATATTGTCCAAGTATACATACATAACATTGTAGTGTGAAGCTGTGGCTCCTCAAGAAGCATGCATAGGGCCAAATGGTGGATTAGGGATCGTCTGCACTCTGCCAAATGGTCTCAAAACTCTATCAAGGTGATATCGTTTAACTACTTCCAAACACTTCAGGCAACTATGGTAGAACGTAACTGGGTAACACGGATGAACATCTTTGCAACTCAACAGGGGTCCCAAATAACCTACAAACAATAACAATTGTAAGATATAACAACTGAATTTTTTTTATTTTATGAAATAGAGTTTCAACTTTTAAGGACTTTTTAACTTACATTGTGTACACCTAACCTATCAAGCTCTTCTCGAAAAGCCTACAATTGTGTCTCTTCACGAGACTCTCTCCGAGAAGTCCAACGGTAAACGTATGGCATGTATTGAGGGTAATTCATATTCAGGTATGGTCAGAATCCACGAAAGTGCTCATAAATCCATCCCTTAAGGAGTGTCATGTAACCGGCTATATGTTTTACACTAGACTTGCTAGCGTATCCTAATTGTCTATATAAGTATGTCAATGCAACAGCACCCTAAGCATATAAAAGTACTGTCATCAAACCGGACAACAAACCGGCTATATGTCAATCCATCCATCAAGGAGTGTCATGTAACCAGCTATATGTTTTACACTAGACCTGCTAGCGTATCCCAACTGCCTGTATAAGTATGTCAATGCAGTAGCATCCTAAGCATATGAAGGTACTGTCGTCAAATCAGACAACAAACTCAAATAAACAACGAGGACCCGAATAACAGTCTTGTCACTGAAAAGTGTACAACCCAACAAAAATAGTAAGTATGCTTTACCTGCACAAGCAATTCTTTCCACTGAATCATTGTTTGTAACATTATGAAAATGTGCCCTTAACCACTCAAGCCTCACTAAATTGCCTTCAGCACTAGACATCTCATGTCTAACCTCTTGCTCATCAATTCTCAAGGATTAACTACTAATGCAATGGCCTGCCTTTATGACAACTTACGCACGCTAATAGATTTGCTTACAATGGGAAGCCCTAGGATAGTGGCAACATTATTCAATGTGAGTCATTTATCCAACAGTCAAATGGAAGGTGTTCGTCTCCGGTTGCCATCTCTCAACAAAACTAGACACAACAATTTTGTTGATGAAGTGGTATGTGCAACGAGCTAAGTGTGCAAGTCCTGACATCTCCATAATATTTACAAAGGTAGCGTTGTTGCCTTGTTCCCACTACGGCCATGAACGAATCTTAGTCTAGTGATTATGAAACTTCAAGGCTATCCTTTCATCAGCACCATTCGAAACAACTGTGGCAACATGACTTTTAAAACTTTTAAGAATTGATATATCAGTTGGCTTTCCCAAAAATGGCTCAGTAAGAATATCTTCATCAAGAATATCAACATCATCACCAATAGGATCATCATTCATAGCAATATCATCCATAACTAGTGCATCATGTGTATAATCATTATCCATGACAATGTGTGCATCATGATCATGAACTCGAGAACGTCCACGTCCACAACCACATCCACGTCCAGCATTCTCTAATTTATGAAGTCTTCTATTCGAAGTTGTTACTGACCGACGTTGACTGGGACCGACATGCATTTGCATAAGGAAAATTATTCTCATCAACCCAATAGAGCATTTATGGTGAAAACACTCAAATAAAAGAGTAATGAAATAGTCAAATTATAGTCATCAACCAATATAGTAATAACAATTAGTTATGCTAACAATACTAATGGTAATAGTTACCATTTATATTGTTTTATTTTATTTATCTAGTGTGGGAATACCAGTTTTGCACATATTTTGTTTTTATCTATTGTTATGTATTGAAGTTCACAAAAAATAAATAAATAAATAAACACACCTATAAAATAAAATTGTTGAAAAAGAGGAACTGAGAGGGGAAAAAAAAAAAAGGACCTAAAAGAATAAAATGACAGCATGAATTTCAGTCGATAATACTGGCTTCCATGTCAATGCACCACCATAGATTTGCTTTGACTCCCATTCACAAAATCAAACTCTCAATAACACTCCAATCCTGTGATCTTTTAAAGATAAAAAAACCTAAGGTCCATTCAATCTTGGTGGCCTGTGTAACTTGGTATAAAGAAAAAAAAAAAAAAAAAAACAGAACTTGAGGGTCGAAAAAAATACATGATTCGGAAATCAAAGTCAAACAAATTGACGAATTTTGGTACTACAGAACCGAAATAATTTATTAAACTCAGACATTAACCATCGATTTTATTTTTTATTTTTTATTTTTTATTTTTATTTTTGGGAACTAATTTGTCCAATAAATCAATTGTATTCGAAAGTAAATTTCTAAATTAAATATATAATTTTGGAAAAAGTCCCAAACTTCAAAACTTAGAAGAAAAAACGAGGGTTTTATGTCAATGGAGTGCACAGAGATCTGGAAATAGTAAATGCAATAACAAAATGGTAAATACAATAACGAAATGAGAAGATGCCTCACTTTCAACAATATAATGGAGGGTCTTCAATTGAAGACTGCGTCTTCACTTCACTTTGACTATGGTTTTCAATGTGTGTCTGTAACCATAGCAGTGTGGGTCTACAATTTTCAACAAGTCTAGAAACAGTGGGTCTACCCAACAAGTGTGTAGAAAGAGGGTTGAGGGGGTGTGTGTACAATGGTATGAGTGAATGATATAATTGAAACATTTACGCTGTGTTTGACTGGGGAATTTGGAAAGGGATTTAGAAAAAGAAAGGAAAAAGATGTGTGAAACTATGTAAAATATAAGTATACATTATTCACATTTCACATACCTTTACTATTTTCCTTTCCAAATCTCCCAACCAAACACAACATTAGTATATGGTGAAATATGAGGACGATCGAACACGTTAACACAATGATGCAAATGTTAGGACAATGAAAACTCATAGGAATGAAAGAAACAAAGAGCACCACAAATACACTAGAAATTATGCATTCATACATCAATACCATCCAGCGCTTTAGGAGTTGTCTGGAATGAAGGTTTTTGTTTTTGTCTTTGTTTTTGTTTTTGTTTTTTTTTTTTTTTTTGGTGTGTGTGTATGTGTGGGGCTAACAGAGAAAATTGCTAAAAAATTTACTCTAACAATTGTTTAGGGCATTACGTCTATTAGATATTTTTTTTTGTAAAATAATTTGATGAGAAATTCTTTTGTTTGTTTTGAAAGATATTTTATTTCCAATTTTACCTCTTAATTTATTTGTTGACTTTTTTTTTTTATCTGTTGGCTTTTTGTTGACTATTTATTTAAATTTATATCTATCTGTTAAAAAAAAAAATTTAATTTATTCAATTTTTTTTCTCTTTTTGTTTAATTTTTTTTTACTATTTGTTGAATTTTTTCCTTTTATATGTTCAAATATCTATCCAAATACAATTTTTATTTTTTATTTATTATTTATTTTTATCTCATAAACAAATCAAAAAAATTAAAAAGCTACTAAAATTCAAGTTTCCAAACCAAAGCATCTGCATCAAGCACATCAAATCCCTTTCTTAGCTATTCTACCAAGAAAATTCACTAAACAAATACTCCATCAAGCTAGCCTTTCCAATTGCCAAATCTGTTGAGGCTCAAATTCTCTCCATGAGTAGCTACCCACCAAGCCTCAACAAATATATTAAATAATAAAATATTAGACTAGCATTACACAACTATTTTTTTGAAATTTAATTTTGTTCACATATTTGATAAGTGTATAAACTAACCAACTATTTTATTACTTAAACTAATGGGATATTTTAAATGGTTATGTGTATGAACAAAATAGTTTTTCTTGTACAAAATTGTAAGCATACTGAAAAACAAAGAATAAATTGAAATTTTTTTTTTATATTGAAGTGGATAAAAAATAGAGATGAAGTGATATTATTTATATTAGAAAGATATGAAAAGAAACACACATTGAAAATGTGTTGGTTTAAAAATATTTGATCAAAAGTTGAACTATTGAAAAATGTTAGTTTAAAAAAATATGAATGTTAGGAAAAAAAAATAAAGAAATAATAAAATAAAAATATTTAAATAGAATAGAAAAATAATAAAGAATTTATTGAAAGATGTATTTAAAAAAGTGATTAGCTAAAATAGAAAAATAACTTTTTAGTCAAAATTTGACCAAAAATTTGACTACTTTGATAAAGATGTGCTTTTATAATTTTCGAAGAATCCATAGACTTCCAAGATTGTATTTTCCTGTAAAAATCAATGCTCTGGTTCCATACAAATTCTTGGAAGGAGCAAAGAAGCTTAAAAGTAATTGTATAAGCATTGTGCACAACAAAGTTATTGCATGCTTAATTGTATTTGCTAGCACGCAATTCTACTTATATTTGTTTCATATTTTCGATTTTCTTTTAAATTTTTATTTAAATTTATAATCCAAACGTAATCTAATTATATTTGGAGGTGTACTTTAACCTGTGGATGGTGTGTGGAAGTTGTGTAATGAACTATAAAAAACAGTGTAGATGATGAAAAAAAAAAAAAAAAGTGTAGATGATGAACTAAAAAGGAAAATATAGATGGCATATGTATTATGTTTTTTTGATTGTGATTTGTATTACGACTTAAAAAAAAAAGAAAAAAAAAAGAAAAAAGAAAAAAGAAAAAAGAAATTACTCTATTTTGAACTAAAGTAAAATTTATTTCTTTTAATACATAAATTTTTTATCTTATCTTTTCATAGTTCTCAAGTTCAATTTTTTAATCCTAAATTTGAAACTAATTCCAACTTTTACAGCCAGCCTTCAATTTTGCAAATTTAACCATCTATTGAAAATTTCGTTGTGTTTCAAATAGTAAAATTCCATTGTTTGGTTTGAATCTCTTTTTTGAAAATTGACTTTTTTATTTTTTGTATTTTTTATTTTTATTAAAAAAATTATTGATTTTTTTTAATATTTTAAGCAACCTAATATAAATATACTTAAAAAGTGTAATATTTGTGAAAAAAATCTTTAAAAAATTCACTAAATACGAAAAGTATATAAAAAAATACAAAAATTCAATATATTTTTGTATTCTTTTATATTCATTGATTTTTTTAAAATATATTTTTTAAAAAACATTTACTTTTTAGGTACATTTCAGTTAGGTGTATCTAAAAAGTAAAATAAAAATTTTTGCTTAAAATATTAAAAACTTCACTAAAAAAACACGAAAAATAGAAAATTTAATTTTCAAAAAATTTTAGTTCAAAAATTGAAACCAAACAAGGTTTGCCTTTGAACGGTGAAAATAGTGAAATTTCATTATCCGGACACAATAAAGGACAAATTTTACTTTATCCTCTTGTGATTTGGGCTATGTGCGATTTATCTCTTTAACGTTTGGAAATGACCATATAACCTCCACATGATTTGTGGACTAATGTGTATCGTTAAACACCGTTAAATATTTCGTCCAACTTGACAACAAATGTGCAACACGTGGCAAACATAAGGAGGTTATATGCTCATTTACAAATTTTAAGTGGGTAAATCACACATGAAATAAAACACAAGGAGTTAAAGTGCACTTTACCTTCCAAACAAATGATGAAAATAGAAGGATATTTTAGTATTTTTAATTAAATCATTAATAGTCCTAATGGTGTGTTTCAATTCACAAACCACAAGGAGTTATGTGGTCATTTTCAAATGTTAGAGAGATAAATCACACATTTCACTAATTGATAACAACACACAATGAAATTTTGTGAAGAATATTATTTACTAAAAATGAAAGTTTGAAATTTTGTCAATACACACAATGAAAGATTGAATTTTTTGTTTGATCTTCAAGAATATTATCTACTAAAATGCTAAGCTATCTTGCTTTCAGAAGCCACGTGGAAGAAATTTGTCCATGGGTGACAACTAGTTTCCTAATTGACCATAGCCTACTAGATTTATTCTTTTGGAATGAATGCCATTCTCTCAAAAAGCAATATGGAGAAAGCAAAACTAAAATTGAGAATTCCATGCTACATAATAATGTACGTGAGGGCATTTGATTGAGATCACATAAAACTTTGACCATTCACCCAAAGAAAGCAAGAAAATCATCTTTATCATGTTCAATGAATTTGGCATGTTTTGGAAGCTTTGATGATATTTGGGCAAAATCATTGAGCCAAAACTAGTGAGAGAGTTGTGCAAGATTAGCCAATGCATTTGAGTAACATTTTTAAACTGCATATTCAGAAAGTACAAATGAGCCACACTTTTGGCCAGCTCTCGGTAGTGTGCTCATTAGTCATGGTTTTGTCCCATATCCCTTCCCATTCTATGAAAATAAATATATATGTGATCTTTTCCGTTATAAAAGAAAAAATAAAGTACATGTATTAATTTAGGTATGGTCTTTGTTTAACCAAAAATGAAATAAAAATACCTCAATGACATGTGAAGTAAGCTAATAATGGTCGGGTTGGTATGGTTTTCGGGTTGCATTTGAACTTGTACCTCTAGATTGAATCATAGGAATCTTGGCAAAGATAAATTCAGATAGATTGTGATTCTCTCCATTCCAAAGTTGTAATGGAGGGTCTTCATTGCAGTATCCAATATATTGATTCTCTTTGAATTTAAAATATTGATAAATTCTCATGATTATTTTACAGCATTTAGATGATGTAATAGATATCCTTCATTACAATTATGGAATGGAGAGGATCTTAGTCTATTCCGGATGTACAAAATTAGGAAGACAAATTAGGAATCTAAATGATAGAGATCTGTTAAATACGCTCAAAATAAATACACCAACCATAGAAGAGTTTATTTCATAAGGTACAAAGCCTACAAACATGTGGTGGGTATACTTCAAAATATTACGTGTGCATTAGATATGCTGAATTTATTTTAAGTTTAAATATGAAGTTGAGATAACTTTAGGGGTCTGTAGAACCTACCAAGGTTCTATTTTGATGATTTGAACCGTTTCATATATATCATTTATGAAAAAATTAGGTAGATTAAACAATCGCAACATTTTTATTTTCTTATATTTGTCTTAAAAAAAATGGAGTCTACTTTAAATAAATAACATAGTTAGTTGGTGGTTTAACTTCAGGTTTTATCGTTTGCAAAATTGATGTTCACATTTTACATAGGTTCTCTGTTTTAAGTCCATTCATAACTTAATTATTGGGTATACCTCCTTATTGGAGTGTGGGACCCAATTGGTTTATTAAAAGAGTTTAATTTGGTTTGGTATTAGGTATAATATATTTTAATATATTATATCTAATTTGTGGAGACCTAATTTAGTTTGGAAACAACTAAGGTTTTGATAAAAAAACCCTAGATTCACAATATTGTTTTTCTTAAGAAAAAGTGGACGGTGGCTACAAACACCTTTTCCCAAGTACTGCGGCTGATTTGTGTGGGTATGCGCTAGGTTAATTTCGGCAGCGTGTGGAGTGGTTTGGTTTGGCTTTCGATTCTGTTTTGGGTGCATTATTTTGGGTCTTCTATATTCTGGTTCTGAAGATTTTGGTTCATCTATTTGGTGAGGTCTTTCATCTTATTTATTTGTGATTATTTGGAATTCACCTAAGGGCGGTTTTGTGAGACTATTCGTGTCTCGTTTGTAATCGTTTGGAAACTATTTGGTTGATAATGGAATCGGATTTCGATCCCGTGGACGTACCTCACATTGAGGGAACCACGTAAAAATTCTTGTGTTGCTTTTGATTTAATTTTTCCGCATTAGTTTTTATTCCCATTCATTGATTTACTTGTGGGGAATTATAGATTTTCCCTAACAACTGGTATCAGAACTTATGGTTTATTTGGGTTTATTTATTTGTGTAAATCAATGGAGGGGAATGTGGGTCGTATGTCTAGCTTCAATGGAAGCAATTGGGTAACTTGGAAAACTAAAATGGAGGACCTATTATTTTGTAAAGATTTCTGTGGACCCATTGAGGGTGATAGTGGCAAACCCGAGGGTATGAAAGATGATGAATGGAATAGGTTTAATCGAAAAGCCGTTGGTGTTATCCGTCAATGGATTGATGACAGTGTGTTTCATCATGTTGCTACTGAGACTTCAGCACATGATTTATGGAAAACATTAGAAGGCCTTTATGATAGGAAATCAGCCACAAATAAAGTTTTTCTGTTTCGTAAGTTGGTTAATTTAAAATATAAAGAGGGCAGCCCTATTCCGAAACATCTGAATGAAATAAAGAGTATTGTTAACCAACTTGCTTCTATGAAAATTATTTTTGATGATGAGTTGCAGGTTTTGATGCTACTTAATTCTTTGTCCGAAAGTTGGGAGACTTTGGTTGTGACCGTTAGTAATTCGGCGCTCGATGGAGTTGTCACAATGGGCTAAGTCACTAGTAGCCTGTTGAATGAAGAAACTAGAAGAAAATCAGCGGGTTCCTCTCATTCAGAAGCATTTGTCGTGAGAGACCGAAATAAAACAAGGGGGAGAAGTAAGACTCCTCATGGTCGTGATCAAAGCCGTGACAAATCAAAAGATGGTTCTTTTTCAAAGAAAGACATTGAGTGTTATTATTGCCATGAGAAAGGGCACATGAAGCGGGAATGCCGAAAGCTCAAGAACAAGGAGAAAAAGCGTGACAAAAGTGTGGATAAGAAGCAAGAAGACACTACAGCAGTTACTACCGATGATCTCATGGTCGTTTGTGAAGATGATTGTATCAATTTTGTAGGCCAAGAGAGCAATTGGGTGATTGATTCTGGTGCTTCTTTTCATGTGACTTCTCGAGTTGATTTCTTCACTACCTACACCGAAGGAGATTATGGTTCTGTTCGAATGGGTAATGAAGGTTTGTCCAAGATTATTGGCATGAGTGATGTTTGCTTGGAAACAAATTTGGGTTGCAAGTTATTGCTTAAAGATGTGAGGCATGTTCTCGACATTCGCCTCAATTTGATCTTTACTGGGAAGCTAGATGATGAAGGCTTCAACAATAAATTTGGTGATGGAATATGGAAGCTCACAAAGGGTTCTTTGGTGGTGGCTAAGTATAAGAAGACTCATACACTTTATTCGATGCAAGGAAAAATTTGTAAAGGTGTTGTCAATGCACTTGAAGATGATACTTCTACCGAATTGTGGCACAAGCGGCTTGGTCACATGAGTGAAAAGGGGCTGCAAGTTTTGTTCAAGAAAGAGGTTCTACCCGGTTTGAAAGGTACACATCTTAAAACTTGTGTTCATTGTTTGGCGGGTAAACAACATAGAGTTTCTTTTCATAAAAATGTTGCTTCTAGAAAAGAAAATGTTTTGGAGTTGATTTATTCGGATGTTTGTGGTCCTTTAAAAGTTAGAACACATGGTGGTGCACTTTATTTTGTTACTTTCATTGATGATTATTCAAGGAAAGTTTGGGCTTTTCTACTAAAAACTAAAGATCAAGTTCTAGAAGTATTTAAGTATTTTCAGGCCATGGTTGAAAGAGAAACATGGCAGAAATTGAAGTGCATCCGATCAGACAATGGTGGTGAATACATTGGGCCATTTGATGAGTATTGTCGCAGCCAAGGTATTCGGCACCAAAAGACAGTTAAGAAGACTCCTCAACAAAATGGCGTTGCCGAGAGGATGAACCGCACCATTGTGGAAAGAACAAGGTGTTTGCTTTCATAAGCTAAATTGCCAAGATCCTTTTGGGGTGAGGCAATGAAGACAGCGGTTGATATGATCAATTTGTCTCCTTGCTATTCTTTGAATGGTGATGTTCCTGAAAGAATTTGGACTGGTAAAGATGTATCTTATGAGCACTTGAGAGTGTTTGGTTGCTGAGCTTTTGTTCACATTCCAAAGGATGAGAGGTCCAAGCTTGATAGTAAGTCAAGACAATGCATTTTTCTTGGCTATGGGCGTGATGAATTCGGGTATAGATTGTGGGATCCGGTCGACAAGAAAATCATTCGAAGCCGTGATGTTGTGTTTCTTGAAGACCAAACAATTGAAGACTTTGGCAAAGGTGATCAACCGGAGCCAAAAACTAGTGATCTCATTGACATGGATCCATTTCCTTCATCTTCAGTTGATGATAAAAATGGGGGAGATGTGCAGCCACCTATTGAAGATGTGGAGGATGATGCTAATCCTAATGAAGTTGAGCCAGAAATTGAGGAAGAGCATCCAACTCAAGAACCGCCACCACAACTTGAGTTGAGGAAATCTACAAGGGACCGACAACCTTCAAGAAAGTATCCTCCCAATGAATTTGTGTTGATTTCCGATCAAGGGGAGCCTGAGAGCTACCAAGAAGCAATTGAGCATGCAAAGAAAGGTGATTGGAAAAAGGCCATGGACGAGGAGATGAATTCCTTGCTTGAAAACCAGACTTATGATTTAGTGAAGTTGCCTAAGGGGAGGAAAATTCTGAAAAATAAGTGGGTTTTCAAATTGAAGAATGATGGCAAGAATCTGAGGTACAAGGCACGTCTTGTTGTGAAAGGCTTTGGGCAAAAGAAAGGTATTGACTTTGACGAGATTTTCTCACCGGTTGTAAAGATGTCTTCTATTCGGGTTGTACATGGCATGGCTGCAAGTATGAACCTTGAAGTTGAGCAACTTGATGTGAAGACCGCATTTCTTCATGGTGATCTTGAAGAAGAAATTTACATGGAGCAACCGGAAGGTTTTGTGGAAAAAGGGAAAGAGAAATTTGTTTGCAAATTGAAGAAAAGTTTGTATGGTCTCAAGCAATCCCCGCGGCAATGGTACAAAAAATTTGACTCTTTCATGATGAATAATGGTTTTTCTAAAACCACTTCGGACCATTGTGTGTTTGTGAAAAATTTCCCGGATGGCAAATTTATTATTCTTTTACTTTATGTTGATGACATGTTAATTGTGGGTCAAGATTCTACCATGATAAACAGGTTGAAATTGGAGTTGAGCAAGTCTTTTGCTATGAAAGATTTGGGACCGGCAAAACAAATACTTGGTATGAAAATTGTTCGTGATCGCAAAGAGGGGCTAATTTGGTTGTCTCAAGAAAGCTACATTGAGAAAGTTCTTGAGAGGTTCAACATGAATAAAGCAAAGCTGGTTGGTTGTCCACTTGCGGGTCACTTCAAGCTTAGTTCGAATCAATGTCCTACAAGTGAGAAAGACAAGGAAGAGATGTTGAAAGTTCCTTATGCTTCAGCAGTTGGTTCTTTGATGTACGCCATGGTTTGTACAAGGCCGGATATTGCTCACGCCGTTGGTGTGGTGAGTCGGTTTCTCTCTAATCCGGGTAAAGAACATTGGGCAGCGGTAAAATGGATTCTAAGGTATCTTCGAGGGACTTCGAAGGTATGTTTGTGTTTTGGAGATGGTAAGCCGATGCTTGATGGGTTCACAGATTCTGACATGGCCGGTGATATTGATTCTAGGAAATCTACTTCGGGGTATTTGATGACTTTTGCAGGGGGAGCTGTGGCATGGCAATCTAAATTACAAAAATGTGTTGCTCTCTCAACTACCGAAGCTGAATTTATTGCCATTACGGAAGCTTGCAAAGAAGAGTTATGGTTGAATTTTTTTTTGCAAGAGTTGGGTTTGAAACAAGAAACGTATGTGCTTTATTGTGATAGTCAAAGTGCTATTCACTTGAGTAAAAATTCTACTTTTCATTCGAGATCGAAACACATTGATGTGAGATACCACTGGATTCGTGATGTGTTAGATTCGAAGTTGTTACAACTCGAAAAGGTTCACACAGATGATAATATTTCGGATATGTTGACAAAGACTTTGTCGAGGGATAAACATTTAAAGTGTCAAATTTTGGCGGGTATGGTTGATGTCTCCACCTAAGTCGGTAATTTGTAATTTGAAGATCAATTGAAATTTAAATCATAAAATAAAAAGTGTTACCAATAAACAGAGAAGCCTAATTTTGGATGGTTGACTTCTGTACCCAAGTCAAAGGTTCATCATGTGACCCTTGGACCTATGTATGTTTGTGAGGTTGTTATCAGCTTGATATGATAGAAGTTGATGATGAAAGTTAATATGCAGGTTGTTTGGTGTATGAATATTTGTTTTTTTTTTTTTTTTTTTTGCTTACTTCATTATTGCTAATTCTGCTTGGTTTGTTCATAGGTTGTTGCATTTTATAAGCTACTATCTACATACCGTTAGGCAATGTTATATTCATGTATACATACGTATATATATATATATATATATATATATAAAAATAACATTCTACGACATACAAAATTATATTGTGAAAAGTGTAATGATTTATGACATGCAAGAAAATGTCGTAAAAGATTATATACGACATATAAAGTATGTCATAAATATATTAAAAATAACCTTCTACGGCATGCAAAATTATGCTGTTAAAAATATAATAATTTATGGCATGAAAAAAATGTTGGAAAAGATTATATACGACATACAAAGTATGCCATTAATGTTTAATTTATTATTTTTACAACTTTACCTGCATGCCGTAAATGACGTTCAACTTTTCATGGTATGTTATATAACAGCATTTGTATGCCTGCTGTGAAAGAGTTTTTATGGCATACGTTGCAAGTCGTAAAAATTCAATTTTGTTGTAGTGATCAGAAAAATCTTTTACAACCGATATATAATCTAAGACAACATTTGTAGTTAGACCATTCAATATACTACACAAATACCCCTGACACCCTTTGTTAATCAATTTTTTATAAGCCTTCATTGCAGAAATTAAGTATGGTGAGGGAACTACACATTTTCCCTCAAAATAAAACTTGCTTTGTCCCAGAGGTCGAAATATTACTCGTTTCAATGCACAATCAATGGTTGCATAATATTTAGATAGCTAGTCCATACCCAAAATAATGTCAAAATGAGTCATATCCAAGGGCAATAAATCAGCATACAAAATGACATTCTCAAGTAAAGTTTGACATGCAGGGTAAACAAATGAGCATAGCATAGATCCTCCCGATGGTAATGACACATATAATATATATTTCAAGGGTTCCAAAGGTCTATTCAATTTATGAGTAAATAGCATAGAAATAAACGAATGTGTAGACCCTAAATCAATCAAGACATATGTATACTGCCCACAAATAGAGTGTACCTGAAACTACAATTTCTGCATTTTGGGTGTCTCCCGGAACAAGCCCAAAAACCCTTCCTTGTCTCTAATTGTCCTTCGTTGTAATCAGAGTTGCATTGGCGCTTACATTCGGTGCCGATCTAGTTGAGCTTGTAGCACCCCGGTTATCACGTTGTCGTGGTTGTGGACATTCCCTCGCTATGTGTCCTATCTTTCCACACAAAAAATAAGCCCTCGTAGTCCAATAACATATACCGCAGTACTTTTTCCCACAATCTGGACAAACAAGTGCTGAATTACCACTCTAATTTGAACTACTTGAACTTCCCGACTTTGCTTTCTTAGTCATTGTTGAGGTTGCCCCTTTGTTCGCATTAACATTATATCTTTTATAATTCCATCCAAAATTCCGATTACGAGCGGCCATGTTGCCTCTGACATGAGAGCCCTGTCTAAATTATCGACATACTTGGGTAGTTTAAATACATTAATTCTTTCAAGAATTGAGTCGCGAAGACCTCCTTCAAATTTTATGGCCTTTTTATAATCTGTATCAACCATATGCGGTGCAAACCATGCTAGTTCAGTAAATTGGGCTTCATACTCTGCCACTGTCTTATTTTCTTGCTTTAATTACTCAAATTCTGATACTTTCCTGTCCTGAACACACTGCGGGAAGTATTTCTCGTAGAAAATCTCTAAAAACTGAGCCTGACCAATTCCCTTGTTAGCATCTCGTACTAACATCCACTATCTTCTCGCTTCATCTTCTAAAGTGAATGCTGCCAATAGAACCTTTTGTGCCTCTGTGCATGGAAACACCTCAAATAGCTTTTCCGATCCCCAATACCCAGGCCTTAGCCTTTAGTAGATCAACTCCCCCATGAAACAAGGGTGGCCTCATTTTTTTTTGAATTCTTTGGTGAGGGCAATGGTTCGGTCATTTGTTTAGTGGTCCTATACTGGTGGTACGAGCATCGGAGGTGGGGGTGGTGGTTACTGTTGCTGCCATGTTGTTGTTGTCTTAGGCTTCAGCCATATTATGCATCATTCTTTCCATCCAGTCAAGTCGGTTAGAGGTGGATTCCTCCAATTCATCCCCTATTGTTCTCAATATTATCTATACAAAACTTGTATTACAACAAACACATTGTATGCATGCATATACATGTACACATTTGCGAAAGTTATCTTATTCTGATATTCAAATACATATGAATGTAATATTAAAGTCTTTTCTAGACACCTTATTGCTCAATGGACAAGTGAGTGAGGTATAACTTGTGCCCTGATACCAAACTATCACGACTCGAACCCGCTCCTAGAGGTTTAGGAAGTGACTGGCTAGTAATCCCAAATTACTCGGCCTAAAAAACAAAATAGATAATTAATAATGGTAAATGGGACACTACGGAAGCAATATTAAAATATAACTATGTCCATCCAGCGGTGCATACATGCAAAATTCACAAGTAATTAAAACTTAAAGGTCATACATTCGTTCTTTGTACATACCTACAACACATCCAGCTACATCCTTATACATAATAGTCATTTAAAAAAAACACTCCAAAGAACAAAAGCAAAATAACTTAGAACAATAGGGTTGACACAACTTGGCTCCACTTGAGTGCAAGATTGCCCCATCACAGAGGCACTCCAAGCAGCTTTACAGAAGGGTAGATTCCCAAGGTTGCTCGAAACTTAATGCTCCAATTGCTCACCTACATATATATTGGGGAATGGGGTGAGCTAAAGCCCAGTGAGTAATATTAGTATAAAGAAGTTAAATAAATGATGTCTATTGTAATACAAAATCATATCATATGAGTTTCTAAGTAAAGCATAGATGAGTTCACAAATCATATTCATACGTGGCATATCCAATAGTGCAAAGCAAAGGGCCCGAAGGCATCACAAAGAGACCACATGGGTCTAACAAAGGGACCATATAGGTCAAGCAAATGGACCACTTGGGTCAATATTAGAGATCTCTGTGCATATATAACAAAGAGCCACCGTATTGGTTTCCCAGGGTAAGGGCCTTATAGTAAAGGGCCATGTATTGTTACCCCCAGGCGTATGCTACACTAAAGATGCCACGATTACTTTTCAATAGAGATAATCATTCATTCTTATCAAAATAACATTTCAAAATAACATTCTTGCAGTAAATTGAAAACACATTTCAACATATCTTTACAAAGATACTACTCACAGTGGGCTAGCATATGTATTGGACCTCGGATAACCACCTATACAAACATATAACAGAGGCACACATTGAAGCACATGTTCTCAACAAATAGCGTATCCTAATTCGATTCTCTTACGTAGGTTTCTAGCTTATTCCATCACTAAAGATGTCTAAATGATGCTAAAGAATGCCAAAAAGGGCATGAGGATGCAAATATGCATTTATGAGTGTGTTTCAAAAATGCTGAAAACAAGGTAGTTCACTTGAGCGCACCTTTGGTCACTCGAGTCAAGTGCAATACAAAGTCGAGTTCACTCAAGAGCACACTTGGTTGCTTGATCCAACTGCAAAAGTCTGCAAAAATACTGAGAGTATACGAAGTGCTCTTGAGCAACAACTTAACTGCTCGAGCGAAGTGAACGAATTCTGGAATTTTCAGAACAAAATTCGAAGTTCAAAAATGTACCCTACATGTTTAAAGCTTGCATGATTGTATCAAATTTATGAAAACTCATAGAAAAACATGCATATATACTTGATTTGAAACCATGAGCTTAAAAACACCATGAATTGTCAAATTTGAAACCAAATTCTTCATGCATGTATGAAATTGTGTTCAAATCCTTTTCAAAACCTTCAAACATGAAATTAAACTCTTGAAAATTTGAAATTCTTTAATGCATGCAAAAATTCAACTCTTAAATTAACAAGAACACTAGAATTCAAGCTCAAAATGCTCAAATGTAATGGAATTATGCATGCATGCTCACAACTAGCTCATAATCACTAAATTCATGCTAATCGTAGCTTATTCTTTACAAATTCAAGCAAATGGTCTTACAACTTGGTGAATTCAATTTCTACATGGATTATTTACAAGAATTGTGGGTGAATTCCATACATGGAGCTTGAATTGAAGTTGAATTAGCTAAAGTTCTTCAAATCCCCTTCAAATTCTCTACAATTACACCACTTTCTCCCTAGAAGTGTTGAGCTCTCAACTCTCTCTCTAATTTCAGCCACTTAGTTGAAGAATATGAACTCAATAAGACTATATCCCATATTTATAGGTTTGATTAAGTTAGGCTAATTAAGTGAGATTAGGCTTAATTAAGTAGGATTAAGTCTAACTAATCTTAACTAATTTATTCTAATTATTTTGATTCGAATCAAATTTTAATTAAATTTTCCATATGGTTCTAAATACTTCAATTAGCCTATTGAACTAGTCAATTTCGGTTTTTGAATTCGTTTGGCTTTCAATTTCAAATTCTACATTAGTATTCTAATAGATAAATCATAAACAAACAGATAAGCACCAATTAAGCACATAATCATGCAAATATGCTCAATGAAATAATATATAAAAATAATACATATGTCGGGGTCGTCACAGCTCGAGCGCATACTTTACCACTCAAGCGATGTGAGTAAAAGGCGATGCAAACATATAGGCTAACCGCTTGAACGCAACATCACTGCTTGAGTGGTGAAACATCTCTTCTAGAAGTTTAGAGCACAGGCAGAGATACTGGATGAACCACATCACCGCTCGATCGCATAAAAGACAGCTCGATCCCCGTATATAGTCAGCAAAGTGGCAAATAAGGAATGCGCAAGATACAAAATGCCAACACAAATTGCTCTACACTGACACAATTCAGGTTGGATTCGCATCAAAATACTCACAGCCTCACTGAAACAAAATAACGAACAAAATTACAACTAAAAAGAGTTTTATCAAACATGATTGCCAATTACAAAAAACCTACAAACATGAATATATGTGGCAATTTCTTAGAAGTATTGATGTGTGAGGTAATTGGTTTGATTAAAAAGGGTTTTGATGTTTGGAAATGGAGTTTCCCTCAAATACTTGAAATGTTTGAAATGTTCTTGTGTAAAAATAATCACTGCTTTGATCACTACAAGAAATCTAGGCTATTGTGACAAAATTTGGTGACGAAATTTTTTTTTGTCTTAAAATTTAACCCAAAGATGACGAAATATTAATTTTGTCGTTTGTTTTAATTTTTCTCAAAAGTATAGGAGACGAAAACAAAATTTCGTCTGCAAAAATGAGGCGCCAATTTCATTTGCATTGGCGCGAATTATATTAGCTCACTGGAGACGAACATTTTTGTCACAATTTTTTTTTTTTTTTTTTTTGTGACGAACGTAATTCGTCGCCAATAAATTCCATACCTATTAAACGATGTCGTTGCATATTTCCATTTATTAGGCGACAAATATATTTTTGTCTGGGAAGGATAAGTAATGGAAGACGAAAATATTTCGTCACCTATAAACACTCCATCATGCAGACAATGTCATTTCATCTTCCTATTAAATAGGCGACAAATATATTTTTGTCTTAGAAGAATAAGTTGTGGAAGACGAAAATATTTCGTCAGTAATAAATTCTAATTGATTGCGTGACGAATATATTTTTCGTCTCATAAGGTTAAGTTGTGGAAGACAAAAATATTTCATCACCAATAATAAATTCTTTGTTCTGGTATTTAAGGATACAAAAATATTTTATCACTAATCATTTGTGAGAAAAATACAGAGAAACAAATAATAAAAAATTTGAAATTTTCAAAATTAATAGAAAACATTACCTTATTTAGTATAGAGTTTTCAATAATTAATTTTTAAAAATTGGTGATAAAATTTATTTTCATTTTAGAACGTATCCCAAACATGACCAAATATTACTTTTGTCGTTTCTTTTAATTCTTCTCAAAACTATAGGAGACGAAAAAATAAATTCGTCAGGAAAAAAAGAGGCGCCAATTATTTTAGCTCAATGGAGACGAACATTTTTGTCACAAAATTTAAAGATTTTTGCGACAAAAGGAATTCGTCACCAATAAATTCCAAACTTATAAGACGATGTCGTTTCATTTTCTTATTTATTTGGTGACAAATATATTTTTTGTCTAGGAATGATAAGTTATGGGAGACGAAAATATTTCGTCACCAATAAACTCTTCATGCTCATTTTATCTTTCTGTTCATTAGGCGACAAATATATTTTTGTCTTGGAAGGATATGTTTTGGGAGATGAAAATATTTCGTCACTAATAAATTCTCCATGTGTCGTGTTGCATTTTGATTGATTGCGCGACGAATATATTTTCGTCTCATAAGGTTAAGTTGAAGGAGACGAAAATATTTCATCACCAATAAATTCTCCATCCCCACACAACGTTATTTTTGTATTTTTGTTGATTAGGCAACGAACATATGAGTTTGAGACGAAAATATTTTATCACTAATTATTTCTCTTTATTAAAATGTCGTCAGAAACTAAGAGGCACTCTCACCTTAATCACTTACTTTTACACACACACAAATACTAAAATCGTGACCCGAAAAGACACCTTCTACAAACCCTCATTTTTCTCTCACACTTGAGTCTCCCCTCTCACAAGTATTGAAGCTGTGACTTGAGAAAACAATCTGTATAAACCATCTCTTCTATTTCGCACTGAAGCTCCTCTATTCTCTCTCACATTTAAGCCGTTTGTGCATGCAAACATTATTATCGAAGAAGACATTTTGTGCAAAGCTACTATTCTTTCTCACAGTAAACCCCTCTCTACAAAAAGAAAAAAATAATAATAATAATTAAACAAATTTTTTTTTTTGTATTAAAATTTAACCCAAAGATGACAAAATATTAATTTTGTCGTTTGTTTTAATTTTTCTCAAACGTATAGGAGACGAAAAAAAATTTCGTCTCCAAAATTCAAGCGCCAATTTCATTTGCATTGGCGCGAATTATTTTAGCTCATTGAAGACGAACATTTTTTGTCACAAAATATATATATTTTTTGCGACAAACGTAATTCGTCACCAATAAATTCCCTACCTATTAAACGATGTCGTTGCATATTTCCATTTATTAGGCGACAAATATGTTTTTGTCTAGGAATGATAAGTTATGGAAGACGAAAATATTTCGTCACCAATAAACACTCCATCATGCAAAAAGACAAAAATATTTTTTATCTCATAAGGTTATGTTGTGAAAGACAAAAATATTTCATCACTAATAATAAATTCTATGTTCTTGTATTTAAGGAGAAAAAAATATTTTGTCACTAATTATTTCTCTTTATTAGTATGCTATGGTTTTGTGTTTCGGAGCACTGAAACCGTGACCCCAAGAGACACACTCTGACCCTTATCACTCATTTCATGTGCACGGACACTCAAGTCGTGACCCAAGAAGACACTTCCTGCAAACCCTCATTTCTCTCTCGTACTTGAGCCTACTCCTCTCTCACAAGTATTGAAGTCGTGAAGCAAGAAGACCCAAGAAGACACTTCCTGCAATCTATATTTTTTTAGTGAACATTTTTTAATATTATATATATATATATATATATATTTTACTTTTTACAAATAAAAAGATCCACTAATTAAAAAGATCCACTAATTAAAAAATGCATATGACTTTGAAATTATATTTTATTTATATTTTCTTTTTATTTTTAAATCATTTTTAAATTCATATATAATTTGTTTCTTGATTATTATTGGAAGAGATGTTTCATTCGACTATTTGACTTTAAATGCAAAACGAAACTGATTTTTATTACAGAAATAGGGAGGACATCCCCGATTACAGAGACTCTAAAAAAAAAAAAATAAATAAAAAAAAATAAACAAAAAAAGGATAAAAAAAAAAAAAAAAACAAGCCCAGAAAACCGATTACATAGGCAAAAAAAAAAAAAGAAAAAAGTGCAGGGTTCCTGTTTTTGATAACAGCCACATGCCGACTTCACTTTAAAAAAATGGATGACAGGTGGCAGGTGGCTGGTGGTGGTAGCGAGCGGTGGATGGTAGTGGCGGGTGGTGGTGGCGAGTGGTGTGGCAGGTGGGTGGTGGCTAGTGGTATATACGACACAGACAGAAAATGGAATAAGTATGCTACTCCAACTCTCATGTTGATCAAAACTTGGACCATTCTTTGGATGTGAAAAAGGAAAATTTTCAGTGCTCACAATTTAGCTTACATGATTTCAAGACAGAAAATGGAATAAGTATGCTACTCCAACTCTCATGTTGATCAAAACATTTTTACAAAAAAAAAAAAAAAAAAAAAAAACATAATAAATAAATAAATAAAAAAATCAAGGCAATGAATTAGGGGCATATTTCTCACTCTTAAAATGCTGTTGTTCTAAAGTTCTGATTCTTGATAACGAGTTTGTGAAGAATAATTTCTTGTATATTTGACTTTGGTCGAACTCTAAGTATATTTTTTTTTTCTGTTATGTTCTCCTGTACTTGGAGAGCCCTGTGATCTATGAAAACTCAGACGGAATCACTGCAGATAATCATCAAAGACTTCCTTCCGAGATAAAGGTTGAAGGATTGGGAGTTGCATTTGATAACAGGTACTTAGATTCAGGAACTTCACCTGATTCTGAAGTCATCAACCTGATTACGGAAACCCAAGTTAATGGAAAAGTTCAAGAAGATTTGAAAGATGCCCTGATATCCTCCCAAGCTTGTTGTGTTGCTCCTGAAGATTTTACAAATTTGGATCTGTCACAGATGAGAAATAAGAAAGGAAAGAAAAAGGATAAGCTTTTTCATGCAGGTAATTTCAGTGTTGGTGATAGGTTAGCTTGTCAGGAAATCCTAAACAAAGCAAGTGTATTGGAGAAATGGGGACAAGGAGAGAAAATGGGAGATGGCTCTTACTCTAGTGAGGCTTCTATTTCAACTGCCACAGCAAATGTGTCTGGCAACACATCAAGTAGTGAGGGAGTTTCGAGAGAACCATTGCCTTCATCAAGAATTACTGACTTAAGAGTCTCATGTGAGAATTTGAAAGCTGAAAGTGGAACAGAAGAAGATATATGCTTCAGGCTTTTTGTAGGGCTCGAGTCACCAAAATCACATATTTCTGAGAACTTACTTCCTAATAGTAAAGCTAAGGGGTGGAAGCATTTCAAAAGTTCAAAACCAAGAGGAATGAGCAAAAGTAGGTCAGAAGTCTGTGATTCACCAAGGAGCCAAAGCGGAAATGCTTGTGGACAGAAGGGAAACCCAGTGAAGTCAGTTAGTAGGAAGAAAGTGAAAGACAAGGGTGCTTCCAATGAGGTTGTTTCCAAAGTTGAGAATCACCAAGAAACAGGTACAAAAAGTTTGCGACTTTCAAGTATGTGCTCAGACATATTATACACACACTGCATAAACTTTTAGTAATCAACTCCTTTCTTACATCTTTTGTCCAAACTTCTTTTCCCCAAGTGATGCACTTTTAAGTTAGACAAAAAGGAGTTTGCTTTCGATTTTACGGAGTTGTTAGGACCTTTTGTTGTCAAATTCCATGGATCAAAACCAAAGTTGTAACAAGAGTTCTTTAAGAAGTTGGTTTCCTTCAAAAACAAGATTACTTTGGAGTTCTGCAAGAAGTTGGTTTTTTACAAGAAGTTGGTTTTCTTTCCCAACTAGGATTGCTTTGGTTTTCTATAAATAGTTGGGTTTCTCCCAAATCTAGGCTATTCATTGATTCATTCATTGAATCTCTCCAGATCTTCTTTTTGGTTCTTAAGGGTTATATCTGGAGATATTTTTTTAAAGTTTTCTTTGATGTTTTTATTGAGTATTCAACTCATGGTTTAAAGAGAGTACATCAAAGGTTTGTTTGTTATACACAAAAGAGAGAGTTGTTCTTCAGTTGTGGATTCTGAAGAATTCGAGCCTGAAGCTTTGGTGGAATCCGGAGTGGCTCATCAGAAAGACAATTCCGTGGTGAAGATGGGGTTGGAAGAGGCACATAGAGGTTGGTTCAATTAGGCGTTGTGGATTCGCTAGATAATTGAGAGTGATACCTGTGTAATTCCTTTAAATCTTCTTAGTGGATTGTCTTGTGGCAGTTGCCCGTGGTTTTTTGATCACAATTGGAAGGTGTCCAATTGTGGTTTTTCCACGTAAAATCTTTGTGTCTCTTTCTCTTGATTGTTTGATTGGGATTGTTATATTTTGCTTAAAATTGGTACATAATCACAAATCAACATCTAGGAGGTTTCTAGATTTTTCAATTGGTATCAGAGTGGGTCGTTCTATTTTTAAAAAAAAAAAATTCTTTTGGATCGCTTTATTTTATTTTTTTAAAAAAAATATCGTTTAGAACGAGATCTTGTTTGATTTGTGATAATGGATACAATTCGTAAGGGAAATTCCTATGAAAAAAAAAAATCTAAAAAGATTTTCTTAATATGGTTTTGCAAGCTTAAATTTTTTGAGTGGTCCTTGGTGCATATTGGAATTGATGAGAATATCCATTACATGTTAATATATGTGTGCTTTCTGTGGTCATTACTCATTTTGGAGTGTGTGTTCTTTGATTAGTAGGTCTCATTCTGTACACACTTTTGGATTAGCAAATTTTGGAGTCTTCCGCCTTAGTGATTATTTTTCTCTATGGACTTCTGGCATTGTATCTTTTGCTTTTCTAGAGGAATTGACCTATACTAGCATATCATGGGTGATGTTGAGTCTCTTAACCACCTTCCATCTTTTTGCATCTCCACGGCTTTCCCCTCTGTTCTTTGTAGTCCAGGCATGAGGAAAAGGCTACCTCAGAGTCACCAACCAGGCCATCCTTAATATATCCATGCTTCTCTGGTTCGGTTTCCATACTCTTGAGCGTGTCAGCCGCCAATGAGTGTGCAAAAGAAAGAAAGAAGAAAAATGCAAAAGAAAAGAAAAAAAAATGTGCAAAAGAAAGAAAAGAAAAAGATGTGAAAAAAAAAAGGAAAAATAAAGGATTCATTGATTGAGGGGGAGCCTCCGCCTTTACTCACCAAATACCCCTTGATTCCTAGTGGTTTGACTTTCCTTTGTTGTGCTTAGATTCTCTTGTCGGAGGTCCAACTTTCATATCACTACTAGGATTTGAATCTCGTGTTTGTCGAACTCCAAGAGTCACACACACACACTTTTATCATGGGATCTATGCTTTTTACATAATGTATCACTTTCTTTCATGAGGAATCTTCTACAGACTGTGCACATTGTGTTTTCAAGTAATTGTACTTCTTGGATAGTCTTGTGTGTTTTAAGGTACAAATCTGGAATTCCTTGCTTGCTCCACCATATTATTTTTTGTCATTTTTCTTCTTGCTCACTGTTTTCAGTGTTTGTGGTTGTTTTTTAATGAGGGAGAGTTTGGTTCATCATTACCAGTGTTTGATGTATATTGATGGTACAGTAGTTTGGTTGATGGTACAGTGTTTTTACTTTTGCTTATATCCTTCTTTGGTACAGTTGGATTGTTAGTATTTTGTTTATGGATTGATTTATATTTTGTTATTTAATCTAGTTCCACATATTTTGGTTGGCTTGTGTGTGGTTATTTTATTTCAGGATAATTGTTCAAGAGCATGGATTTGAGTGTTGGTTCATAGTTGGTGGTGCTGCTTGAGAGATTTTGTTAGGAAATTTGTTTTAGATTGGTTTTATCCAGGATTTGACAAAGGGGGAGATTGTTAGGACCTTTTGTTGTCAAATTCCATGGATCAAAACCAAAGTTGTAACAAGAGTTCTTTAAGAAGTTGGTTTCCTTCAAAAACAAGATTACTTTGGAGTTCTGCAAGAAGTTGGTTTTTTACAAGAAGTTGGTTTTCTTTCCCAACTAGGATTGCTTTGGTTTTCTATAAATAGTTGGGTTTCTCCCAAATCTAGGCTATTCATTGATTCATTCATTGAATCTCTCCAGATCTTCTTTTTGGTTCTTAAGGGTTATATCTGGAGATATTTTTTTTAAAGTTTTCTTTGATGTTTTTATTGAGTATTCAACTCATGGTTTAAAGAGAGTACATCAAAGGTTTGTTTGTTATACACAAAAGAGAGAGTTGTTCTTCAGTTGTGGATTCTGAAGAATTCGAGCCTGAAGCTTTGGTGGAATCCGGAGTGGCTCATCAGAAAGACAATTCCGTGGTGAAGATGGGGTTGGAAGAGGCACATAGAGGTTGGTTCAATTAGGCGTTGTGGATTCGCTAGATAATTGAGAGTGATACCTGTGTAATTCCTTTAAATCTTCTTAGTGGATTGTCTTGTGGCAGTTGCCCGTGGTTTTTTGATCACAATTGGAAGGTGTCCAATTGTGGTTTTTCCACGTAAAATCTTTGTGTCTCTTTCTCTTGATTGTTTGATTGGGATTGTTATATTTTGCTTAAAATTGGTATATAATCACAAATCAACATCTAGGAGGTTTCTAGATTTTTCAGGAGTCTTGTTGATTGTTGATTTGACATGCTTTAATGTTTTAGCAGGAGATTCCTACTGCTCTGAGATTTGGCATACTCTCAATGCTTTTGTTGCTTAACTTAAAAAGAAAAAAAATGTTTTGTAGGAGATCACTCATTGGATAATCCTGGAAAAGCTAAGACTCGCGATGTATAAACTTTTAGTAATCAACTCCTTTCTTATGTGTTTTGTCCAAACTTTTCCTTTTCCCCAAGTGATGCACTTTTAAGTTAGACAAAAAGGAGTTTGTTTTCGATTTTATTGAGTCTTGTTGATTGTTGATTTGACATGCTTTAATGTTTTAGCAGGAGATTCCTACTGCTCTGAGATTTTGCATACCCTCAATGCTTTTGTTTCTTAACTTAAAAAGGAAAAAAAAAATGTTTTGTAGGAGATCACTCATTGGATAATCCTGGAAAACCTAAGACTTGCGATGAAATTATAACCAAGGACATATTCAACTTGAGCATGGTGCCTAGAGATGCAGGCAAGCAAGGTCTAATGCCAAGGACTGCTTGGGTGTGTTGTGATGATTGCTTGAAGTGGAGGCGTATACTAGCTAATCTTGCAGATTCCATTGAAGAAACAAACTGCCGATGGTATGCTACCATGCTTATCTCAATTCCACATTGCAAACGTGCTATTAATTTAGAGGCCATTATATATATTATCTGGGGTTAGGTTTCTTGCCAATTTGCACTTGTTGGCTAATGTTTTATAAGTTTCTGTAAAATTCAAGAGTAGGAAACTTTTCTCTTGTTTTCACAATCTCGTGAACAGAGCCTCATTAAGTTAGCTGCATCTGCCCTTACCATACCTGGACCAGGATATGCCACCATGCTTTATAGGGTCTGCTAAGAATACTGTTAACATTTTTAAAATTATAAAGTTGGTTTTATAATTTATAGCCAAGGTGATTTGAGAAATCTTTCCTCTCTGTACCCAACCTCTGCCCCCTTTCAAACTACCCAAGATCTCCCCTCTAAAGAGTTACCTCATTTTGTACAAACTACAAAGTCACTATACTTCGAACCTCTGCCCTCTTTCCTCTTTGTACCCAACCTCTGCCCCCTTTCGAACATTTCATTATTATATTGGTCATTCTTTCTTATAGGAGCAATCAAAGGGTAACATCGCGAACAGAGAAAGGATGTATACAAAACACAGGTGTGGTTCTAGGTCAATCCCTGTTAGAGTAGAAAAACTGGTACGTATCCTTACACTTTAAGAATTAAATGGACCAATATAAGTTGTATGAACTTACGGCACATTAATGGGATGCACCATTTGTGAATTAGCCTTAAAATTAATTTTTTGTTCTCATAATCTCGAAAAAAAAGTCCGTTAGAGGGGTAAATTGTATAATTGATCTAATTGTAAATTGATGCGTTACTAATGTTTTTAATTTTTTGTATAATTAATTAATTACTAAAGCTTTTAATTTATTTTTTTGCAGATTGGATTGGGGTGGCATTTTTGACGTGCAACAATGATGTAATTTGCTTGAATGTTCATTTTTGTTTGATAAGGATACACATACTTTGTGGAGTTGCACTAGTTATTGTTGGATTTTTGGTAGAATTGAACAAGTTATAACTTTTGGATATTTTGTGGATATTTCACTATTTTATTGTATTAGGATGAAATTATTTGTGATGATGAATGAATATTTTCATATTGTTAATTCGTAAATGTATTGACAACAGGTTAGGTTAAGTTGTGATGGAATTGTTATATTCAACAGGTTTCAATATGAACAGGGTTATATTTGTTGAACTAAATTTTAGATTTTGATAAAATAGGTATATAATATGGAAAAAAATATTATGGAATTATTGACAAAATTTTTCATCCCTAAAGAAGATTTTTTTGTCTCTTATTTGGCTTAGGTGGATGATTAATTTTGTCATGAATTCTTTATTTCGTCGCTAAATGAATTTGTTATGACAAAAAATATTGTCACATTTTGTCACTATTACTCTCAATGTGTGACGAATTTTTTTTGACATTATTTCATCATTTTTAATGATGAATTTGTTTTTGTCTCTATTGGTAGCTTCTTTGACAAAAAAATTTCGTCTTCGTTTATATTAAACGTGACAATTATTTTGTCTCCATTTCTTATATTTATGACAAAATAATTGTCTCTAATTTCTCCTTTAATGACAAAATATTTTGTCGCTAATTACTTACAAGTATGTTCCCAACAGAGTGTATTGGAGACAAAAAAATTCGTCACAAATTTATCATTTTTAATGATGAATTTGTTTGTCTCTATTGGTAGCTTCTTTGACAAATTTTTTTTGTCTTCGTTTATATTAAACGTGATAAAATTATTTCGTCTCTATTTCTTATATTTATGACAAAATACTTTTGTGTCTAATTTCTTCCTTTAATGACAAAATATTTTGTCGCGAATTACTTACATGTATGTTCCCAACACAGTGTATTGGAGACAAAAAAATGCGTCACAAATTTATCATTTTTAATGATGAATTTGTTTTTGTCTCTATTGGTAGCTTCTTTGACAAAAAATTTTCGTCTTCGTTTATATTAAACGTGACAAAATTATTTCGTCTCTATTTCTTATATTTATGGCAAATTACTTTTGTCTCTAATTTCTTCCTTTAATGACAAAATTGTTTTTTCGTCTCTAAGACCCTTTAGCGACGAGGCTTTGGCAACAAAACGGGTGACGAAAAATTTTCATCGTAATTAGTTTGGGTGACGAAATATATATATTTTGGGACAAATTTGTTTCGTCTTTAAATCCCAAATTTGTTGTAGTGGATGGTGGTTTGATTTATGAAGGAAATGGGGGAAATTTCCAAATTTTCTAAAAACCCTAATTTGAGATTTTGGTTTCAACAGAGAGATTGGAAACAAATTGATATTTAAGTGGATATGCTTGGAAATCTTGAGAAAAATGTTGATTCTTGGGAATTTTGTTGAAATGATGGGATTGTTGTGGAAACCCTTGGTAGCTCATGATGGCGATTCCTTTCCTCCATGAATTTTGAGTATTATTTCTTATAAAGTTAATGGGAACCTTAACTAAATTATGCTATTTTACAAACTCATGCGTTGCATTTCATTTCATAGTTTTGAACTTATCTTGTTTTATTCCCATGAATGTTGAGACATTGGAAAAGGGGTAAATGCCTTGGTAAGCCAGGAAGAGAGTTGGCTTTGCAAATGTGTTGAGTATTGTGTTGGTACCCGAGCGGGGAGTTAAGATGCCCAATTGTCCTGTCTCGAGCTTGATGCTAGACAAATGTAGGAAAAGATGTTTTCTAGGTGCCAAATTGCCCGGTTGAGCTTGATGCCGAAAAATGTGAGAAAAGTATTAATTTTACGTGCCTAAATGCCCTTCCGTATTGATTCGGTAAATGTGTGACTATTTTGATGCATAAATCCTATCTATATGTATTTGACTCTTACTTTGGGTTTTCTAGTGCACATTTACTACCCGAACTTGATATTGGTTGATTTTGAATAAAAGTGCATGAGCATCATTTTATTTGTAAAAAGAAAAGGATGGATTTTATCATTATATCGCATGAGCACGATCATAATTATATCAAATGTTCATATACTCCGTTAAATGCATTTTTATTGGGCTATTTTGCTTATTCCTATCAAAACAACAATTTCAGGTCAAGATGATGGAGTCCCACCCCGTTAAGTTGAAGCTGGGACATTTTGGTGGAGCATAGACGCTCTTTTGTTGTGCTATATATGATACAGTTTCACGCTAAATTCTTCAGATAGTCTTCCTATTTTGTGTAATCAAAACCTTTGTCTTGGAAATGTGTAAGCCATTAGAGCACTTTATTTGTTATTTTCTCTCTCTAGCTCTTTGACCTACTAATGTCAGATAGATATATTTTGGGAACAATGTCATTGTAAGATGAACATGAAATATTTTGGGGAAGTTGAAGGAGAAAAAGAAATATTTAATCATCACTTGATGTATTCATTCATGTCTTTATCTTATATAAATTTTTTATATGAAAAGGATATAGAATTGAAAAGGGATAGTATATCATTGTGGCTTGAAAATTGGGGCATACAATAGGATTTAATAGAATATAAGAATATCTTATGGAGTAATTGAGATACAAGTAACTGAAAAAGAATTTTCTAATAAATTTTTTTATTAAAAATTTTCAATAACAATCACATTTTAAACTCTCTTTTATTTTTTATTTTTTTACTTTTTAATGAGCAAAAATAAAGAGTTTCAAAATAAAAGTTATTAAAAAAAATTTAAGTAAGAAAAAAAAAAAATGTCATTAAGAAGCTTGTTCAAAACTAGACGAAAAAGTTATCGAGACTGGAGAAATTTTTGTACCCTAAGGTACTATATGGTACTATCTTTTATTATTTATAAATGTATATATCTTTATTTTTCCTCAAAACACCTAATATAAATATAATGAATCATACTATCAAATTCAATCACAAAAATAGAAGGTATCACATCACATCTACTCTATTGACATCCAAAAATTCCTCCCAAGGCTGAATTAAGATGCAAATCCCATAAATGTTTTATGAAATAGCGTCATTAATTTTCCTACCATGTCTCACGTATTACTAGTGCTAGTTCAATGTTTTTGATAAGTGAATGTTCGGATTAACTTACGCATATTTTGATTAATTTTGAGATCTATGCAAAATACTCCTTTAACGCGGATCGAATAAATTTCAGATAGAACCTGCATACTTCCAGACTCCAAACTTTACCAACTTGGCCAATCCCTTATGCTGTGTTTGGTTGGGTGATTTGGAGAGGGATTTGGAAAGGGAAAAAGAAAAGGTGTGTGAAACTATGTGAAATATAGGCATGTTTTATTCATATTTCACCTACCTTTTCCATTTCTCTTTCCAAATCTCTCCCCAAATCCTCCAACCAAACACCGCATTAGGGTTACACTTGTAAGTTAAATTTGCTTACTCTATAAATTAATTAATCTAACCAGATGATTCTAAATAATAATGAAAAAACAATTTGACCTTCTTCTGTTTGTTGCCGCCATAATAGGTCCGTATTAGTAAAATTGAAAAAAAAAAAAAAGAAAAAAAAAAGAGGAAAAATTACCAATTAGTCTTACTGGTTGATGTCATTATCTAATAAATTCAGAGTGAGGATTTTATAGATATATTACTTATGAGACCCTTTTTTTTTTTTTTGGTTATTGAGAATAGTTAGAAAAATAATGAATTTATTGTGAGAATCAGTATGACTTTAGAATTGTGAGTTAGTGGGTTGAACTGTGAAAGTAAAACTAAAAACGTGGGCATGTTAATTTGAAGAAATACTTGTTAGGTGTTAAGTCTGATTCACAGGAATAGTATGTAAGTTTACAAATTAAGGAAATTTTATGGTGTATATTCTTCAAAAGGTGTGTATTATATATATCATGTTATATATTTTTGTGATATATATTATGTATTTTTGTGGTAAGTGTTACATATTTTTCTTAGTAGAGTTACGACAATTTGTGATTCATAAATGAAATTATGTATTTTGTAATAATGTTACAAAAGTTTTTATCCAAACATTTTTCTAACAAAAAAACATGTAATATTATTGTAAAATATGTGCCTTTATTTCCGAATCACAAATTATCATAACTCTAATAAAAAAATATGTAACAAATCTACTACTATAATAAAAGTGTGAAGAGTCTGCCATGTTTTTTAATTTTATAAATCTCAATTTTACCCTCTGAAATCTACTATATTTTCTAAAACTCATGAAAAGTTTTATATAAACCAACCATCTCTTTATTTTTGGAGTTGAAAACTCAAAAACTGATATATTTGTCTTCAAGAGTCATACATAAATATAAACAAAAAATAATTATTCTTTCTTATTTCCTGTATCTACTTCTATACTGATATACATAATATTTATAATCATTCATTATGGATCAAATCACTGTGAATAATTTTGATTGAATCTTAAAGTCGTATGCATTTGTTCGAATCTAAATAGAAGAAAGCGCATGTGCTTTTAAAATAGAGATTTGTGCTGCATCTCAAAAATTCGCAAGTTATCTTCATACATTTTCTTTTTATTTAAAATATATTTTATGAATGTAATATTTTACATGGTACTTTAATAACCAAGGTATGATGTCAAAATTCTAAATAAGAACTAGTTTCGTTAGTTTTATTTTTTAAATCTATTTTTCAGTTTTTGGCTTTTCATATTTTCTCAATTTCAGTGATTAAAAATACTGAAATTTCTTCATATTTTATATTATACTTTTGCATGACAATCTAATATCCAATAATCTAAATAGAATTAAAAAATAAAATATTGATAAAAAAATTATAAATTCAAACATATATTGATTTTTTATTATATTTTTTGTTGTTATTATTATTATTTAATATTAATAATTTTTTTCCAAAAAGAATATGCAACAAATTTTTTTCTAAGTGTATTTAGATTAAGTGAATCTAAATTTAAAGATAAAATTAAAAATTAAAAAGTATTAAATTAAGTGAATCTAAAAAGAAAATAAAAGGATTATTAAAAAAATATATTAAAAAAAAACATGAAAACAAAAAAATTCAAAACAAATGTTTGAAAAAACAAACCAAACCAAATACTATAAATTTCTTTTTTTTTTTCTTTTAAAATCTTTCTTCATTGATCTCTAATGTCACACAAATTATTAATATATTCCTTTCAATTTTGATGAGAATTTAATAATTTAATTAAAAAAATAGTGCACACACATAAAAATATAACACTAAACATCTACATTACGGCCAACTATTTAATTATAAATAATTAACTTCTCATTGTTACGTGTATTATATTGTTATAAAAGATTTCACATATTACTTGTGATATCTTATATATGTCAATGTCTACATATATAAATATATATAAAAAAATATAAATATAAATTTATATATATTATTGTATTCATACATTGTCAATCTATGATGTTATATTACTATTGGATACTTTAATTTTCTAACATGTATCGCTTTAGTAATATAATTATATTTGTTAGGAAAAAACTGCGGAACTGTATATTGTTCTCCTATGAATTTATATTCAATACATATATACATACATGTCATATAAATAAGTGTCCACAACAAAACTTTGAATAACAAACCAAGACTTTGTAAAATATCTCTATCATGACAATAATTGTACTTTTTTTCCCCTCACAGGAAAAATCACATTATTAAGGAAAACTGGATTTTGAAATTCATAACAATATGATATTGCCTCAAACTGCTACTCATCAAAATATTTTTGTTACAATGAGTTATAATGGTGAGTAAGAAGAAAAACAAGAAGATGGTGAAACAAAAATTACAGAAGATCTATTGTAACATGCTCTCCAAGCAAAATTAAACGAGTTGAAATATGAATTGTCTTATCTATTGTAAAATTCAAGAAAAACAATGTACCTTATGTACACATGTTAGTCAAATTACAAAAAAAAAAAAAAAATAAAAAAAAAATCAAATGATACTCAAACATTATCGCAACAACTCAATGATGCAGAAAGTAAGTACATTAAATAAAAAGTTTTGGTCAATTTTTGTTATATGCTGATTACTTACAAATGCTATAATAATAAATTATATAATTAACTTGATAGTTTTATGAAAGTGACCCTGCAAATACTTATAAGTATATATCTATAAATATCGTGAAAACAATTATGAAATTCTTATATTGATCAAAATATTAAGCTACAGTATTATTCCATTTTCTTAAAAAAAAGAAGAAGATTATTTCACATTTTCCACATAACTGAAAATATACTAATGACTAATGTTATATTTTTCATCATGCAAGATATTTGTGGCGCAGGAAACCAGACTTAACAACTCTTGATGTATAAAAATATATTATATATTGATATTAATGCATACTTATATCAGTAGTAGGCAAATAATATGCAATAGTGAGTTCAATGGATTTGTATTATGAGATGAACAAAATTATGTAATTGTGCAATTTATTTCATATCTTCAATTGTATTACAAGTACGAATTATGAAAAACTAAAGTGGAAAGTTGATAGAAAAGATTTGTGTAATGTTATATATTTAAAGGACCTATTTATTGTTTATTGTTTAAGATAAGATTGTGATCTTAACAATCTACCTATAAATTAATATTTATATTTATAAAATTTCTCATTTATCATTTAAATTTTTCAGCCGAGTATGTATTTATTTCTTGTTTAGTTGTATTTTGAATACAAATCAATTTACCCATACAGGTCTCTATACTTTGTATACATACTACATACTAATTTAAGAAATACACATAATTATAATATTAAAAAATAAGAAAAAATCACATGTTCCATGCAACGCACATACCCAACCCCTCCTCCTATAAAAATACCCAACAATAATGGATGCACGACACCCTTTGAGAGGCGTGTAACCATAGTATTAGCCCCAAAATTAATGTGAGATGCAATGCATGCACCCAATGGACCACAAAGTAACGCATGCAGTACACATTGTGAGAGGCGTGCTATCATAGTATTACCCCCAAAGTTAATGAGAGATGCAATGCATGGACCCGATGGACCACATCACAATAATAATGTAACCTTTTGTACTATAGTACTTCGGCTAGACTCAATCAAGCCCAATGAATTTCCTCGAAATCACAAAACTGAAAAAAAGGCAATACAATACAAATCATGGATTATGACATTTTGATTATCTTTTCTTTTCAATTGCTAATTAAAATCATGGAGACAACCCAATTTGCTATAAATTGCTAGCTAATTGACAAAAAAAAAAAAAAAAAAAATAGCAGTACGAATCATTGGAGACAAACCCAGTTTGATACAGATTGCTTTATTTATTTATTCTTTTTGGAATGATTTTTTTTTTTTTTTTTTTGAATACATCGGAAAGTTTTTGGAATGATTTATTGAAAGGAAATTAAACTTGGTATAATCAATCAAATGAGCATGCATAGCCACACAATGGCGCGCTCCATTACAATCACAAGATTGAGTCAAGGTCCAGTAGTCTTGGATGATCACGATTCACAGCAATGTCAGAGGGAGTGTCACACGGCCAATTCAGACTTTGGTATACTCATGTCGCATTTCCTTCAATAATTGCATCGTTAGATTCACAATTCTTGGCTATGCTTGAGCCTCATGAATTTTAGGAATGCCTTTCACTACAAATGATACCCAGACCACCCGCTATGCTGAATCCATCCCTAGTCGCCACACAACAGCTAACGAGGGCTCCCATTAGCATATGTCGCACACCCACACATTCCAAGCCTTCCAAATTATCCACCAAAGATAGCCTCACTCACTAATATTTGATGGTTGATTAAACTTGTTCGAAACATGTTTTTATATGTAGATGTTTTAGCTATTTTCCAATTCAAATTCAATTTTTTTAAAATTTATTGTTAGTTTTGTTTTTCTTTGCAAAAAGCCAAAACTTAAAACTAGTCAAAAGAAGTTAAAGGCTAGTAAGCATGCTCTCTCATCCAAATAAAAAACTCTATTGTTAGGTTCTTGGTTCCTTTCAGTCTTCGCTTTCCATTTAAATACCCACCCTAATTTCCCATTAAAAAAATATGAATTTTTATTGGAAAAACACTCACAAAAAACCTAATCCAAAAGGTTGGATAAACCCATAAAAGGAAAATTCTATGGTGTGCACACCCCTTGAGGTGCATACCACATGCACCCTATTATAAATTGACATAATTTTATCATAAAATTTTATAATATTAATCACAAAATATGTAAGCTCATTACAAATTATCGTAATAAAAAATGTCGTAATCAAACTATAAATTTTTGTTACATGAACTATAAAATTTTGAATATTTAAATTTTTTTTTTCTATGTTAATTTGTAATGAGATTACACATTTTATACTTGATATTATGAAATTTTATAATAAAATTATACCAATTTATGATATGATATATATGGTATGTACGCCTTAGGGTTTACACCATGGCTTTCCCATCCTTTAAATAGTAGTTATGATGTTACTAATTCTTTGTTTGCATATGAGAGATCGTTCGAGGAAGATCTATTTATGGTCAATACGATTGTTAATTGACAATTAACTATTTTTAATTAGCAATTTGTCTTAGTCAACTTTTTGGACACCAACTTGCCATACATTGACTACCAATCCCTCATTAGAATGTGAGATAATTAAAATGTCATAATCCGTAATTAAAATTAGAGATAATTAATCAAATGTCATAATCCATGATTTGGTCGACTTTCTTGTCACTTCGAAGAAATTCATATGATCAAATTGAATCGAGCCAAAGTACTAAGTACAAGAACTATATCTATATCTAAGGATGGCAATGGGTACGGTATGAGTAGGGATGACAAAATTACTAGGTCCGATTATATTTGTTGTATTAACCCAATTTTAATAAAAAAAAGTTTAGGAGAATATTGATGAGGTAGGGTAATAAATTATAGGGATATGTAGGTCAAAACTATCAAGGTAAGTGTAGACACCCCATTTTTGACCGTCCTCAAGATTTAGACGTTATTGTTTGAACACTCAATGATTTTGTATGCTCGTGTTCGTTTTGAGTGCCCGAAGTTCTTGGCTGAGTGCCTTGTTTCTGAGCCTTTAAACCTTATTTGTTTTGTGGTTGGTTGTGGACTAGGAGCTTGTTGTTCCAAGTCTAGAGAAGAGGGTGGCCTATCGGCCAGCCCCATAGCTTGTCGGCCATGACTTGTGCCTATAGGCCATAAGTGGTGGTCGGTCGGCTATGTTGGTGGCTGGTCGGCCACTAGTCTTTTTTTTCCAGATATTTGTTTGCTAGCTGTGCCAGCTGTTGCTCACTGAACTGCATCTTTATACATGTGTATGGTAGGATGTATTGAAGCTCAAACCTTGTTTTTCTATATATAGGGGGTGTCCTCCCCCATTTTTGAGGGTTAGACATTTTAGATCAAAATTCTCTCTCTCTCTCTCTCTCTCTCTCTATAGAATTCTCTCTCTCTCTCTCTTCTTATTTTGTGCCTTGTAGTTAGTTTTCTCTACACTTTTGCACATCAACCCTTAACCAAACACTCTCACCTTTGAGCTGAGGTCTCTTGGAGCTTTGTTTGAGCCTTGGAAGGGGATTTGAGCTTGAGTTAGTGACTGAATTGCATTTTGCTTCAAAGGTATTGCACTTACCTCATTTAAGCTTATTGTGCATACTTGCTTTGTCATCTTTTTCAACTGTTTTGAGGCTATTTTTGAAGTGTAAAAAAAACTCTATTTTTGAGGCATAAAAATGGTAGTTTGAGTCTTGGTGAGTTAGGGGGTTGTCCCCCATTTTGTTCCTTGGCTTGTGAAGCTTTTTGTGCCATCTTTTATCACCTTTAAATCAAACTTTTTGGGCATTTTAACCACTGAAAATCAGAGTTATTTCAGTGATAAAAACCTTCTTTTGAAGTCCAAAATTGGAGGGGTTAGCCTCCCCTCCTTGTTGTCTTGCTTGCATGCCTAGTTGCCTCATAAGTTAGCATGTTTTGTAGCTTTTCTTAGCCTATTTCTAGCATATTTTTACCTCTGATTTGGGCTAGTTTGGCTCTGTTTTGGGCTGTTTGTGTTGTATGAGTTGTCTTTTGCATAGTTGTAGTGTAAAGGGCTTCATTAGTTTAGTATTTTAGGCCTTTAAACAAGAATTGCTTGAGTTGCTTGTATGTTGTGGTGCTATTTTGCACGCAATATCAACATCATAAGCTCTGTCACATACTCCTTTGTTTCACTCTTTTTTTCATTTAGAAAGTGGTTTTAAATCACTTGTTTGCTTAAGTGTGAAATTGAGACATTCATGCTTAATGATTTAATCCCCTCGGGGGTTCATTATCAACGGCATGAGGTCTCTTTCATGCCTAAGGCACTTGTGGTTTAAACCCTCTTTCCATTAGAGGACACTCACTTTTTGACTTAATCAATTAAAGAATGGATTGGTAAGTTAAAATGAGTAAATAAAAATGAATAAATAAAAGAGACAAAATAAGCATCTTTCATGATTGCATAGCATGTGTTCAGATCAGACGTTAATTCGAGCACAAGGAAAATGGGACATTTCATACTTAAAGTGATGAAACATGCCACTTTCCTTGGTCACCATCACCCTTGATTATACATGATAGGGTGGTGGTCATGCTGAGTCTTGTTTTGCACTCATTAAGCTTGTACAAGCTTGGTTCCTTAGCCATCATGCATGAAAAATGCTTGGTTGATGGTTTGAGGGCCAAGAGTTACACTCCTTTGAGCTTGTGTAATGATAAGGAGGGTAGCAGTACAAACACTCCTTAAGAATACACTGCTTTGCCTTTGTTTGCTCTCTGTTGCAGTAAAAAAAAGAAGTTCAGGGAAGGGGTGGCCAATCGGCCACCAGCAATGGCCGACGGCCACCGCCAGTAGCTGTAGACGCACCTGAACGTCCCGGGAAAATCCCGTTTTGTTCATTGGGCTCACTGCAGTTCGTACTCAATGTCACGATTCTTAATTTGATCTTGCAAAGTGCAATGCAAGATTGATAAATCACCAAAGAGTCCAAATCCGGCAAATTGTTTTGAAAAACTGATTTTTAGAAAGAAGTGCCAAACATGGACTGCTTTGCCAAATATAGAGTCGCCACCTAAATATTTTATTTTTGGGAAATTTAGGAAACCCTGACTCGTGCCTAAGGCCACATGTCCGTCATCACCAAAGTTGCCTCGGCTCGGGAACTTGGGTACGAGAGGGGAAGGTCATGCAATGAGCACCCCCGCTCGCCCGATCAAAGATCGGCCTTTACTAACATGATATCTTGTTTTTGAAAACACATGTGCTCTTATTCCGGTTATTAACCTAGAATTACTATGTGGTGCGCACAACATACAAGTATAGACTGGATCGCTTAAGTTAGAACAAAACATCTCATGTTTGTTTTTGAAAGCGGTTTGCTACTCGCAAGTAGGCTAAAATGCGAATTTTGCCACCTTCAAGTGGGCTTAGAAAACATGGTAATCTGCCACTCTCGAGTGGGCTTAAAACTCACAATCAATGAATTGTTTCAATTCAAGTAACTCAACCTTCACCCGCAGGCTTTCAGGCAGTTTATATCACATAAGCAGTTAGCCTCATGGCAAGCATGCTATCATGGCAGTCACTCACACACATGCAAGGATGCTAAAGCATAAACACTTACCGAGTACTCCGAGCCAAAACAAAAGCTATGTTAGAAATCAATGCATGATCTTAGCTATGTCAAGAATGCCTAATGCAACACATACAAAATGCAACTAAGATAGGCTCGGCTATTCTAAAATGTCATGTGAAATGCAATTTGATACATGTATTCAAACATGAATTGAAATACAATGAAGTTAGTATGATGCGCCGAGCCCGGTGCATGCAAGACAGATGAATGGATGCAAACATGTGAGCATAAGGATGCTAATTGAAACATGCCCTAAAACTAACCATCGTAAGCTGATAAATAAAAGGGAGAAAGCAATGGGGGTTGGAAGACATGCATCACACACACGCACACTTATTTACAACAGTTGTACCATCTCGACGGAGGGTCCGAATAAATAATTCAGAACCAACTAGCTAATTTAAGCTAATCTAATTAAACTAGTTATTACACAACAGAATGAATAACAAGCTACAACTAATTATTACACAACTCTAACTAATTAACAAATTAACAAAGTTGGCAATTGAATAAGCGTGTAAACTATATGAAATAGGCTGCCTCAACTCTGCCTTGGATGACGAAGGATGCGTGCCCGGTCACCTCGTGCGAAAATCCATCGCGATGCCCCGATTTGCTTCTGTTTGCAATTGGTCTCAGAACAGTGCAAAAAGCTCCAGAAGGCTAAAACTCCATCATGGGAACCTGTAGGGATGCTGCCGACCAGTTGTTGGCATTGGAGACCACCTGCCGACCACTTTTTGTGCTGAAAACCAGAAAAAGTGGTCGGCCAGCCACTTTATCTGGTCGGCCGACCAGTTTCTGCTGCCAGACTTCAGTTTGCTGCAACAGAGAGCAAGAAAGGGGCATGGCAAAGTATTTGCAACACATGTATGCACAACCACCCTCCCTCTCATTACATAAGCTCAAGGAGGTGTGGTTCTCGACCCTTGGGCCACCAATCATGCATCTCGATGCATGATGGTCGAGGAGCCAAATTGCACAACTCAATATGAAACGAATGCACACACGAACACATAAGCCTAAAACTCCATCATGTATAGTCCAGAGTGTTGGCGACCGAGAATTGAGGCGCATTTCATCACTTTGAATATGAAACACTCCTCGTTTCCCGTGTTTGGACTAACCCCTACTCCAAACACAATGCAACAAATAACATGTCATGGCATACACAATGCGGCTCAAGCATGCGAACATATAATGCAATGAAACAAGCATGTGAACAAGATGCAAGGGACAAACATGAAAACATGCAATGCAACATGAATAACCTAACGAGGCTAATGGCATGCTCAATGCTCATGCATACATACTCAATGCAAGGCAATCACAAGCAAGCAATCAATGTGAACAACAACTAGCATACGCAATGCAAATGGACGTGGCATACACAACGCAATGAACCACATGGCATGCACAATGCTTGATGGACTTAAACCGAAATGGATAGGCCTCAGCCATGTCTAAATCAGTGGCCATACATGCTAAGATAGAAACTCAAAATGCTATACAAACATGCATGCACATTGGCCCAAGCTCAAGGCACAAAATACAACTCTCCAAAGGCATTGCAAGGATGAAACATGGAGTACAATGGCATATGCTCCAACACTGAAATGACATGCAAAATGACTTAGAATCATGCGAACAACTCATGTAATGCATGTTGAAAAGCTCAAGCGTCGAAGCTAGTGAAGTGTATTATACTAGAGGCATGCAAGACAATGCTCAAATGGCCAAACCAACCCCAAACAGACCCTATGTAGGCCAAAACAGTAGCAAAGATGGGTTGAGATGATGGCTTTAAAAGCACGAAAATGAGGCTCATGTAATGGCTCACAAATAGGGCATAAAGGCACAACCCCCAAGAGCACTTAAGGAGTGGAAAATATGAAAGTATAATAGCCCTACATGCTCTGAAATATCATTCTCAATCATGCCAAAACACGCAAATACCTCAAGTTAAGTATGCAAGAGGCCTCGAAATTCAAAGCTAGTTAAGGCTATTACACTACAAGCATGCATGACAAGCATCATTCGACCAAGAGGCCTCAAAACAGAGCTAGAACAGCCCAAAATATGAACAAAATCATGCTGGAGCATAGCCAAAATATGCTAGAATAATGAGCCAAAACATCATGCAAACAAAGCTAGTCAACAAGATTTACACTATAAGCATATGGAGCATGCAAGAGGCTACCAAACCAGCCAAAAACAGAGTCATGACATGTCAAATAATGACCAAAAATCTACTGAAATGGAGCCAATACATGCTAGGAAGACATGCTACTTTGATGAGCCATAAATGGGATTACACTACACATACAAGAAACAAACACAAGGTGACCAAACCAGCCATAGAAAGAGCTCAGGAAGGCCCTAAAAGTTACAAATAAGTGCCTAAACCAAACCTTGAAAGTATGAAGATGCATGCTCCTTTGATAGGCCAATAACTCAAGCAAACAAAACAAAAAGAGAGAGGGTCACCTCCCTCTGATTTAAGGCCTCAAAACCACATGCCTACCACTAAAAATCCCCTGGATTTCAGTGGCTAGGAGGCCAAGCAAGGACTAGCTCAAAGGCCTTAAGGCATGGCACAAAACAAGGCTAAACAAAGCATGCAAGAGGGTAGAAGACCCTCAACACCCAAGAGGCCTTAAACAAACATCACAAGAACCTTAAAACAAGACTTTTTTCAGTTGGAAGCTAAGCCCAAATAAGCATGCAAATGAGACCAAGAGAGCAACCAAAACAAAGCTTAAAAGGGAGAAAAGAGGTTACCCTTGAAGCACTGCAACAACAGATTCTTTCTCAGCCAAAAACCAGCCTTTTAACCCCCAAATATGTCCTCCAAGAACCTCAGCTCAATGATGGGGGTGTGTGGATAAGAGTTGTGGTGCAAAAGTGAGGAACAACACACTTTTTAGGCCCTAAATATAGAGGTATAGAGGGAGATATATGCTTGTGCCTTAGGAAATTTTCTGAACCTCTAGAATGAAGAGGGAGAGCCTCTTTTATAGAAAAACAAAGGGTTCAAGCTTCTTGGAGAAGCTAAAACTTGGATGCAATCCCTCCATACACGTGTATGGAGGATACAGTCTGTGCCCTCCAACTAGCACAACTGGCATCCATTCAGTCTGACAAAACAGGGGGAAAGCTGCCGACCACTTTAAGTGGTTGGCCGACCACTTCAAGTGGTCTCCCAGGGAAAAAAGAGGTCGACAGGGGGAATTGGTGGTCTCCACACAGAAAGCAAGCCAATGGTGAGGTGGGAGACCAGAAAAGGTGGCCCAAAGACCAAGAAAACCAGTTTCCCGACCAGAAAATCGGCTAGCGGGAAGGAAAGTGGTCTCAAAGGGGGAAAATTGGTCTCCCACCCTCGTACCACCTTCCAAGCAAGGAAAACAAGGTTTGTACCAAAAACAAACCAACACGGATGCAAAACAAGAGTTCGGGAGGCAAAGCGCGCAGCAGGGAGCCTCGAAGCCCAGCTGTTGAGCACCAAAAGTGGTATGCGACCACAAAAGTGGTCTCCCGGACCACAGTGTCCTTCTAGACAGAGGCAACAAGGTGTGGTTCAAGAACCACGCCAAACGGAGAATGTTAAGCGGTCCCGAGACAAGGCGCGCTGCCAAAGGCTCCAAAAACTGGAAATTAGTCTCCAAACGGGAAAAGTGGCCTATGACCACGAAAAGTAATCTACGACCACAGAGAGATGGTTTACAAGACGACTCCCTCCCTCCGGGAAGGGAAAACAAGACTTGGTCCGCAAACCGAGCCAAAGCACAAAGAGTTCTGAGGCCCGGAGGCAAGGCTCTCAACCAAAACTCTGAAACCTCAGAACGAGCACAACATGCGCCACCACCGAGCGCTCAATCGATGACGTCTGAGTCTTAAGGTCGGTCAAAAATGGGGTGTCTACAGTTGCCCCTCTTTGACAGAACTCGAAAGTCATAAGTGACGGGAGTGAATGTCAAAGCCCAGAGACGACCCATTTTTGACAAGGCCGAAGACTTAGACAAACAGGCAAGATAACAAAGAAATGTGCCCGCAAGCAGGGGCAAAATGCAAGAGATAAGCACAAAGCCGAACATAACTTATGATCATGCAAAGAAAGCTGTAATGAAGCAATTATACACAATAAATGCGACAGTTTAAGCAAATGAATACAAATCGAGCTACATTACACGCAAAAAGAATGTAAGAGAATTATGCAATTCTCACTACGTCTCACACGGAGAATACAATACCGTCTGGTTCGTCTGGTCGCACCAGCTTCAAATGAACCGTACATACAATATCATGCCTTGCAGGGGCAATTGGTGATGACTCACCTCATGCTGCTGGGGGTTTTTCGCTTCTTCTTGGTTGAACCACAGGTACTACTTTTCTCCCTGACTATGGCCGCGACTTTCCCTATTCTCCAACAGGGTGACAGACTAGGTTGGTTCAGTATCCAGAATTGAGGCGCATACACATGCTATCTCAATCTATGGGGCTGCCATACAGATTTCAAGCCGAGGATATACCCCTGGGTATTTAAACCAGACTTTAGTCTCGGAAATCCCGAACCTTTGTGTTCTAGGCATGAGCCATTCGAACTCTAGTTTCCACCGTCTTAGTTGGTCTCCTAGGAACTCACCGCAAACATGAGCAGGTGGCTATACCAGACCACCATAAGTCGTTCGGGCACGACAAATACCAAAGGAATTGCACCTTTAGAGGATTTAAGGTCTCCTAGACCGGAGGAGTGCACAAGACAGTGCGAGTGATACAAAAAAAAAACAATGTGCACAAGACAGTGCGATGCAGAGTGAATGCATAAAACAGTGCCAAGAAGATGGGTGCGCAAGACAGCGTGAGCAATGCAATGCACTAACAAGTGCAGGTAAGGTGCGCAAGAAAGCGCAAACAAAGCAATGCACTAACAAGCACTACAAGCATTTTCTATGCAAGATGAGAGAGAGCATGTAATGAAATGCACAAGAAAGTGCGATGCGCAAGAAAGCGCGAGTGTAAACTGCACAAAACAGTGCGATGCGCAAGGGAGCGCGAGTGTAAACGGCACAAAACAGTGCGATGCGCAAGAGAGCACGAGTGTAAACTGCACAAAATAGTGTGATGCGCAAGAGAGCGCGAGTGTAAACTGCACAAAACAGTGCGATGTGCAAGAGAGCGCGAGTGTAAACTGTACAAAACAGTGCGATGCGCAAGAGAGTGCGAGTGTAAACTTCGCAAACCGAGCCAAAGCACAAAGAATTCCGTGGCCCGGAGGCAAGGCTCTCAACCAAAACTCCGAAACCTCAAAACGAGCACAACATGCGCCATCACCGAGCGCTCAATCGATGATGTCTGAGTCTTAAGGTCGGTCAAAAATGGGGTGTCTACAGTAGCCGATCGGCCACCAATGCACTAGTGTGCTCCTGAGATGGAGCAGAGGCATTCTGGAAGTTGGCAGCACTGTTGGTGCTCAAGCATGTGCAAACAGAGGCTGCAATGGCAAGGCAGTGGCATTTTCGGGCGGAGAAGTTGAGCATGCATGCATCCCTCACACCTCGAGGCCATTTAACTGCTTTATTTAGTTAATTAGTGGTAGCTAATTTACTTGCTTTGTAATTAGTTAGTTAAAGTGTTTAGCTAATTAATTCGTTTTGTAATATTTAATTAGCTTAGAATAGTTAGTTAATTCGTTTCAATTGTGTTGTAATAGTTAGCTTAGCTTAGTGTAGCTTAGTTTATTTATTCGGACCCTCCTTTGTGAGGGCATAATGTTGTAATAAGTGTGCGGGCGTGTGTGTATGTCTCCCAACCCCACGTCTTTCTCCCTTTTATTTAATCTCTTTTGATGGTTAGATTAGGGTCATGTTTTGATTAGCACACCTTATGCTTGCATGCTTGCATCCATTCATTTGTCTTGCATGCACCGAGGCTCGGCGCATCATTGAAATTGCATTGTCAATTCAATATCTTCTTTGAATACGTGTTTAAACTGCATGCTATTAAAGTATTACAAATACCATAATTAAGTAGCCGAGCCTATTTAATTGCATGATTGCATGTGTTGCATTAGTCATTTAACATAGTTAGGAATCATGCATATTTTTCTAACTTTGTTTTCCTAGCTTGGAGTACTCGGTAAGCTTTTACGCTTTAGAATACTTACATGAGTGTGATTGCCATGTTGCCATGTTTCGCATGCTTGCCATGAGGCTATGTGCTTACTTGCTAAACTGCATGAATGCCTATGGATGAAGGCTTGTTGTTTGAATTGGAACGATTTGACGAATGCATTTTTTTTAAGCCCACTTTGTTATGGCAAAATCATGTTTTAAGCCCACTATGTTTGGTGGCAAATCCGCATCTTTAAGCCCACTTGCGGGTGGCAGATTTAAACCATTTTTGAAAAACAAACATGAGTTGAATTGTTCCAATTCTTGCGATTTAGTCTATATTTGCTTGTGCGCATCACATAGTAAGATTAGATTAATAACCGAAATAAGAACACATAACGTTTATAAAACATCATATCATGATTAGTAGAGGCCGATCTTTGATCGAGCGAGCGCGGGTGCTTATTTCAGGACCTTCCCCTCTCGTACCTAAGTTGCCAAGCCGAGGCAACTTTGGTGATGACGGACACGTGGCCTTTGTCACGAGTCAGGGTTTCCTAAATTTCTCCAAAAATAAAATATTTAGGTGGCGACTTTGTATCTGGCAAAGCAGTCCAGTTTTGGCATTATTTGATTTAAAATCGATTTTCCAAAACGGTTTGTCGGATTGGACTCTTTGGTGATTACCAGTTTCACATTGCACTTTGTGAGACTAGATTCAGAACCACGGGTAGAGTCCGAACTATGAGGCCTTCTTTTCAAACCCTTTTCGAAAGGCGGGGGCGTGGGAAAAAGGCGAGTCCACAGTTTCTGGCGACTCTGTTGGGGATTTAGAGAACTTGACTCGAACTCATGATATGTTGTTTTATTTACATTTATGTGTTTCTTTGTATTTGCATTTGCATCGGTGCGCCTAAGTTACAGTGTTTGCCATCTGCTATTCCTGAACGGTTTGCCGGAGGCTTGCTTGGAAAAGCTTGCCAAAAGGTTGACCCGGTTGTGGGCTCTGCCACGATGGGAACACAACCCTTGGATCTGGGCTACTGCTGTACCATTTGATCCTCCTTTCACTTCTCGGTATTAGGTGTGAGAGGTATATTAGGTAGTCTTGCTGAGGTACCCTTTTTGATCAATCGGCCTAGTTGCATATCGGAAGCCATAGAGACTGTTCCAAACTAGGATAGGTTGCTCACCCAAATGCAGGAAGTGTTTGAAACTACTTGTTTGCATAGTGAACCCCTAGCTCCTGATGAAACTAGGATAGGGTAACCCTACCCCATCATAGGGGTGTTTTGGCTCTCACTTGCTTGATACGTGCTTTAGAGAGAAACTCTGCAGGGATTTATGTATTAGTTGCAAGTCAGGGTATCAGTGGGTATCAGTTTTGAGGTAGAAATTTGGGGCAGAAATCAGTGTTTGAGCACAGTCATCCAGCTTAAGATTACAACTGCGTGTTGTTTCTGTCTGAGCTAAGGTGCTGTCCGTTTTTGCTTTTTGTTTCTTTTGCTTTATTTTCTTTTTGCAAGGTTGTGTTTCACGATTGCTTCAGACGAGGTAGTTACCCCTTAAGCACTCTAGGCTAGAGTAAGGAGACTTTACCGATCTGGGGATCTTGTAAGAGGATAACCAGTGTTTGCTTCGCTACCCCCGGTTACAAGACGGAGGAGAGTCGAACGTAACTCACAGGTTCGACAATTACCTTCATTCATTGAAGTCCAGTTTTCTACTTCCACTTCAGAAAGAGAGTACACACCAGTTCTGATAAATCAGCACCCCTTAGTCAACATGGAAGAAATTCTTTGCCAACTTCAATAGACCATTGAGAATATGCAGCTGGATGCTACCTGCCAAGCGGAAGTCATTGCTCGCCAAGCGAAAATTGCAGCCCAGCAGGTTGAGTTGATCAATAGGCTTTCGCAGTAACAACAACACAACAAGCAACAGCTTCTGCCTCGCATCCACCCCCAGTCAGGGTTCCAATACCCGGAATTATAACTAATATCCAAGAAAATGCAGACATTCTGGCAAAGCCAGTTCCACCTCAGATTTCCAAAGCACCGGTTTACCCAACAGAGGCGCTGTTTGAGTTTGAGGTTGACCCTACTTCACTAAAAGTGAGCAAGCTGGAAAAGCTCTTTAAACGAGCTCAGGGTGTCAATTCGATCCCGGATATAGAGGATGGCTATACCGATGCAGCAGTGACCTTGTCGGATAGATTTAAAATGCCGCATAACCGTTTTGATGGCTTGGGTGATCCCATGGTCCACTTGTGGCTGTTCTCAGACATTCTGCAGTTGATGGGCCTATCTAGATTGTAGAAGTTATCCCTCTTCGGCCGGACCCTGTCGGGTATCGTGGCCATTTGGTATGCTAAACTTGATGACTCTTTAAAGAGGAACTGAGAAGAGATGGCTGAGGCCTTTATTGCTCAATACGCTTACAACACATAGATTGAGGTCACAACTCGTGATCTCGAAGCAACCCGCCAAGAGTCGAAGGAGGGATTCTTTGATTTTGTAACTTGGTGGAGGGCCAAGGCCTCCATGATGACCATCCAACCGGCTGAAAAGGACCAGATCCGAATGGTGGTCCGTAACCTACAACCAAGACTGCTATAGAAGATGATAGTCTTACCTCTGTCTACATTTGTTGACCTCTACGAAATAGGGGTGCAGATAAAGGATACAATGAAGCAGGGTCTAATAGACCACGAGAAAGAGCCGCCCAAGAGGGCTTTCACATGCAGTTCTAATGCCACTACGAGTAGTAGTGCAGCTGCAAGGCTTTCTGATGTGGGCATGGTCACTACCGCACCGAAAATTGCCAACCCCTTTACTAGTGCAGCTAATACGAACCCCCAAACTTCTAGCCATCAGGCCCGAGGCCAGAGGGTTTTCACCCCACTCTACATGTCTCCATCTGCGGCCTTGAGGGTCTTGATCATAAAAGGGCATTTGAAACCGTTAGAACAACGTCCATTGCCCGATCCTCTCCCTTCTAAACGCAACCCGGCTAAGTATTGTGCCTTCCACCAACAGCACGGTCATGATACTGACCAGTGCTTTAAACTTCGTCATGAGATTCAGGATCTCATTGACAACAAAGTGATAGCACCTCCCGAAAAGCCCAATGTCACTACAAATCCTCTCCCACCACATAACCAAGCCCCTCCACCCCGACAAATAAACCTTATCCAAACACTGGCCGTCTCTTACGACCCCAGTATATACATCACCCCCTCCTACCTACCTAAGCCGGCGCTGTTCATCCCAGAAAGCACATTTTTGTGCATGTTGAACACGTCCACATCCCAACCCAAACCTATGGTGGTGACCATAGTAGATAAAGGTAGGATTGCCTTGGTGGAGAATGAGAGTGCTAGTTTAGTACCTGAGGGCTCTGTGGACTTATCCGAGGAGGAATACAACCCATGTCGTTACATTGTGCCAACCAATCAAGCCAAGCTAGAGGTGGAGTTGCCGCCAGGGATAGGGGTTAATGTAGTCTAGGAGGATGGACCAAGCCAGGGACTGGATGACTTAGTTGACCTCGAGGAGGACATCAACAATCTACAGTTCTTCGATGAGCAAGATCCAAGGAATGTACAGATTTACTAGTTCGACTTGAACGGGTCAATGGATAATTCGGGATGGCTTAGTGATGAACCTGATGTAGATGAGGGACTTCAACTAAAGCTCGAACAGACAGAAGCAGGAACTGCTACAAGGGCTGGAACGGTCGAGGACAAGGGAAAGTTGCTGGAGAGCACCGGTACTAAGAATTTTGCTTAGGAATTGAGTAGTGTTAGTACAACTGATACAGAGTAAGAGGCTGCACTAAAGCGGTTTGAACAAGAAAGAGCCAAAAATAGTTAGGAAGCTGGAAAAGCCAAAGGCCCTGCGGGGAATGACTGTGATGTGGATATAGAAATACTTACAACAGAATCGGATAATTACCTGTCGGTTACCGGAGGAGTCTGGTGGGAAGATGATGATCTGCATCTTGCCCATATCGATGAAGATTGGGGCCAAAACCTACCAGATGATACTTGGTATTATGAGGAAGTGGATCACATGGCTAGAAGCGGGCAGTACTTCAAGCACCCACATTTGGACCAACCAAAAGCATCCGGAAAGGATAAAGAGACTGAAAACAGAAGGATAAACAGTTGGAGGAAGAAGCTGTACTGAAATAGCTAAAGAAGATCCAAACAGACATATCCATTTGGGGGTTACTCATGGCTTCACGAATACACATGCAAGCCGTCCTATCAGCAATGGATAAGGCTATGTTGTCTATCGACACAACTCCTGAACAACTAGTGAGACTTGTCTTCTCGGGAAGGGCTTCACATACTTTGACCTTCTCAGATAAGGAATTGCTGCTCGAAGGCTCTGCGCATAACAAATCACTATACATCTCCATTGAATGTAAAGAGAAGTGGGTGCCGGTTGTATTGGTTGATACTGGGTCTGCAATTAATGTGTGTCTATCGCGCACGACCTATGCTATTGGCTTGAAGCCAGCATACTTTGTACCAACGGCCCAGGTGATCCGGGCTTATGACAACACAAGCAGAGAGGTGATGGGGACAGTTCAGATCAGAACACAGGTTGGCCCGGCACAACAGGACATTAAGTTTCACGTCTTGGATGTTCCGGCTACCTTCAACTTGTTACTTGGGCAACCATGGCTGCACCAAGTAAAAGCTGTTTCTTCCACCTTGCATCAGATGTTGAAGTACCCCCATGGGAAGGGGGTAGCCATTGTTTTTGGGAATTTTTCTATACGTCCTCCGCCGGAGGTCACTACACCGACATTGGAAATTGTACACAGTGATGAGGATGTCTTGTTTGGGTTTACCATGGCTGAGGCCCGGGTGGTGCAAGATATCTTGGCTATTGATAAGGGGTTGTACGTCAGTGCTCAATCAGTCTACCTCATGAACAAGCTACAACACCTACTTGGGATGGGATTAGGAAAGAGCGGCCAGAAGGGCGTTGCTGCACTGGCCGAAGTGCCACATAACCCTCATATCTTTGGTCTAGGTTACACACCTACCAAAGAGGACTGGGTAAAAAAAGGGAAGCAAATGACAGGAAGAGCCAAGGCAAGGCAAGGCAAAGTGGGAAGCACTATGAGCTTGTACATAGACCAATTCAGGGAACTTTGAACGGTCGCTTTGTCCGGGAGGGGGAAGATTTCCCATTTTGCGGCTTTCCTAAGCCATGGTTGAACTCTAAGAAGTGGCGTTTGCCCGGCTTTGAGATTTTCTTTGACTTACAGCTACAAGAGAATGAAGCCATAGAAGAACAGATTGACTTACCAGCTAAGGCTGAACAGAGTACATCGGATGAGTCCAATAGCAGTGAACTTGTAATAGGAGTAGCGCTGGCTTGTCTCCTTTTGGATCCCCAGATCAAATTGGAGAGCTTGGAGGATGACTTCACCGTTTCCATGATTGGAGATCAATCAGGTGTGGACCCTTCCGGTGGTATTTTGGATGTATCTAGCGCACTTTCTCTCGTTTGGCAGCTAGAGGAGGGCTTTTTGTCCACCAGTTCTAAATCAGGTAGTGAACCAGAATCTGATTCCACAGAGTCTGTGGAGTCGGAGTCAGATTCAAGTTCTTCTGAGTCGGAGTCCGGTATTCCTAGGGTTGATAACCCGGATGCCGTTGTTTTGTCTAGGTCGTCTTTTTTCCTTTTCTTTTGAGTCGGTTGTAACCGAGGAATTGGACGAGCTGGAAACTTTGAATGAGAATGATATCACTGCAGTTTTCGAGTACTTCTCTGTGCCACTTGTATATTGAATTGATCATGACTTTCAAAATTTTAACAAAAACGACGAGAAAGGAATTCCTCTGGTTTTGAAACATTTGATTAATCGAGAGGAGGAGAGGTTTGTAAAACCCCTTGTTGACGAAATCATTTCAGTTAATGTGGGTACTGAGAAGGATTCGCGTCTAGTCCAGATCGGGTCCACATTGTCTTCGAAGGAACACTAGCGCTTAGTCGCTTTATTAAAAGATTTCAAAGATGTTTTCGCGTGGTCCTACGAAGACATGCCTGGAATCGATCCTGAGATTGTACAATATCGGATCCCTTTTAACCCCGAGGCCCGACCCATCAAGCACAAACTTCAGAGAATACGCCTGGATTGGGCTTTGAAGATTAAAGAAGAGATCACCAAGCAAATAGATGTAGGGTTTTTGCTAGTATTTAAGTATCCTTCTTGGTCGGCCAACATTGTTCAGGTGACGAAGAAAGATGGCAGAATTCAGGTGTGTGTGGATTTTAGAGATCTGAATAAAGCCAGTCTAAAGGACGACTTTCCTCTACCGTACATCGTTGAATTAGTGGAGTTCATCGCAGGCCATGCGTTGCTTTCCTTTATGGATGGATTTTTTGGGTATAACTAGATCTTGATGGCACCCAAGGATAGGGAGAAGACTGCCTTCACCACGTCGTGGAGAACCTACTACTATAGGGTGATGCAGTTCGATCTGAAGAATGCTGGGGCTACTTATCAACGGGTTGCAACCACTATCTTGCATGATATGATCCACAAAGAGGTTGAGGTGTACGTGGATGACATGATTGTTGAATCCAAGGGAAGAGAAGCCCACTACACCGCCTTGGAGAAAATTTTCCAACGGATCAGAGAATATCGGTTGAGGCTGAACCCATAGAAATGCACTTTTGGTGTCACAGTAAAGAAAATGCTAGGTTTCTTGATCACACAAAGGGGCATCGAGATTGATCCTTCCAAAATCAAGGCCATACTAGGAATGCCACCACGAAGGACTGAAAAGGAGGTATGCGGCTTTCTTGGTAAAGTGCAATTCATAAGACGGTTTATTGCAAAATTAACCTTGACTTGTGAACTACTATTTGGTCTCCTGAAGAAAGGAAAGAAATTCTAGTGGGATGACCGATTCCAGTTTACTTTTGAGCAGTTCAAGCAGTACCTTCAGAACCCGCTCGTGTTGTCACCACCAGAGTCGGGGAAGCCATTGATTTTGTATCTGTCAGTAACCGACACGACAATGGGCTGCATGCTTGCCTAGGAATCTGAGGATAGAGTGGAGAAAGCCATCTATTACCTGAGCAAGAAGATGCTGGAATATGAGACCTGTTACACCCCGTTGCAGAAGGCTTGCGTAGCTCTGGTATGGGCTACTAGGAAGTTGAGGCACTACCTGTTAGCTCACCCTGTAATTCTGGTTTCGAGGTTAGATCCCATCAAATATCTCTTCGAGAAACCAGCACTTACGGGTAGGCTAGCCCGTTGGTTGCTTCTTCTCTCCGAATTTGATTTGAAATATGTGACTCACAAGTCGGTTAAGGGGAGAGCGGTAGCAAAGTTCTTGGTAGATCACCCACTGGAAGGGGATGAAGCAGTAGAATACTTATTCTCGAATGAGGCCATTCTGCAAGTTGAAGAAGAAATTTGGACAATGTACTTTGACAGAATGTCTAATTAGTACGGGTATGGGATAGGGGTGTTGTTGATAGCACCCGACAATCCCCACATACCCTTAGTTTTCAAACTCCGATTCAAAGTATCCAACAACAAGGCAGAATATGAGGCATGTATCGCTGGCTTAAAAGCCGCTCTAGAATTATGGGATAGGGGTGTTACTGATAGCACCCGATAATTCCCACATGCCTCTCTCTCCCTCCAGGCAAAGGCACCAAAGCATGGTCCAAAAACAAACCAAGAAGAAGAGAGTTAAGAGGTCCCGAGACAAGGCGCTCAACCAAAAGCCCCGAAAACTCGAAACGAGCACAAACATGGGCGATCACCGCGTGCACAAACGATGACATCTGAGTCTTAAGGTCGGTCAAAAATGGGGTGTCTACACCAGGCCACGTTAGCGCCTTATGTCAAAGGAACACAGCGACATCAAAGGCATATGCAAGAATGGAGGAATATGATTAATGACTGGATGGGAAAATCTTATGAGTGTGGCCAACCAAGACATTTTAAGAATGAATGTCCCCAACTCGCTCAATCAGGATATTAGGGAGAAGGAACGGGAGCAAACACGCAAGGAATTGGAGAGTAGAAGCCATGGATGAACAAGCCAGGACAAACCGGTCAACATTACTTAGAGGCTAACTGGCGGAGTTTTCGCACTGCAAGGAAAAGAAGACGAAGACCTTACTAAGCAGTACCTTGTATTTATTTTTAGTATATTCCTTTATGTCCTTTATTTTTAGTATATTTCATATATTTTACCGTTTGTATCATTTTGGTCCCTACACTTTTCAATTGGCTCAATTTTGACCCTTAATTTTAGATTTTGTGTCAATTTGTTCCAATTGATAATATTGTTAGTGTGTTTTAAAGAAAATTATTACTAAATTAGTTGAGATTAACTGACTGAGTTTAGTAAGTTTATGATTTTGCCCTTAAAAATATGACACATAACTCTTATGTGCATATTTTCCATAAAGAAATGCTAATAGTTGTAATCAATTTGATCAAATTGAGACAAAATCATAAATTCAGGGTCAAAATTAAGCCAATTGAAATTATAGGGACTAAAATGACACAATGGTACAGGGACTACCATCATAATTTGACATATTATTTAACTTCATTATGTGCTATTTTGATAGTTAGAGCTGGTTGGAAGATTAGGGTTTTGTTAAATTAGCATTTAATGTAAGAAGGGGGGAAAGTTCTCAAATAGTTTTCAAAGCTTTCACTTGTTTGAACATGGTTGTTTTGTGACCCTTGAATTTGAGAAATTTATTTTTAAAATGAGAAATCCCCAATTCTACTAAAACCCTCTGTTGAAGTTAGAGAATTTGGTGTTGTGTTGAGAAATTATTGAATTCGTGAAATATTGAGTATTGGTTATATTGAGAAAGGATGAAATTATGATTTTGAAATGTTATTTCTATTACAGGAATTTATGAGAAATGTTGATTTTGCTCTAAATATTGCCATTTGGAATATTGAACTAGAGATAATTGGCAACCGGTGGAGGGTTGTATTGACGTGTTGTAGAAATCACATGCAGATTAGGAAAATTGAAACACTTGCAAAGGCAAGCATACTATTGAACGTTCCATAACTTCATGATTTCAACTCTTGTTGCATATTTCGAAGTGCATTGCGATCCAATTCATTATACTTTTGAAATTATTGTTATTGACTGAAATGTATTGAGAAAATGGGGTAAATACTTTGGTGAACCCGGTTAGTGGGTGTAGTTGATGAGAATTAAGTTGGCTTTAGGTCCATGGTGAAAGTCTTAAAACATACGCGAAGTAGGTCCCAATTTCTTTCTAGTTAAAAGTCAGTAAAGTGGTTTTGGTAGTACTCTATGAGACTACTTGTAGACACATACTTATGAATTATCAAAGTCGTATTTAACGCCCCTTATTTTATCGAAATGAATGATTGATTGGTTATGGTTTTTGAACATGGGCATGGCATGATTCTTCAAATTGAAAATTTATATTTTGGACATGGCATGTCATTACATTTCACCTCATGATGTTGTTAAGTTTCATGCACTTCATTAAGATTATTTCTATTGGGAGTCAATACTCATCCCATCATGGACAATTTTAGGTGTTGATGGCGTGCCTCTGCCAAGGTGATAACTTAGGAGAATTCTAGAGTGTAAAGCTCATTTTGTTTACCTTATTTTGTGTAGCCAAGGGCTTATTTGTATTGGGCTTAAGACCCACTTTTGTTGTAACCGAGCAAGGCCTTAGAACTTGTAGCCTCCTTGGCATAAATTTCTATTTATTTAACATTAAGTGTTGCATTCACATGCTATAGATTCAAGTCTTAGGGAATATGAATGTATCAATGCATGCGGTTTCCTTTTGTAACCTCAATTTGGAAATTATGAATGATATAGATGAAGTATGATATTGATTAATGGATTGTCAAGGATAATTATTGCTTATGCATGTTAAATATATTGATAATATGGACTATAATCTATGAGTCAGGTTTCATATTTTTGGGGGCGTTAACACTTTATTTGCTTATCCAAATAATATAAGAAGCATGACAAATCATAATGTAAATTATGGAGGTTCAATACATAAAGATTAACCTCAAGCACCCACATGATGTAGATTTTTGCTCTTGTAAAAACTTTCCACCATCATTTTGCTTATCATTTTAACTAAACACATTACCATTAAAGATGAACCAATCATCCAATGGGTTTCATTCATTTTTTTATTCTTTTTATTATTCAATACACTAATAGCAACTTTGCAATTCTTGTAAAGCAAGCTGATGGCCCAACTATCTTCCTTAGTAGGAAAAATTCTTTAGGGAAAAACTTCCCTCACACCTCCTTGGAAGCTCAACAACTAGGTAGCAATCCTTTAAATACTTGGAAAAGTACCTATGAGAGTCATGCTCTCCTGGGAATATCAATATTTGAGGGGATCAATGGATTCCTAACCCTTTATCATTCAAAGTTGTTAGCTCTTGGTAGTTGGGTTTGGAGCTTAACAAGGTTATGAACTTAATATATCATCAAATAGGTAAGTAGAAATGTGATCTAATTGAGAAGTGTGTTTTCCTCCTCCAAAGGATATCTCATTTGTGGAATTCCCTTGAGCCCTTGGTTAGCTATTGATAAATAGATATGCCATACTCCAAGACTGGGTCTTTCTCTGTGAAATTAGCCCATCACTTAGCTTTGGATATTAGTAAAACTAAAGCTTTAAGCTCTGACTCAACAACCAAGGCTCTTTCTGGAAAAAGATTAACCATTTTGTTTAAAAACCTTGTAATGATATATTACTAGTGAAAGAAACATTGTTGAACAGGAACATAATCAATAGCTCAGTTTGTGAGATTTATGGTGATGAATCCTAATTCAACATTTGTTGCCTCCAAAATTGCCATATTTCTTCATCAGTTTGGCATTACATTCCAAGGCTTATAGATAGAAGTATATGTCAAGTAAGGGTGATACAATGCAATAGCTTCTAGATAGCGGGAAATTAACAGCAAATAAAGCAATAGAGTGTGATGTATTGTCAAACATGAAGAATTCAATATTCAAGGGTTACTCGTGCTCAAGTAAGGAAGTTCCTAGATTTGGCATGCATTACTTGTTAGAGTTCTCATCAATCCATGATTGTATAATGATAGCACCCCAGAAAAATAAGCAAGAATTGGGTTCACAAGAACAAAAGAATAAAGACATGAGTTGAAATGAGGAGAATAATGATTAGTTGACAAGGATGCCATGAGAATTTAAGAGTCCGCACTCTGTATGCCTATATATTCATACCTACAAGTCAAATACACAAGAAGGGTACACGCAACCATATTTATGTTACTACATTGACATGAATATAGAACATGTGCACTATGCAATTACATCACAAAAGAAGTTGGTTGCCTTAAGGCATTACGCAAAATAGGAGGGCATTCCAGCCATCAAATAAGTTGCTTGAAAGTACTAGTTAATTACATCACTGGCCCTAGTCCTTTTACACAAAATCACAAAACAAGAGCTCCTTTAGCTTATCAATCCATCAAGTCAACTACGAGATGGTGGCATGCCATCTGAACCTAAAAAATTGTGTCCACAAAGGAGTGAACCAAAGTCCAGTAGAAATTCCTGTACTAAAACAATATGTATGAATATGGAACATGATCATGATGTGAGTCATAGTATAATAGTTTTGGTGAGATTTCAATATACACAACATAATTTGATATATATATATATGACGTAATCAAAACCGAACTCAAATCAGTTTCACTAAAATGAGTTAAACCACCAACATAATCATAATAAATCCTAAGTTAATATCTGCTAGTGGTACTAAAAGTAGTAACCACCAAAACTCCACCACTTAACTGGTTGCTAGTCGGAGGCATATGGTACCTATTCCCGCACGGGTTTTTGGTTTTTCACCTTGGACAGTCTCGCCACCTTAATTCTAAAATTCATACTACCTAGATTCATTATTCAAAATCGAAATCGAACCACAATTCAGTATCATCAATGTAGAGCAATGTGAAATTCTCTATCAATTCCAAAATCACCAATTATACAAAATATTCAACTTCCAAGGATTCAATACTCAACAACAATCCCAACATTTAAAAACAATGTATCTAAATCAAGGTTTCAAAAATTTCCTTAACATTAGGATATTTTTAATTTCAACATTATATTCATGGATGTAGGAATGAATTTGACATCTCAGGAACTGATGGGTTAGTGAGAGAAACTCTGGCTTCTCTCTAGAAACGTTTTGTTTCTAGGGTTTCAATCAGCTCATTGAAATGGCCACCGTCACTGCTAGTGTATCGGGAGCTAAGTCGGAAGATGGGGCTTCTTTGCACCCTTTAGGTACCCGGTTCTCGGGAACTGAGAGGCAGGGCTTTGCAACCCCTAGATCAGGTGGTAAAAGCAATTTAGGGCGAAGCATAGTGGCTAGTAATCAAATTTCAGAGCACGACCTCATCAATCTAGTTGATATTGCTAAGCATGGTGGTGGTTTGGAAGACAAAGATCTGTTTTCTATCGCAGATCTAACAAATTGCCTTCAACTTATGAAGGAGAAATACAATCATGACGTATCTGGAGTGGGATTGGCACTGGGTACCACAACAGGGGAGGCTATTAATAGCTCTCTGAGCTATATAGGCAATCGGAGATGGAGTGATGTGGTCAAAGATGAACCTGTGGGTCTGAAGAAGTGACATATGGTAGTCCTCTCTTGAAGGTCGGAGGTTTATCTAGTCCTTCTCATGAGGGCTATCTTCTAGTTAGTGAGAAATTGCATACATGCCTTGAAGGAATGGATCTATCTGGGCTTGCTCCACAAACGGTTGGGTCTAGTAACCTTGTTTCATTCAGGTTTTAGGACACCCAAGTTCATATGGCCAGTGGGAAGGATCGGGGCCAACCGAGTAGAGATAATCGGGGTGGAAGAGGTTACGGAGCCTATCGTGGTGGTCGTAGTAGAGGAGGTAGGGGATATAATGCTCCCCCGAATCAATCTGAGAGAAGGGACAACCCTACTAAGGCAGCATCTCATAGGCCTACTAAAACTTGGGTCGAAGTGGCCACTGCACCGAGTAGATCACCAATCAAATTGAGGTATATTCCTCATCCTCCTTCTAATAACCCTAATGTTGTAGATTTACCATCGCGTAGTGAGGGTTTGGAGCAATAGGAGTCTTGCTTAGTGGGTTATTTTCTAGATGAAAAGCTGCCATTCAACTATATTCTTGAAGGAAGTCTTGGCAAATGGGGATGGTTTTATGTTTTTCATGTTTGACAATGCTGATTCTTGTGAGAGAGTCTTAGAAGGGGGACCCTGGTACATGAGCAACTAGTTGCTACTCCTAAAGAGGTGGAAGAGAATGATGAAGCTAACAAAGGAGTATGTATCCCAGATTCTTGTGTGGGTAAAATTGTTCAATGTTCCTATGGAATATTGGGACTTTGAAGGGCATAGTAGGATAGCCAGTAAAATAGGGATTCCCTTGTCCATGGATCACCTAACTTCGACTGGTACTAGGTTATCTTTTGCTAGAGTTTGTGTGGAGGTGAATGTGGAATCTTCTCTTCCACAAAATTTTCTTGTAAGATGTGATGATGAAGTGGTAGAGATTAGAGATTACCAAGGCATTCCTACGAAATGTGTGCACTGTAAAGTTTTTGGACATGACACTAAGAAATGTATAGCTAACTAGGTGGCTCACCTGGTTCAGATGCAACAAAAGGTAGAAAATTTATAGGATGATGATTGGCAAACAGTCAAGGCCAAAGGTAAAAAAAAGATTGGGGAAACCCTTGCGGTAGAGCCCAATCAACAAGAAAGCTGGGGCTAAGATTGCTTGGGAGAGAGTTTGTGCTCCTAGGAGTGAAGGGGGCTTAGGCTTCAAATCTATGGAAATATGGAATAAAGTTGTTGTGTCTAAACACATCTGGTTTCTTGTGGCTGGTGGAGAACAATCCATGTGCTGTCAGTGGGTTAAATCCTACTTGTTAAAAGGCCATAGCTTTTGGGCAATTAAAACATCATGTAACCCTTCTTGGGTCTGGAGGAAACTTTTGTCCTTAAGAGAGTCCTTGTTTCAATTAATTCAATGCAAGATTGGCAATGGTGAAGGGACTTTTTTATGGTATGATAATTGGCACCCTTTTGGGTCTTTATGGTGTAGGTATGGTAATAGTCTCATGATTGACACTGCTTTAAATGGGCAAACCAAGGTGGTTTCTGTTGTGGAGGAGAGGGACTGGAATTGGCCCAATGTTTCTTCTTGGGAGGTGAGGGAGATCATAGACCATACACCTCTTGAGCTTAAACCATCCTTTGGGTGTAAAGATAACATTATTTGGCTCCCATCTAAGGATAGGAAATTCAACATTGGTTCTGCTTGGAATATTTGGAGATCTAAATGGCCCACTGTCCAGTGGTCTAATCTGGTGTGGGGCCCTTACACTATACCTCGGGTGGGTTTCATTGTTTGGTTAGCTATTTTGGGGAGATTGACCACTGGTGACAGACTTGCTTTGTTTGGCCTGACCCCCAACCCTGTTTGTTCTTTTTGTGGTGCTAATGGGGAGGACCATGATCACCTGTTCTTCCAATGCTTTTTCTCCTCTAAGGTTTGGACTGTTGTGCTCACCAAGTGCAATGCTAATTGGCATAACACAAATTGGTTGGGTCTTGTTAAGGTTGTGGCTAGAGATTGCTTGGGCAAATCTCTAGCTACATTCATCAGGAGACTTGGCTTCTGTTGCATTGTGTACCAGATCTGGATGAAGAGAAATAGCAGAATATTTAGCAATGAGAGAAAACCTAAAGAGGTTATTCTGCAGAGCATTATTGGTATGGTCAGATATAGGGCTCTTGCCCTTAAAAATATCAAACAATCTCAGACTGATAGCTGGTTTCTTCAAGAGTGGAGGTTACCTACAACCATCCTTAAACATTGAGGGGAGTGGTACCTTCTGTAGGTCGAGTGAAGGTGAGCATCTATTGAGGGTTGAGTGTGGTGAGCTTTTATAGTGTGATGGTTTTGATTGTTCTAGTTAATGTGTCTCTGTTTTGCAGGTGTAGAATGATAAAGCCCATAAATGAGAGTTGTGAGTTCTCCAAAAGTGGGTTGAGTGATGGCAGCTAGAAATTGAGTGCTAATGTAATTATTTTTCATGTGTGCTATTGCAGGTTTATATAATTGCTGGTACTGGACAGGGGATGTTGTTGGTGAGGGTTGAGTGAGGGGAGCTATAAATTGTTTGAGTGTTAGTGTAGTTTTTTTTTTTCCCTCACTCATTGTACCAGGATTTTAACCAAGCCCCTAACAATGTTATTCTTTGTTGAGTTGTGTGAATATTGTGGGTTGAGTGAGTCAGTCCTCATAAACTGTGAGCTTTTTATAATTTGTGTTATGGGTGTTGCTTATTTGTTTGTTTCACATGTGTACTATTGTTACTTCCAGGTTACTGTAATTTGTGTTGGGAAAGAAGTCTCATGGACAGCAACTTTGTTTTGGCCAGCTAGAGGCTTCAGGGAGTGATGGAGACACAAAGACCAGGCTGCACTGTTGCCCCAGTCTAAGTGGAAAATCTCCAAATGGAAAATTTTGTCTTTCGTTAAATATTGTAATAGTTCCTTTCTTTTGATTTGTATTGAGTCTATATTATCTTTGAGTCTATATTGTATTAGTTCCTTTCTTTTTGATTTGTATTGAGTCTATATTAATAGTTCCCTATCCCTGCGGGTTGTGTAGGGAAATGTTATCTTTGGGTGGGGACTGTTTGTTCTTTTGTGTGCTGCTGAGCATGGTTTATGGAGGCAAGCTTGTTTGCTAGCTAGACATACATTGTTGCTGCTATTGAAGGTTGTTTTAGGTGCAATGTCTGTTCTCTCTTGGGGTTTGCTGCCCTAGTACTTGCTGTTTTTGAGTGATATGCTGCCCTGGTGCTTGCTGTTTTGGAGCACTTTATTTTGTGTTGTTGCTGATGTTTGGGGTTTTGTGCTTTTTCGTTGTCCATATTTTGGGTTTATATATGGACATTGACCAGGTTGTATTGTAGCTGGTAATTTTTGTTTTAGTTGAATAGGTTGAACAACTTGTATTTTGTTTTAGTTGGTTTTTTCTGTATAGCTTTGGTAGGGCGTGGGGTATACCCCTCCGAATCTTGTAATTTTTCTTGTTTTATCTTATGACTTATTCACCTAAAAAAAAACATTTATATTCATGTCAACATCTTAAGAATAATATGAAAAAAAATCTAACCTCATACTTTATAAACAATTAAAAATTTCAAATCTTTAATCTTTTTGATATAATTAAAGAAAAAAAATCAGTTCCCCCCCCTCCCCCCGAAAAAAAAAAATAAAAATTGGGGCTTTTCTTCACCTTACTAATTTCATCATTTACTCTACACCCAAACATTTATTAAAGAGTTATAGTGATAGAAGTCCAAAATTTGATTCAACAAAACCCTCCCTCATGCACATGAGAAAACATTTAACATTTGTATATAAATTCTTACCACATTCACAAATCAACACATATTGAACTAGAGCAAAAAACTCTTACCTCTAGCTTGAGAAAAGAAGAAAACCCTAGAACTCGAAATTGTCAAAATTTAAAATTTCTTCGATAGACATGAAGCCTTTGACTTGTTCTTCAAAATAGTCCAAAGGAATAGGGTGAAATTCTTACTATAAATATATGAAATTAAGGTTTGCGTAAGTTTTGTCGAGAGAGAAAGTTGAGAGAAGGTGAAGAAGATGAGAAATGGGAAGATAATAGCGAAGAAATGAATGAGAAGAGATGAATGGGCTCAAAATTGAGTTAAAGTGTAAAAAAAAAAATTGGGCTAAAACGTGTATTGTCGCACATGTAGGCCTCTCAGTCACACATGGGAATCCACCCTACAGCATGTGTAGGAAGCCTTAGCCCCACGTGCGGATTCTCCCAATTCATTCCCTAGGTTATTTCCTTCTTTGTTGTATGTGTGGGCCCATATGCCGCTCGTGTAGAATTCCACCGAGAATTCTCCTTGTGTGACTGCCTGAATCTTTACGTACGAGCTATACCACTGCATGTAAAGCCTAACTTGGTGAGTTCAAGATTTTGTAGAGGTTTTTCTACACCTCAAGTTTTCATTCTTACGCTCGGAATTCAATCGTCAACAATCAAAAATCAATCAAGAGTAATACGACCCCAAATTACTACAATAACAAGGTATAATCTAATGCATCAATGATTTTAAACTGTGTCAGTGAACCCGTACTTGTGTATTAATCTAGAATTTATAACCTGAGGTATTACAACCTTCTTACCTTAGGAAATTTCATCCCCAAAATTTAGTTGAAGAAGGAAAATATAAAACAAGTAGTATGATTACAATTCAAATAACTTAAACGCATGTAAGGAAATTTAATTACCTCAAAAGAGATCCAGTTATTTGGAGTAGACTTCCACCTCCTATTACCAAGTGGCCTCTTCTACTTCAGGATGTCTCCATAACACTTTGACTAATGGAATCATCTTCCCCATCAATACTTGCTTTCGGCTATCTAGAATTTGTACCAACCTCTCTTCCTAAGAGGCATCCTCATCTACTGTGATGTTGGCCCAATCTAGCACATGTGATGGGTCTGGTTCATACTTATGCAACATCGATATGTGAAATACATTGTGCACTCTGGATAATTATGGAGGTAAAGATAATCGATATGCCACTTCTCTTGCACTTTGGATAATTATGGAGGTAAGGATAATCGGTACGCCAGTTCTGTCACCCGCTCAATTACATCAAAGACCTAATGAATCTAGGAGAGAGTTTCCCACTATGCCCAAATCTCATTAAACCATGTCTTGCTAAATTTTTTAAAAAGACATGATCTTCTACTTTAAAAGATAATGCTTGTCTCCTTCTATCAACATAGCTTACTTGTTAGCTTTGTGCTGCAATTAGCGTTACTGAATCAAAGAAATTTTCTTTGTTGTCTTCTTCACCAATTCCTCCCCCAATAAAGGTGCATCCTCAACCTCGGCCCAACAAAAAGGTTACCTACATGACCTACTATACAAGGCTTTGTAAGGAGCCATTCTGATGCTGGCTTGGTGATTATTGTTATAGGCGAACTTCGCCAAAGGTAAATGCTATCCCATGAGCCCTTAAAGTCAAGGACACAATATCTAAGCATATTTTCTAGAATCTGGGGAGTGTGCTAGGATTGACTATCAGTTTTTGGATGAAAGGCGGCACTAAAGGTTAATGAGTACCAAAGGCAGACTGGAGACTTTGTTAAAAGGCAGGCGGTGAAATGGGAGTCTCTATCTAAAACTATTATCAACGGAACTCCATGGAGTCGAATAATGTGCCTAATATATAATTCAGCTAAATCATCATTTGAGTCATTGGAACACATAGGAATAAAATGAGCTCACTTGGTTAACCAATCTACAATCACCCAAATGGCTTTGTTACCCATTGGTGTTCTAGGAAGGCCCATAACAAAGTTCATCATAACATATTCCCACTTCCATTCGACTATAAATAACTATTGCAACAACTCGATGGGTTTTTGATGTTCCGCTTTCAATTGTTGACTTGTTAGACATCTTGCAACAAAGTAGGCTACATCCTTCTTCATGCCCCTCTACAAATATTGACAACTCAGGTCTTGATACATTTTTGTGCCTCCTAGATGTATCGCAGAGCAAGAATGGCAAAATTCTCTAAACACTTCCTCTCTACAAAGATTCAAGAACAAATAACCGGTCTAAACATTTCACACTTAAATCAGAATGCATGGTTAAGCCCCGTTCTTCTTCCCCCATTGGAAGTTCTAGCACGGATGGTGTTGGTTTCTAAGTCAGATTATTGTACTTCTATGAATTTGTTGAGCAACTACAATGAACAAGGCAGCGTTCAATGTATGTCGCACAACTCACAGATTTCCTACTCAAGGCATTGGCTACAATGTTTGCTTTTCCCCAGATGCTAGTGTAGTTCAAAATCATAGTCTTCCACAAATTCCATCAATCTCCGTTGATGTAAATTAAGGTCTTTTTGAGAAAAAAAAAAGAAAAAGAAAGAAAGAACAAAAAGAAGGTATTTCAAACTCTTGTGATTACAGAAAACATCAATCTTCTCACCATAAAGGTAGTGGTGCCAAATTTTCAAGACAAAAATCATCGCCGCCAGTTCTAGGTCGTGGGTTGGATAATTCCTCTCATGTGTTTTCGATTGTCATGAGCCGTATGCAACAACCCTATCCTTTTGCATCAACACACATGCCAAACCATCCCTAGAAGCATCATAATAGACATTGTACCCCAATCCCTCTCTGGTATAATCAAGACAGGTGCGGTAACGACCCCGACCTTTGTATCGTTTTTACATAATATTTTATTGGGCCTATTTTGCATGATTATGTGTTTATTTGATGATTATTTGTTTATTGGTGAAGTATCTATTTAAATGTCAACGTAGAATGCAAAATTGAAGGCCCAAACAGACTCATAAACCAAAATTGGTTAATTCAATAAGCTAGTTGGAATTTTTAGAATCATATGGTAAGTTTAATTAAAATTTGATTTGGATCAAAATAATTAGAATAAATTAAGTATAATTGCTTAGATTTAGGCCAAATGATTAATCTTAATCACACTTAATTAGATTAACACTAATCACCCTATATATATGCTAAACATGCTTACGCTTCATTTTTAACTTCAACTTTGTGCTGAAAATTAGGAGTTAGAGAGAGAATTCACCATTGTAGAGAGAGAGAGAGAGAGAGGAGAAGAATTCAAGAGAAATAAAGGGAGATTATAGAGAATAAACTTAGCCAAGGCCAAATTCAAGCTCTAAGTAAGATTCTTGCCCTTTACTCAAGAAGTTAACCCATGTAGGAAGATGAATTCACCAATTTGAAGGACTATTTGCATGTAATTGGAAGTTATGAGCATGAATCATCAAGAGTTTAGTGAATTCAAATGAATTGCGTACATGCATGCATAATCCTTCATATTTTGAACTTGGTTTTGTCAAATTCACACATGCATGAGCCTCACTGAAGTTATTTCTTAGAGTTCTTCATGATTTTGCACTCAACATTCCATTTATACATGCTTTAGAAAGAAAAGAGTTGAATTTGTTACATGTATGTTAAGAACAACATGTTTTGAGCTTTGTTTTGAAGGATTGAAAGAGAATTTGAAGTTATGATTTCATAATTTCCAAAGATACATGTTTTATAAAGTGATTCCACACAAGCTTTGAACTTGAAAGGTGTGTCTTTGAACTTCAAACACAAATTTGGAAATCTCGGAATTCGCACAGTTCGCTTGAGCGAAGAAACCATGGCTCGAGCAAACTTTGTAGGCATCCAGTATTTTTACAGACATTTGGCCGTTGGCTCGAGCGACCAAGTGTGTGCTCGAGCGAACCCACTTTTGTTCAACACCAGGCTCGAGCGACTATCGAGTGATTGTCAAGCATGAAAATCGAGCATCCAGTACTTTTGCAGACTTTACAGATGGCTTGAGCGACCAAGTGTGCGCTAGAGCGAAAGGCCTTGTTTTCAGCAATTTTTGACTAACCCTTCTAAGTTCATATTTGCATCCTCATGTCCGTTTAGGCATTCTTAAGCCTCATTTTAACATCCATAATAGAGGAACAACCTAGAAACATGCATAAAGGAAATGAATTAAGATACGTTACTTGTTTTGGATGTGTGTTTCAATGTGTACTTGTGCTGTGTGTTTGTGTAGGTGGTCAACCGAGGTCTACCATCAGTACCCGCCCATTGTGAGTGGTACTTTTGTAAAGAAATGTTAAAGTGTTTTGATTTACTACAAATTTATTATTTTGAAATGCTATTTTGTTACAATAAATGATTGTCTCTTTTGAAATGTAATTGTGTCATTCTTAATGTAGCCCTCGCCTGGGGGTACCAATACCATGACCTACGGCCCTCACCCGGAGAAAACAATACCGCGGCCTACAACCCTCACCCGGGGCAAACAATATCGTGGCCTACGACCCTTGCTCGGGGGTAACAATACTGTAGCCTATGCAATATGGCCCTCGCCCAAGGGTAATAATACCGTGACCCATTGTTATAGAGATCTCTAATGCAGATCCAAGGGGTCCCTATGTTAGACCTCTATGGTCCCATCGTGCACTATTGGATGTACCACATACTAGGGGTGGGCGACGGTTTATCTGAACCGCTCAAACCGCCCAACCCGCATATAAATGGGCGGTTTCGCAAACATAATGTGGGCGGATGCGGTTTGAAATATGACAAATTTGCGGGTTGCGGGCAGGTCGTGGTTTAAACCCGCAATCCGCAAAAACCGCCCGCACTTTAATTATTATTATTATTATTATTATTATTATTATTATTATTATTTATATACCAACTTTGTAACCTTTACAGGAGCACCATTATATTCTCTATGACATTAGGATCCTTATTTTTAAGTATTTCTCAACTTTCTTAATGCTGTAGAATTATCAAGTCCTAAACTTGGTTTCTTATATGATTTTCATTGGTGATTCATCCACTTTTTCCTAATAAAATTTTCCTTCTGGTGATTGATGGAACTTCTAGTTTGATTATTGATTACTGAACTGGCAATTCTAATTGAGTACTTTTATTGATATACATTTTTTTCATGGCAAAAATGCTAGTGTAGGGTCTCTTTGTTTTGGGTACTTTCATTTAATGCATTGATATTCAATTTTTATTTGTAAACTCATCAGAAAATTGTTATCACAAATATATAAAATGAATCTGATGCCTAAATTCGATGGGAAAAAAAAACTCAAAAATTAATTTTTAAAGAAAAAAGTGTAAACCGCAAACCGCCCGCACATTTGCAAACCCTATCCGCACAAACCGCAAACCACATTGCGGGCAGTTGCGGGTTGACTTTTTCCCAAACCGCATAGATGCAGGCAGGTCAAAACCGAACCGCAAACCGCACAAAACCGATCCGCGAACACCCCTACCACATACGAATATGATTTGTGAACTTCGATATGACAAGTAATCACTTATGATATGATTCAAACTCATGTGATGTTATTTTATACAATGATAGACATCATTCATTTAACCTCTTTATGCTAGTATTACTCACTGGGCTTTAGCTCACCTCTCTCCCTTATATATATGTAGGTGAGCAAATGGAGTCTCAAACATAGAGCAACCTCGGGTGTCCATCCTTTGTCAGCCATTTTGGAAGTGCCTCCGTGCTGGGGTGATCTTTGTTTCATGCGGAGCCATGTGTGTCAACCATAAACCATGGCACTTTGTTTTGTTACTTTTGTTCTTTGTTTAGTTTTCTTTATTTTGAAATATGAATGGATGGAAAATTGTGTTAAGATGCTTTGATGTAATTTTGTATCTATATCTATGAAGGAGTTGGAGTTTTAAATTTATATCTTTCTTTTTATGTATGCACTGCTCGATGGAGATGTTATATTTCAATATTGCTTTCGCAGTGCCCTTTTATTATTATTATTTCTCAGAATTGTCTGTGAGGCTAGAGGTAATTTGGGATTACTTGCCGGTCACGACCTAACCTTTAGGGGCAAGTTCGGGTTGTGACCGTTTAGTATCAGAGCACGAGTTATACCTTGCTCACTAGTCCATTGAGCAATAAGGTGTCTGAAAAAGACTTAAGAATTGCATTCATATGCATTTGAACATTAATAAAAGATAGCTTTCGAAAATGTGTATATGTATATGTGTGTGCATACAATGTATTTGTCATGATACAAGTTTCATATAGATAATGGTGAGAACAAGAGGAGATGAACTGGAGAAGTTTACCTCCAACCATCTTGATAGGATGGAAAGAATGATGCCTAACATGGCTGAAAACTTGACACAGCAACAACAACATGCACCACTCCCACCTCCAATGCTTGTACCACCGGTACCGGATCAGCAAACCGATTACTGAACTATTGCCCTTACTAGAGAATTCAAAAAGATGAAGCCGCCTTTGTTCCATTGGGGCATTGATTCGCTAAAGGCCGAGGTCTTGTTTTTGGGAATTGAGAAATTATTTGAAATGTTTCCATGTACGGAGACCCAAAAAGTACTGTTAGCTCCTTTACTTTGGAAGACGAAGCAAGAAGGTGGTGGACATTAGTATGAGACACTAACAAGGGAATCAATTGGGCTTACTTCCTAGAGATCTTCTATGAAAAGTACTTCTTGCAGTGTATTCGGGAAAGCAAAGTGACCGAGTTTGAATAGTTAAAACAAGGGAACAAATCAGTGGCAGAGTATGAGGCCCAGTTCACGAAATTAGCAAGGTTTGCGCCACATATGGTCAATACGGACTACAAAAAGGCTAGAAAATTTGAGAGAGGTCTCCAGGATGCAATTCTTGATAGAATTAACGTTCTGAAACTACCTAAATATGTTGATGTATTAGACAGGGTTCTTATGGCAGAGACAAACTTGGCAACCTGTAACCGAAACCTTGAATGGAGAGGTAAGAGGTAGAATTTGAATGTGAACAAAGGGGCAACTTCAGCAATGGCTAAGAAAGCAAGGTTGGGGAATTCTAGTAGCTCCAATCATAGTGGTAATTCAGCACCAGTTTGTCTGGACTGTGGGAGAGAGCACCAGGGTGTGTTACTGAATCATTGGGGCTTGTTTTTAGTGTGGAAAGATAGGACATATAGCAAGGGAATGCCCGCAATCACAACAACGTGACAAACGGGGTGTTGCAAACTCAACCACATCGGCGCCAAACGTAAGGGCCAATGTAACTCTGGCTGCAACACAGGATAATTAGAGATAAGGAAGGGTTTTTGTTCTTGTGCTGGGGGACACTCAAAATGTGGAAACTATAGTCTCAAGTACACTCTTAATTTGTGGGTAATATGCATATGTTTTGATTGATTCAGGGTGTACCCACTCTTTTGTGTCTATGCAATTTGCTTTTAGCTTGAATAGACCGTTGGAAACTTTGAAATATATATTATGTATGTCATCACCATCAGGGGGATCCATGCTATGTTCAACCTTTTACCCTACTTGTGGAATCTTACTTGAGAATGTTACCATATATGTTGATTTATTGCCCTTAGATATGACTTACTTTGATATTATTTTGGGTATGGACTGGTTGTCCAAATATTATGTGACCATTGATTGTGCATCTAAATGTGTAATATTCCGACCACTAGGACAAACTAAATTTTATTTTGAGGGAAGAGGTGTAGTTAACCCACCATACTTAATTTTTTCTATGAAAGCACATAAACTGATTAACAAAGGGTGTCAGGGGTATTTGTCTAGTGTTTTGAGTATTTAGTGCTCCAATGTTGCTTTAGATGATATACCTGTTGTGAAGGACTTTTCTAATGTGTTTCTGGAAGAGTTGCTTAGGTAGTTAGTTGATAAAGAAATTGAATTTGTGATTGATGTAATGCCTAGTACCCAACCCATGTCCAAAACTCCATATCGTATGTCAACTGTTGAAATGAAAGAATTGAAAGTACAGTTGCAGGACCTGCTAGATAAGGGGTTTATCCGGCCGAGCACATCACTATGGGGTGCACCTGTGTCATTTGTGAAAAAAAAAAAGAGGATGGAACACTCTGCTTGTGTATTGACTACAAGGAGCTTAACAAGGTAACTATTAAAAACAAATATCCTTTGCCTCAAATTGACAATTTATTTGACCAGTTATAGGGGGCTAAGGTATTTTTGAAGATTGATTTGCGTTTAGGATACCATCAGTTGAAAGTTAAGACTGAAAACATAGAGAAGACTGCCTTCTGGACCAGGTATGGTCATTATGAATTTTTAGTCATGCCTTTCGGAGTAACTAATGCACCAGTAGCTTTTATGGACTTAATGAACCGAATCTTTAAACCATTTTTGGATGAGTTTGTTGTAGTTTTCATTGATGATATTTTGATATACTCAAAGAGTAGAGAAGAACATGAACAACATCTTAGAACAATTCTACAAACACTCATGGACAAACAATTGTTTCAGAAACTTAAGAAATGTGAATTCTGGTTAAAAAAAGTTACATTTTTTGGTCATGTTATTAATAGAGATGGATATCTGTTGACCCACAGAAAATTGAGGCAATTATTAACTGGCCTACACCGACTAATGTAACAGAAAATCGTAGTTTTATGGGTTTGGCAAGTTATTATCAGAGATTTGTCAGAGATTTCTCTAAAACTACTGTGCCATTAACACAATTGACCCGAAAGGGAGAACCATTCATGTGGACCGATCAAAGAGAATCTGTATTTCAAGAACTGCAGACACGATTGAATACAACTCCAATCCTCACTTTACCCTTAGGTACTGAAGGGTTTGTAATTTTTAGTGATGCATCTCATAGAGGTTTGGGTTGTGTTTTAATGTAGAATAGTAAAGTGATTGCTTATGCATCCCGACAACTAAAATTGCATGAAAAGAACTATCCAACATATGATTTGGAACTTGCCGCCATAGTATTTGCATTGAAAACCTGGCGCCACTACTTGTATGGGGCTAAGTGTGAAGTGTATACCGACCACAGAAGTTTGAAATATTTATTTACCTAGAAAGAACTAAATATGCGGTAGAGACGTTGGCTTGAATTGATTAAAGATTATGACCTGCAAATTCACTACCATCCAGGTAAAGCTAACACAGTATCTGATGCTTTGAGCAGAAAAAGTACAGGAACCGTAGCATGTTTATTGACAGACCAAAAGGAAATTCTACAAGATCTAGACAAACTTGAAATAGAAGTTGTATATCATGGGCAAGATAGTATTTTGGCTACAATGTCTGCACAACCGGCAATTATTGAAGAGATTAAACAGAAACAGAGAGATGATCAGTTTCTAAAGAAAGTATGTGATGAGTTTGAAACTAAGCCCAGACCAGGATTCTCTATTGAAGAACAAGTTTTGAAGTTCCAAGGGACACTTTGTGTTCCTGATGATGCAAAGTTGAAAAGAAGAATTTTAGAAAAGGCTCACAAATCAATGTTTCTGTACATCTGGGGAATGCCAAAATGTACCAAGACTTGAAATAAATATACTGGTGGCCGAACATGAAAAAGGAGATTGCTGATTACAACTCCATATGTCTCTAATGCCAACAAGTGAAAGCTGAACATCAAAAACCAGCAAGTCTGCTTTAGTCTCTTCTTTTTTTCCAGAATGGAAGTGGGAACATAAAACCATGGACTTCATTGTCGGTCTACCTTGATCACCTAGAGGTATGAATGCTATTTGGGTTATTGTTGATAAATTGAGGAAGTCTGCTCATTTTCTTGCTGTGAATACTTCTTTTAATGCCTATAGACTTGCCACTATTTATATTGATGAGATTATTCAATTACATAGGGTTCCAATATCAACTGTGTCAGATAGGGATCCTAAATTTGTTTCTAGATTTTGGCAAAGTTTGCAACAGTCTATGGGCACAGAGTTGAGAATCAGCACAACTTTTTATCCACAAACCGATGGGCAAACGGAGAGAACTATCCAAACAATAGAAGATATGTTTCATATGTGCATTCTTGAAATTCAGGGCTGTTGGGAAACTTACCTACCATTGGTTAAGTTTGCTTATAACAACAGTTTTCACTCAAGTATCAACATGGCGCCTTATGAGGCATTATATGGAAGAAAGTGTAGGTCTCTAACTTTATGGACCGAGGTTGGTGATAGAACTTTGTATGGGTCTGAGCTTGTGTAGAAAACAACTGACAAGATAAAAATCATCCAACAGAGGCTCAAGACTACCCAGAGCCGATATAAAAGTTATGCTGATCAGAGATGAGCGATTTGAAATATGAGTGGGAGATCATGTGTTTATTCGAGTGACACCAATGAAAGGGTAAACAAGATTCAGCAGAAAAGGGAAACTAACTCTGCGGTATATCAGGCCATTTCAAATTTTGGAAAGACTTAGCCTTGTTGCTTATCATATTGCTTTACCGCCGGGAATGGAGTAAATGCACAATGTTTTCCATATATCAATGCTCCGTGGATACCATAGAGATTCCTTCCATGTCATAGACTACCACAAAATAGTGCTTGATGATGATATGATTTACGAAGAAAAGCCAATACAGATTATTGATCGACATGTCAAGCAATTGAGAAACAAGTCCAATCCTATGGTGAAAATTGAGTGGAAAGAACACTATGGGAAAGAAGTGACGTGGGAAAAGGAGGATGAAATGAGGCAACGCTATCCGGAATTGTTTGCAAATGAAGGTAACTCAAGTTTGGATGAACAAACTCTTTAAGAGGGAAGACTGTAACGACCCCGACCTCCATGTCATTTTTACATAATATTTTATTAGGCATACTTTACATGATTATGTGTTTGTTTGATGATTATCGATTTATTGGTGAATTATCTATTTAAATGTCAATGTAGAATGTGAAATTGAAGGCCCAAACGGACTCAGAAACCAAAATTGGTTAATTCAATAGACTAGTTGGAATCTTTAGAATCATATGGGAAGTTTAATTAAAATTTGATTCGGATCAAAATTATTAGAATAAATTAAATATAATTGCTTAGATTTAGGCCAAATGATTAGTCTTAATATGCTAGACATGCCTAAGCTTCATGCTTAATAGTAATCACCCTATATATATGCTATGCATGCTTAAGCTTCATTTTTGACTTCAACTTTGCGCTGAAAATTAGGAGCTAGATAGAGAATTCACCATTGTAGGGAGAGAGAGAGAGGAGAAGAATTCAAGAGAAATAAAGGGAGATTGTAGAGAATAAACTTAGCCAAGGCAAAATTCAAGCTTTAAGTAAGATTCTTGCCCTTTACTCAAGAAGTTAACCCATGTAGGAAGATGAATTCACCAATTTGAAGGACCATTTGCATGTAATTGAAAGTTATGAGCATGAATCATCAAGAGTATAGTGAATTCAAATGAATTGTGTACATGCATGCATAATCCTTCATATTTTGAACTTGGTTTTGTCAAATTCACACATGCATGAGCCTCACTGAAGTTATTTCTTAGAGTTCTTCATGATTTTGCACTCAACATTCCATTTATACATGCTTTAGAAAGAAAAGAGTTGAATTTGTTACATGTATGTTAAGAACGAGATGTTTTGAGCATTGTTTTGAAGGATTGAAAGAGAATTTGAAGTTATGGTTTCATAATTTCCAAAGATACATGTTTTATAAAGTGATTCCAAGCTTTTGAGACCAAACATGCAAGCTTTGAACTTTAAAGGTGTGTCTTTGAACTTCAAACACAAATTTGGAAAACCCAGAATTTGCACAGTTCACTCGAGCGAAGGAACCATGCCCCGAGCGAACTTTGAAGGCATCTAGTATTTTTAGAAACATCTGGCCGTTGGCTCAAGCGACCAACTGTGTGCTTGAGTGAACTCACTTTTTTTCAACACTCGGCTCGAGCAATAGTCGAGCGTGAAAATCTAGCATCCAGTATTTTCGTAGACTTTATAGACGGCTCAAGCGACCAAGTGTGCACTTGAGCTAAGCCTTGCATATTGTTTGAGCACTTGAGCGACCAAGTGTGTGCTTGAGCGAAGGCCTTGTTTTCAGTAATTTTCGACTAACCCTTCTAAGTTCATATTTGCATTCTCATGTCCATTTAGTCATTCTTTAGCCTCATTTGAACATCCATAATCAAAGAACTACCTAGAAATATGCATAAAGGAAATGAATTAAGACACGTTACTTGTTTTGGATGTGTGTTTCAATGTGTACTTGTGTTGTGTGTTTGTGTAGGTAGTCAACCAAGGTCTACCGTCAGTACCCGCCCATTGTGCGTAGTACTTTTGTAAAGATATGTTAAAGTGTTTTGGTGTACCACAAGTTCATTATTTTGAAATGCTATTTTGTTACAATAAATGATTGTCTCTTTTGAAATGTAATTGTGGCATCGTTAGTGTAGCCCTCGCCTGGGGGTACTAATACCATGGCCTACGGCCCTTGCCTAGGGGAAACAATATTGCACCCTATGGCACTCGCCCGAGGGAAACAATACTGCGGCCTACGGCCCTTGCCCACGGGTAACAATACCATGGCGTATGCAATATGCCCCTCGTCCAGGGGTAACAATACTGTGGTCCATTGTTAGAGAGATCTCTGATATAGACCGGAGAGGTCCCTATGTTAGACTTATATGGTCCCGTCGTGCACTATTGGATGTACTACATATGAATATGATTTGTGAACTTCGATATGTCAAGTAATCGCTTATGATATGATTCGAACTCATGTGATGTGATTTTGTACAATGATAGACATTATTTATTTAACCTTTTTATGCTAGTATTCCTCATTGGGCTTTAGCTCAACCCTCTTCCTTATATATATGTAGGTGAGCAAATGGAGTGCCAAGCATAGAGCAACCTCGGGAGTCCACCCTTTGTCAGCTGTTTTGGAAGTGCCTCCGTGATGGGGTGATCTTGGTCTCATGCAAAGCCATTTGTGTCAACCTTGTGAACCATGGAACTTTATTTTGTTTATTTTGTTCTTTATTTTGTTTTCTTTATTTTGAAATACGAATGGATTGACAATTGTGTTAAGATGTATCTATATCTATGAAAGAGTTAGAGTTTTAAATTTGTATATTTCTTTTTCATGTATGCACCGCTCGATGGACATGTTATATTTTAATATTGCTTCTGCAATGCCCCTTTATTATTACTATTTCTCTGAATTGTCTGTGAGGCAGAAGGTAATATGGGATTACTGGCCAGTCACGGCCTAACCTTTCGAGATGGGTTCGGGTCATGACAGGTGTGGTGGTCAATCTTTTCTCAAGCTCCATAAATGATTGTTCACAAGCATCATTCCCTACATACTTAACTCCCTTACGTGTCAAATGGGTCAATGGTGAAGCTAGACGTGAAAAGTCTTTCACAAAAGGACAATAATAACCCGCAATGCTTAAGAAACTCCGAATCTCAAATTCATTTTTAGGCTGCTTCCAATTTTGTAGCTTTAATTTTCAAGAGTCAACAAATACACCTCTCCTGAAACTACATGACCCAAAAATTTTACCTTCAATAGCTAGAACTCACAGTTTTCATACTTGGTGTACAGTTTGTGCTCCTTAAATAGTTGCAAAACTATTCTTAAATGTTCTTCAGGTTTTACCTTCGATGGTGAGTAAATAAATAAGGATGTTATCTACAACCACAACCATAAACTTGTCAATTTACTCATGAAAAACTTGGTTCATAAGATCCATAAACAATGTTGGGGCATTGGTTAGGCCAAAAAGCATGGCTACGAACTCGTAATGCCCATAGTAGGTTCGGAGTGCAGTTTTTAGTTTTTCTTGCTCCTTAATTCTCAACTGATGACAACTAGACCTCAAATCTATCTTAGAAAAACAATGGGATCCTTTTAATTTTTCAAGAAAGATCATCAATTCGACGCAGGAGATATCTATTCTTAGTAGTCACCCAATTTAACTTTCTATAACCAATACACAAACGTAAGGACCAGCCCTTTTTTGCAAATAAGGTCAGTTGTCCCCAAGGTAAAGTACTAGGGCGAATTAAACCCTTGTCTAGTAGGTCTTGTCATTGTACCTTCAATTCATGCAACTTTGTCGGGGCAAATCTATAGGGTAACATGGAAATCGGTGTCGTGCTTGGTACTAAATCAATTGAGAATTCAATCTCTCGATGTGGGGGTAATTAAGAAACATCCTCTGAAAATATGTCCGGGTAATCACACATAACTTTAGGAAAGGCACCTCGAATTATGCCGCCTTCATCAGCTAAAGTAATAGAAAATAGGAAACTAAGTTTGCCATGACCTTTAAGGCTATAGAGTGGAGAGATAAGGATATTGTCTCGGTCTCCCAAGAAATAAAAAGGGTCCCCGTTAGGCGTACATACTTTCAATCTGTCTGTAGCAATCAATATAAACATGATAAGTAGATAACCAATCTAAACCCAAAATAACATCAAACCTTGACATGTCTAGTAGAACAAAGTCAAATGGAAGTCGACAACCCACAATATCAATATCACAAGAACGACAAACTCTCCTCAAGGACATCGTACCCCTAATTGGAGATTCCACGCTCCAAGGCGACTCCAAGAAATCTGTTTCTAGCCCTAACAAGGATGCAAATGCAGTAGAGATGAAGGAATGAGATACACCAATGTCAATCAAAGCGCTAGCCAAAGAGTTAAACACCAAAAGATTATCTTTGATCACAAAAGGCCCTATTGACTGATCTTGCATAGTAACAACATTCACACGTGCCTGAGGTCTTTTATCCTCACGCTCACCCTTGTGGCTGATAAGTCTGATGCACAAATTGTGCAAAAGTCGACCCTTAAACTATTGTCAAGGTCTGGCCTAACTGAGTGTGAAGACGATACTGACTCTGAACCTATCTAGATAGGTGAGACTAGTGCTTCTTAGAACTTGGAGCACTCTGTGTACCCCTATTCTATGGGCAAAGTTGCCTGATATGTCCTGCCTGAGCACACTAGTAACAAGTGCGTTGATGTCCACTATTCTAGGACTGATTAGGTACTCTGTTTTGTTGCCCCCCTCCCCTATGGGCAGTCTAGGGACTTGTGGCCTTATTGGCCACACTTAAAACACACCACTAGACTCTACCCAGCCCTTTCGGTTGAGGAACCCTATCCATTGGACCTTGATCTTTCCTTCTGCTGGAAATCATAGGGATACGAACCCCTATGTTTCTTTCTTGGTCTAAAATCTCCTTGAGGCACTTGCCCCCCTTTGTTTCTATTGTTTTTCCTCATCTTTTCTCTTTCTTGTATGGAGATCTCAACATATGATGCAACCTCGACCAAATGGTCATACATTCAATAGTGACTACCTATTACTTTCAGCTTTATCCCATCCCTTAACCTTATTTCAAACTCGATGCATTGGCACTCTTTTGTCGCCGCAAGCTCTGGTGAAAATCTAGAAAGTCTTGTAAAAGCTACTTCAAACTATGCCACTGACATGCCCAACTACTTTAGATCCTCAAATTGCTTCATGAGTCTTTCTTGTGTAGTAGGAAGAAGGTATTTCTCCTGGAAAGCGGTAGTGAAGGCTTCCCAAGTAATACCAATCCTAGTCTTAGTGTACTTTAACCACTGTCCTGCATCTCCCTTTAATTGGAATGCCAGTAGCGTGATTGGATGGTCATCTTTGTGCACCCTCAACATTTCAAAGGTCTTGGTTATGTGCTTAAGCTAGTCATTTTCCTTGACTGGATCTGGTTCACCATAGAAATTTAGTGGTTTCGACCAAAAAAACTCCCGTGTTGCCTAAAATTCTCTTAGTTCGACCACTTTAACTCGAGCTACTATTTTGACCTTCATAATGTCTACTGACTCTCGAAAAGTTGATGCTATCTCTCGAGCCATCTCTCCTAACAAACCACGGTCCACTTGTCTTGTGACATTCGCTTGACCAGGAACTTTGGGGGCCTCATTTGGTACTGGAACCTCTACTCGTTCTAGAAATTAATTGGATTTGCGGCTTGCCGACTTGTGTCCCTAGGCCACCATGCCTACCTCCGCCTCATCCTGACATCTTAATTAAGAGAAGAGTAGATAACTTACTAAGCAAAACCACATATGACATGGAAATCATGTGCCTCGAATTTTGTTAACAATTAATAGCACACCATTTAAGCACATAGTCACATAACACATGTGAATTAGACTTCTAGGATTGCTGTATGATCTAACAAAGTTTGAAGAGTTCCTATTGGAATTGGCATTGATCACTTGCCCATTCCAGTACGACTTCTAAGAGTCTCTTGGACTCAAACAATATCCTAAAGGTTTAATCCCAAATGCAATTAGCCACGTAAATATGTTATCGCATAGCATGCAATACATAATTGTTCCTCACAAGTGAAGTAAGAACCCATTGTGGTGTCAAACCACTTCCCGTGAGCCCAAGGTGTTCAACCCTGGTAGGCTCTAATACCAAGTTGTAATATCCCAAAACAATAAGCAAAAATTAGGTTCACAAGAATAAAAGAATAAAGACATGAGTTGAAATGAGGAGAAGAAGGATAAGTCAACAAGGATGCAATGAGAATTTAAAAGTCCGCACTCTATATGCCTATATATTCATGCCTGCAAGTCAAATACACAAAGGTACACATGCAACCATATTCATGTTACTACATTGACATGAATATAGAACATGTGCACTATGCAATTACATCACAAAAGAAGTTGGTTGCCTTAAGGCATTGCGCAAAATAGGATGGCATTCCTATCATCAAATAAGTTGGTCGAAAGTAAGTACTAGTTAATTACATCAATGGTCCTAGGCCTTTTACACAAAATCACAAAACAAGAGCTCCTTTAGCTCATCAATCCATCAAGTCAACTATGAGGTGGTGGCATGCCGTTTGAACCTAGAAAATTGTGTCCACAAAGGGGTGAATCGAAGTCTAGTAGAAATTCCTACACTAAATTAATATGTATAAATATGGAACATGATCATAATGCGAGTTATAGATATAATAGTTTTGATGAGATTTCAATATACACAACATAATTTGATATATATATATATATATATATATGACATAATCAAAACACAACTCACATCAATTACACTAAAATGAGTTAAACAACAAACATGATCATAATGAATCCTATGTTAGTATCTACCGTGGTACTAAAAGTAGTAACCACCAAAACTCCCTCACTTAATTGATTGCTAGACAAAGACACGTGGTACCTATTCTCACGTAGGTTTTTGGTCTTTTACCATGGACACTCTCGCCACCTTAATTCTCAAATTCATACTACCCAGATTCATTATTCAAAACCAAAATAGATCCACATTTTAATACCATCAATGTAGAGCAAAGTGAAATACTCTATCAATTCCAAAATTACCAATTATGCAAAATATTCAACTTCCAAGGATTCAATACTCAACAACAATCCCAACATTTAAAAACAATGTATCTAAATCAAGGTTTCACATATTTCCTCAACATTAGGATATTTTCAATTTCAACATTTACTATTATTTTAACATCTTAAGAATAATATGACCAAATCTAACCTCATACTTTATAAACATTTGAAAATTTCAAACCTTTCATCTTTTTGATATAATTCAAGAAAAAAAATTAGGATTTTTCTAGAAAATTGGGGCTTTTCTCCCTCTTACTAATTTCATCATTTACTTTACACCTTAACATTTATTGAAGAGTTATAGTGTGTGAAGTCCAAAATTTGATTCAACAAAACCCTCCCTCACACACATGAGAAAACATTTAACATTTGTATATAAATTCTTACCACACATTCACAAATCAACACATTGAACTAGAGCAAGAAGCCCCTACCTCTAGCTTAAGAAGAGGAGAAAACCCTAGAACTAGAAATTGTACGAATCCAAAATTTCTTTGATGATACAAAGCCCTTGACTTGTTCTTCAAAATAGTCCAAAGGACTAGGGTGAAATTCCTACTCTAAATAGATGAAATCAAGGTCGGAGTAAGTTTTGATGAGAGAGAAAGTAGAGAGAAGGTGGAGAAGATGAGAAATGGGATGAGAGTAAGGAGCAAATGAGTGAGGATAAAGGAATAGGCTCAAAATCTGAGTTAAAAGTATAAAACAATTCGGGTTGGAACACGTATTGTCACACGTGTAGGAAGCCTTAGCTACATATGCAGATTCTCCTAGTTCATTCCCCAGGTTATTCCCTTCTTTGCTGTATGTGCGAGCCCATATGTTGCACGCGTAGAATTCCAACCAGAATTCTCCTGGTGTGACTGCCTCAATCTATATGTGCAAGCTATCCCACCGTACATGCAGCCTAACTTGGAGAGTTTAAGATTTTCTAGAGGTTTTTCTACACCTCAAGTTTTTGTTCTTATGCTCAGAATTCGATTGTCAATAATCAAAAATCAATCAACAGTAATACGAACCCAAATTACTATAACAACAAAAACAACAACAAAGTATGATCTAATGCATCAATGATTTTAATCTGTATTGGTGAAGCTGTACTCGTGTGTTAATCTAAAATTTAGAGCCCAAGGTATTACAATAACTATCTCTAAAAAACTTGCCATATGCAGACATGGATGGCTCTAGATGACGAAATGTGCAAAGTTAATTTCAACGATGTATTAGTAAGATAGGAACAACAGATATTGAGATAATTGGCATTCCATGTCTTAATAGCCCTAAGGGGTTAGCCTAGTGGGTGCAGCTTGGAGCCTGGACGTGTGCCCCCTCAAGTCGCAGGTTCAACTCTCACTAGGTGTTATTAACTCCTTGGGGTCATAGCCATTGACTCTGCCTGAGACTTGCCCGATCTATGTGGAGGCGGCATTTTGCATGGATTCCAGGATTAGTCAAGAGGCGCGTAAGCTGGCTTGAACACCCGGTCATAAAAAAAAATAAAATCATGTCTTAATCATCTTTCTTGATGGCTTATTCTCTATTGGGTTGTGATTGTAGTTGAAAAACAAAATGAATAGATTTGTGCAAAATTTGTGAATTTGGGTTGTAGTTACTATCGTCAGGAAAGGTGATTGAGAGGAAAATAGGAATGGGTGTGGCAATTTGGGAGAATAAAGGAAGTGGTTTGTAGACATCCCATTTTGACCGCCTTTAAGACTTGGGCGCTTCATTTTGAACACCCGATGATGAAATGTTATGCTGTGCAATCTTTTCAATCTTTAGAAAACGAATTTGAATTTGAGCTCCAAACCCAGACCTTGCACCCTTTTTTGATCAAAACCGTTTTTTCTAGCCTGGCCATATAGGGAGTAGCAGGCCAATTTATTTGGCCGACCATACAATTAGTTGGTCGGCCGGCTATATGTTGCACTCTTTTTTTTATCAAAACCCTTTCATCGCCTTTTCTTTTACTCTTTTACTCTTCATTTCTTGTCATAATATACTGATTTTCAGAGTTTTTTTAGGCTTAAAAATGTGATTGAGCTTTGTTAAAAGTGGAAGGGCTAGCCACCCTTCCATAGGCTTGTTCACTATGTGTAACTCCTTTGTTCTCTTTCATCTTTGCTCTCTTCTTTTTATTTCTTTTAGTTAATTTTCAACACTTTTTAGTTTTTTTTTTTTTTTTGGTGATATGAACTGAATATGGGCTTATAAACTGTTGTAATAGTGTAATAGTCCTCACAGATTTGGTGTGTTTAGGACATAACCGCTAATTTGTTTGAGTTGATCACTTTACATTTGTTTTTATAACTTTACTTAGTATATTGGAACCTTGTGGTCAAGGGAGGTTTAGAGCGTAGCCATCCGGCCACAAGTTGATTAACTAGCTGTAAATCTTTCGCTTTTATGATATTGTTGTTTACCTGGAAGCTAGGTGATAGCTTCCATGTTAAAAGTGTTGAAAAACTCTCTTCTTGATCATTTTCGGAACATGGAAATGGATGTCTCATCCTTATTCCATGAATAAAAGAGGAGTTGTCAACAACTTTGATGAGCTGTGTGTTTAAGTTTTGATAGTTAGCTTTATTTATTTATTTATTTATTTTTTCTCCCGTATTCCCATTGTTGCTCATATAGAGAGAAACTCTTTTCTAGTTCCATTTTGAATCATGGAAATGGATGTTAATCCATGTTCCATGAGTAGGGAGAGGAGTCTCTAATTTCTTTCTTTAATGATGTAACCTCTTGTTTACAAGCTTCTTTTTTCAAAGATGGTTTTCTTTAAGCTATTCTCTCCAAATTTGAGTACTCATTTACTCTTATTCACCATGAGATGTAGTAGGTTCCAACCAATTCTTTGAATGATTCTTTTTGTTTTTAGCTTCGTTCTTATTAGATCTTTCATCTTGGTGCTTCATTAATCATCATGTAATACCCTTAGGATGTTTGATGGTTTGTGAAGCAAACCTATTTCCTCTTTGAATATCATCATAATAGGAAGGAGTAGGAAGGAACATCCTTTGGAAACCCTCTGTTTGCTCTGTTCCAGTTCTGTTATAGCAAGTTTTCCATCATGGTTTAATGACCGGCTAATCAAGTGTACGGTCGACTAATTCCCTTAGTCGACTAGCCAAGTCAAGTGTACGGCCGACCAACTCATTTTTACAGCCGGTGTGTTTATTCAGTTGAGCAGAGCAAATCTTGGGGTTAAAACAGAACTGTTTTCTAGCTACGGACAGAGCAATTTCTGGCAACATGCAGAGCTGTTTCCAGAGGATGTTCCCATTTGCGTACGCAGGATTTCCTGCCCTTTATTCAACTCCTTTAGATTAGCTACTCTGAAATTTGTATATGTAATAATTAATTAATTCATTTGGGGATGTAATAATTAGTTAATTAGGCCATTCAGACCCTCTTGTAAGATGGTAAATTTGTAACACTTGATGTATGTCTTCCAACCCCCATTTCTTTCTCCATTTTATTTACATGCTTTTCATCGCTATTTATAGCATCATGTTTTCCTTATCATTTCCATTCTTTCTATTCATTTTTGCATGCATTGAGGTTCGGCTCATCGTACTTGATGTTGCTATCATTTCCTACTTGATTATGTGCGCTACCTCATGCTTTGAGTTGATTTACATGTCATGTTAATAGCCGAATCTAGTAGTTGTATTTTGTATGTGTTGCATTAATCATGTGCAATTTTAGAATCATGCATTTTTCTAATTATCTTCTTTTCTTTTGCTTATCGCAGATGAGTACTAGGTGAGCATTTTTTGCTTTAGCATATCATATGTGTGTGTTTGCGTTACCACGTCAAGCATACTACCATGAGGCTACTTGCTTATTTGAAATAACTCTATAAATGCCTGTGGATGGAGGCTATTTCGCTTAAGTTGGAATGACTTTGATTGTTGTATATATGAGCTCAATTTTTCTTTGAGTTGTACATACTCAAAACTCTTTCAAAATCGCATAAGATCAAAGCATTCCAAAGTAAGTGAGGTAGTCTATACTTGTTTGCTTCACATAGTAATGTTAGCATTATTAATACATCAAAATATGAGCACATAATGTCTATAAGATTCACATCATAACTTAGTAGAGGCCGATCTTTGATCGGGTGAGTGAGGTGCTCAATTCATGACCTTCCCTTCTCATACCTAAGTTCCCAAACCGAGACACTTTGGTTGTAACGGATAAGTAGCCTTCGACATGAGTCACGGGTTTCCTAATTTTCTCAAAAATATTAGGTATCGACTATGAAATTTGGAAACGTAGTCCATTTTTGTCATCTATTGTGATTAATGGATTTTTCTAAGATTTTTCAGATATGGACTCTCATTCGTTTTTCTGTTTCACATTGCACTTGTAAAGCCAAATTTAGAATCATGAGAGTCAGAACTGTAGGGAATCGTACACGATGAGACTAAACCCCTCCGAGGATGTAACAACCTCGATGTATAATTAGCTAATAAACCACGCTTAAGAATGCCTAATGAGTACTTAAGATGAAATCTTGAGATAATTGCATGTGTCATGTGTTATTTGTATTTTTATCTGTTGGTCGTGGGATTATCTGTCTGTAATTTTGTTTCAATGTCCAAATTGAAGGCCTATTCAACCCTTGAACACGAAATTAACTAAGTCAAATTGTAATTTGAAAATTTTAGAATATTGTGGTAGGTTTAATTTAAATTTGATTCGAAACGAAATAATTAGAATAAATTAATTAGAACTAATTACACTTAATTAGTCTAATCCTAACCAAGCCTATATTAGGCTAATTGTTGGCTCTACACTTCTAGACTCATCTCTATACACTTCCAATTCATCATTTTGAGCTCTAAATTGTAAGAATAAAGAGAGAAGGAAAGAATTGAGATCAAGTAAGAGAATTAGAGGAAATTTGGAGGAATTAGCTTGGGAATTCAGAGAACTGACCCTCTAGACTCTTATTGAAGAATTGAGGTAAGAATTCAACACATAAGCTAAGTGTATGAGTCAATAAGAGTATGAATTCAATTGAGTTAGGTGGTTTAATACAAGAATGAAGCTAGGATTGAAAAATTTAAGCTCAAAACATGCATGAATGCATATCTCATTTCATTTTGAAGTTGTTTTCAAAGAATCTCCACATGCATGTTCTTATCTTGGCTATGTTTTAAGAATTCAACATGTTTTTGTGCTAAACATCTCAATTGATCATGTTTTGGAAGAAAGGAAAGCATGTAAATTCTTGCATGTGTTATATCTCAAGTTTCAAGTTTGGTTTTGCATAATTGACTTGCTTTTGGGCTTTGATTTTGTGAAATGATCTTTAATTCATGAGGTTTTACAAGTTTACAAAAGTTTTCTCAATTTTTGGCCCAAAAGAATGTGTTTTCATGCATTGGAATTGAGTTTTGAAGCTTGGAGAGCAATCTGGAAATTCCAGAATTCGACATGATCAGTCGAGCGATGGTTCCTTCACTCGAGCATAAAATTCTAGCTCTTAGAAGTTTTATAGAGTTTTGGGGTTGGCTTGAGCGACCACCCTTTGTTTTAAGTATTGGCTCGAGTGACTAAAAGTTGGCTTGAGCGTAAAATGAGAGCTCTTAGTACTTTTGCAGACTAAGGGGTCCGCTCGAGCGACCAAAGTTGTGCTCAAGCAAACTACCCTGTTTTTATAAATTTGGCTAAGTGTTCCAAACTGCATGTTTGCATCTTGATTGCACCTAAGGCATTCCTAGACCATGTTTAAGATACAATTATGAGGACAAGAGTTAGAAACACACACTAAGGAAGAAGAATAATAAGTTTAGCACCAATGGCACAAGTGTTCAAGTGTATCTGTCATGTGTTTGTAGGTCACATCTTAACACCTACTTGATCGATCTGTTTTGTTCAAGTGATCTGTTCTACCTCTGAAGCTATATGTGAGTAACAACTCTGTAAAGTTATGTTTAATTATAAGTATTTTCTAACTAAACTAATGGGATCTGTTTTCTGAAATGCTATTTGTAATCCATGAATGAATGTCCAATTTTCTATAACATAATGTGGCATCCTATGTTCACATGGCCCTTACCTGGGGGTAACAATACCGCGGTCTATGTTCATGTGGCCCTTGCCAGGGGATAACAATACCACGGTCTATGTTCATGTGGCCCTCACCTGGGGGTAACAATACCAAGGTAAGATGTACACAGAGATCTCTGACAGTTCCTATCCTTAGAACTAACTATTAACCTATATGGTCCTCAGTACCAACTATGGTCTTAATGATCACCTACTCTGCACGTAGGTCTTTTGACCAATCTGATCTGTTAGCTACTGGATGTACCGCGTATAACTATTTATGAAAATTGTATAAGCATGTGAATCTGAATATGTTTCTGATCTGAAATCTAATTTTTCGTTTTTTTGAATCTAATGGGACATCATTCATAAACCTTTTACCTTGTTGTTATTCACTAGGCTCCAGGTTACTGTATTATTTATGTATGTAGGTGATTAGGTGTAGGACCAGGCTTAAGCTGTTGCCTGGGGTTTTGTCTTGTCAAACCAACCAATGTGTCTCTCAATGAGGTTCCCTAGTGGCTCAAGTGATTAAGTTTTGTGCACATGCCATTTGTTTTTATCTTTCCTTTTCTCTTGCTTGGACAAGACTTTTGTTTATCTATATGTAAAGGTGAAGTAAGACAGTGATATATATACATAAATGACGTCACTGTTTATATGTGAATATAAGTTTTAAATTTTTTGTTCCATATAAGTCTGCACAACTCTATGGACATTGTATTTTATATATTTGCTTATGTTAGCCCCTTATATTGTTAATCTGTTTTAGAGGCCTTTAGTAATCTTAGGATTACTGGCCGGTTACAATGTTGAATTCGTAGGGGCGGGTTTGGGTCGTGACAGAGGAGCATGAAAAACCAGCTACATGGTTCAAATAGGTGATGGTGGCAGTTAGGTTTAGGGCATGGTAGTGCTAGCGAAAAGGGAGAGAGGCATACGGGTAATGGTAGTAGCTATATTTGAGATGAGGGTGAGGGTGAGGGTGGTGGGGTGGTGTTGTTTGGTGGGTTGCTCGTGGTGGTTGGTATTTTTGTTCATGGTCAGTTGGTGCTTAAGTTCAAGTTAGGATATGAGAATGGGTATGATTTTACATTTGGGTTAGGGACCAAAATTAGGGGGGAAATTTACAGCTTGTGGTTTTAGGTAGTTGTTTGCAGGTGGCTAGGAGGGGATGTGATAGAGGTGTCGAGTTTTTGATTTTATGGTTTGTGGAGGTAACTTGTAGTGATGGAGTGTGATGATTTTGGATAGTGGCGACTATTGATAATGGTGAGATGGGAGAGAATAAAGATGAAAAAATGACAGATTTAGAAGATCAATAAGAGAGTTATTTTTGTCTTTTTATTTTTTCAGTTACATTCATTTATTTTTTTTTTTTCATTTTGGTATTAACCTTGAGGTATGTGACATCACAAAACAAACTTCTAGGAGTCACATCATTTTTTCCCTACCTTAGAGTAAACTCTAATGGTAGATGCCAAAATAACATTGTGAAAGTTATAATTTGGCATGGTACAATATCAAAATACCAAAGTATAGCAATAGTGCCACAATGATGACATATATTTTGGCACAATGCCAACTAACTTTCCCTCTTTTGTTTAAGTACTGTTTGGGTTTAATTTTTTTGAGTATTTTGTTGTTAATTGTTTTTAGCTATTGTGATCTTTCCAAAACTTTTTTTGAATTTGTTTTTATATGTATGTTCTACAGGACTAGACAAATAAAAAAATAAAAAATTTGAAAAAAAATTATATTCTTCTAATGGAAAATTACCACTAAGTGATATTGTCAAAATATTATTACAAATATATGAAAAAGTTTATGATTTTAATTATTAATGTGTATAAAGTTTTTGACTTATCTATATTTCTTTTGAAAAGATATACACTACATCAAAATTTCCCATTTTTCTAATTTACCCACCATTCACATGGCACTAAAAAATTAAAAATAAAAAATAAAAAAAATACTACCTACAATAAATTTCATATTTTCCTATTTTCTCTCTTATCTCTTTTTCATCTCTCAGTAGTCTCTGTTTCTCTCTTTCTCTCTCCATAAACATCCAGCTTCCTCTAGGGTTTCTCTCATCTCTCTTCTTTCTCTCTTTCTTCAGAAAATGATCACGCTTGTGCATTGCTCTCATTCTCTTTATTTCGTCTGTACTCTCTCTCTCTCTCTCCCCCTCTCTCTCTCTCCCTCTAGGGTTTTAGTCCTCTCTCATACAACTATGTATGTGTGTGTTTGGGTTAGATCAATCAAGGGTTCCTAGTGCAGTTTGGGTTCGATCAACAGCCAAAAAAGGTTTGGGTTCGTTCGATCGATCAGGTTCTATAATGGTTCCGGTTTAGACCCAACCCCTTTCATGTTCTTAGATCCAAAATTCCATATCTTTAATTGTTGTTTATGACATCTTACTCTTAATGTTAGTTAAGTTTAGTTGTTTGGAAGTTATTTTTGTGTTTGAAATAGGTTAGGAGTTAGTTTTTCAAAAGAGTTGTTGCCTAGTCCATCGCTTCTTCGCTCGAGCGGTGTTTTGGTCACTCAAGCGGTATTTAAGATCTCTTAGTATTTTTGTAGGTTTGCAAAACTTCTGGAGTAGAGTGATCTTCGCTCGAGCAGTCTTTTGCAGGTTTGAAGTTATGGAGGGGGTCATTGTGCATTGGAGGGGTGTTTTTGGTAACTCGAGCAATGTCACTTATTTTGTTTGCCGCTCGAGCGGTGGTTTGGTCACTCGACTGGTTTGTGCGTATATCAGATTGGGAAAAGGAAATTTTTGTCACTTTTTCACTCTCTCTCTCTCTCTCTCTCTAAAACACTCCAAACCCTAATTTCTTTCCCGTATCTCTCTAGTTCTTTTCTTAAAACCCGAAATACTCCTAATCCATTGATTTCTCCACCATAGTGCCTTGGAGAAAAAGGTAGAGCTTGTACAAAGTTTCGGTTTAATTGGAAAAGATATCATTTTCGGCTTTGCCAAACTTTAACCCTTGCTCTCTTCTTCTTCTAATCTTGAGATAGGTATTTCTTCAACCTTCTAGTATCATTCTTAACTTTGCTATCTATTCTTTGTCAAGTATTGAGATTTGGGAAATGGAGATTTTAAATTAGAGTTTGATTTTGAAACATAAAAGAGGGGTTTTCAAAAGGGTTCTTAATAAAGGTTGTAGGGATGTGTTTATTGTTGAGTTATGTTGAAATGTTGGAAATCTCTTCTTTAAAAGTGTTTTTGGAAGCAAATGGTGTGTTATTTGAAAATCATAAATGTTTGATTTATGAAAGAAAAATGATTGATGTTGGGTTTTTGAAAGGACGAAATGAATGTTTATGTTGATAATGAGGGTGGAGTTGGATATATGTATCACTCCCATTTTCAAAAATGATGAGATTATATCTATTGTTGGAAAATTATCTATAAAGTAGAAATATCTATTTTGCGCTATTAGTGGATGATAGCTTTGATTATTGTAGAAATTGCAGAAGGATTAGGTGAATTGAAACTAACTACTCATACATCTTGCATTGAGCATTGCTTCATACTTAAACATTAAAAATGTATTATTTTGAGAAAAAGAGGTGTATACCTTGGTAAATCAAGTTAGGGGGTGTGGTTGTGGTTATTATGTTGGCCTGTTGTAGACACCCCATTTTTGACCGCCCACAAGACTTGGATGCTTTGTCCTGCGCACTTGATGATGAAAGTTGCATTTAGTGTGGTTCGAATTCTCAACGAAGGATTTAAGTTCAAGCTTCGAAACGAGCCCAGACTTTCTATATTTACACTAATTGTACCCCATAATTTCATTTTTGAACTCCATGCTGACCTGCACTGAGCCTGAAACAAAGGAACAGGGGAGCACATTGGGAACCCGTCGTGTCCCATTTGGGGCCGGCTGGGTCTTTTTGGCGAGAAACACTATTCTGGGCTCCCACTCGCCAGCTGTCATTTTTTGAAGATATTTTCGACCTATTTTGCTCAAATTCTATAAATACAAGCCTAAGCCACTGTGTTGGGGGTTAGAAAAATTTCAAAGAAGCTAAATCACCCTTGTGAGCTCCTTCTTCTTGTGCAAGTTAGCTTTGAGATATTTTGTCATCCTTACAACATATCTATACACCATATACAACCTTAGAGCAAAGCCTTAGAACCTTGGTTGAGACTTGTGAATCACAATTCACACTTGAGAGGGCCTTTGGATTAAGTTTGGTTTACAACAAGAGCTTGTTCTCTTCAAGAGGTAGAAGCATACCACCTTTCTCCTTGCTTTCATTTCTGTCACTTTCTATCTATTCCCACTATTTTTGTGTTGTTCTGGATCCATTTCAAGTGTTGGAACTTGGGGTTGCATAGCTACCAAAGGTAGAGAGGGCTAACACCCTTTCTTGTGCCTTAACTCATAGTTCATACCTCTTGTTCTTGCTCTCTTTTCTTTGGCTTTCAACCTTATTTTCAGAGTTTAAAAGAGCTGAAAAACATGGTTTAGTAGTCTCAAAAGTGCAGAGGTTAGCCACCTCTTCTTGCTCTTGTTTACTAGCTTTGTGTCTCTTCATTCTTCCTCTCTTTTTGTGCACTTTTAGCCACTGTTTTTCACATATTAGAGGCTGTTTAGGGCTATCCTAATTAATTTAATTAGTTTATGCTTTGAATATCTAGCTTGTTGTGTTGTAAGTCCTCGTGGCTTCGGTTGTTTAGGCCTTAGACAGCGAGTCATTTGAGTTGATGGCTTTGCTTTAGTTAGTTTTCATATCAAGAGTCTCATCCTAATAATCAAGTTCACGTTATCATTTCTGTGATTTGCCTTCTTTCTTCTTTTCTTTCGTTTGAGAGTTATTTCAAATGATTGATTATTATTCAAGGCATGAGAAAGAGACCTATGCTCAATGGCTTAATCTCTACGGAGGTTCATCGTCAAGGCGTAGTCTCCTTTTTATGCTATGAATCACTTCTCGTTTAGTGGACTTAAACATCACTTTGGACAAATTGATTAAAGAATGGAAAGGACTGATAAAATTGGTTTAAAATGAATGAAATCGACATAAAGAAAATGTTTAGATGGTTGGATTTGGCCGGACATTATGCCAAGTCCATCGCTCCGAGAATTGTCACTTATCAATCCATGATATGTTGATGAGACTTAGAGTGTGTCTACTTCCCTCTTTGAGCCTTCATGATAGGAGGGAGGAGTGGTGGTTTTTCATTGCATTTATTCAATTTTGTCCAAACGTGCTCAGGATCATCAAGCCATCAACTTGTGCTTATTGGTGGTTTCAGACTCAAATTTGTTCTTCTCTTGAGTTTAACATGACAGAGAAGAGCAGAAGAGACAAATAGGGCCTAGAAAGGCTCTGTCTGCACTATCCTCACCTCAGAGCGCAAAAACATTTTTGGCATGAAATTAGGGCACGACTGGCTATTTTTGGACCTGGTCGAGTCTCATTTGGGGCCAGCTGGCCCCAATGTGTGGTAGACAGTGACTTTTGGTAGAAACAGAGGGCAGTGGTTGAGGGTGAGGCAGAGTAGTCTGGGCAAACAAAATAGCTTCTGGGCATTGTGCATGCGATCGTTGTGCCTCTTTATTGCTTGTATTAATATTATTGTTAATACCCTTGTTGTAATACAATTAGATAGCTAGTTAATTTCGAGTTCATTCGAATATGTAATGAGTAGTTAATTTAGCTTGATTCACTTGTTTGATGTTGTAATAGTTAGCTATTAATCTGAATACTCGGACACTTATTTGGATCCCCCTGCGCAAGGGAAAAAATATGTAATAATTTGTGTATGTCTTCCAACCCCCATTTCTTTCTCCCTTTTATTTACTCGCTTATGATGGGTAGCATAGAGCATCATGTTTCCTTAGCATTTTCTATGATTTGCCTCTATTCATCTTACATCCATAAGGGTTCGGCTCATCATTCTAACCAATGTCAATTTCAATGTTCTTTAATTGACTACGTGATTTATCCTATGTTTTGAATCGGATCATATGCCATGCTAGCAGCCGAACTTATTATTTACATAATGTGTGTGTTGCATTAGGCATATTGCAATGTCCCGGAGCATGCATTTTTTCTAATTGTTTTGTTTTATTTGGCTTTCCTTGGAGTACTAGGTGAGCATTTCTTGCTTTAGAAAGTTGCATTGTATGTTTGTGTTGTTATATCGAGCATGCTTTCCATGAGGCTAAGTGCTTAAGTGATATAGTCATTTGAATGCTGATGGATGAAGGCTAATTGCCAAAATTGGGATAAAGTGACTAATGTATATACAAACTCACTTTTTCAAGTGACGCGTATTCAAAATAATTTTCAAACAAACATGAAATCAAAGTATTCCAACTTTTGCAAATTAGTCTATACTTGTGTGCAACACTTAGTAATGTTGACTTAATAATCGAAACAAGAGCATATAATGTAAATAAGAATCACATCATGATTAGTAAGGGCCGATCTTTAATCAGGCAGGTGGGGTGCTCAATTCATGACCTTTCCCTCTCGTACCTAAGTTCCTGAGCCGAGACACTTTGGGGATGACGGACTAATGACCTTTTGGCACGAGTCACGGGTGTAATAACCCCGATCTGTAATTAGCCACTAATCGGTAATTAAGGATGTTAATTAAGTGGATAAAATAAATTATGTGTTTATTTTGTATTTTGCATGATTTTGGCTTTCTATCTGTTACTTGTAGAAATATCTATATGGAATTCCGCTTTAATATGAAAATTGAAAGCCTTATCGGCATCTGAATTCAGAATTAGTTACGTTAATATGTTATTTGGAATTTCTAGAATCATTTGGCAAGTTTTATTAAAAATTAATTCAGAACAATTCATTAAGTTGTGTTTGGCAAGCCTTATGTTTTAATTAATGTATTTTAGCATCATAGCTATATATATGAGTTATAAGCTCCATTTTGAGCCCAAGACCCTTCATCCCTTGAGTGGAAACATCTAGTGAGACATTTTAGAGAGAGAGAGAGTTCACCTTTAGAAAGAGAAAGTGTAGAAATTGAAGAGAATTGAAGGCTTTGGCTTGAACTCATCAAGATTGTGCTAGAACAAGAGTAATTCAAGATTCTAGGTAAGCTTTTGACTATTAGTTCATGAAGATTTTGTTGAGTTAAGCAAAACTTGAGCTAATTAAGATAGTAGAAGGATCATACCATGCATGCATGTCTATTCCTTTACAAATTGAGCATGATTTCCAAGAATTTTCCCATGCATGTTTGAAATTCATCTTAAGTATGGGAAATCATCAAGTTTCAAGTTGTTTTGTGGTGTTTGATCATGTTTTGAGAAGCTCAAGATCAAGAAAATCCATGCATGTTGTGTTCATGATCATTCTTAAAGTTTAAGTTAAAATTGTGAGCTTTTGGCAAACTCTTGGGCCATGATTTTATGAAATAATCCTTAATTCATCATGTTTTACAAGTTTACTATGTTATCTCAAGTTTTGGGGCCCAAGAGATGTGTTTTGAAGTTTGGAATTCGAGTTTTGAGCTTCGGGGTGCAATATGGAAATTCCAGAATTTGCATCTACGCTCGAGCGTGGGAGTTCACGCTCGAGCGACCACTCTGAGTGCGTGCACTTCTGCTCGAGCGACCAAAAGTCCGCTCGAGCGTGAAGTGCAAGCTCCTAGAAGTTTCATGTTTTTGCAGGCCGCTTGAGCGAGGGAATATGCGCTCGAGCGACCCCTCTCATGTTTGCATGTCAGCTCGAGCGAGGAAAGCTACGCTTGAGCGGGGACCTTATTTTCAGAAAATTTACTAAGTGTTCCAACTCATGTTTTGGCATCCTTATTGCATCTTAGGCATTCCTAAGCCTTAATTAAGCCATAGTAAAGAGGTTATGGATTAGAAACACATTAAGTAAAGAATGTACTGAGTTTCGAGACTATAAGTGTGTGTGTTTTAAGCAATGTGCTAAGATTGAACGAGAATCAACGTAATGAAAGCTAAGCCGTGATAGCCACATGAATGTGTAATGATAAGATGTGTTTGTGTTATGTGCTTTTGTGTTTGTAGGTCAACGTCTGGAGATTGATTGACGGTTACGAGAACCACTGTGAGTAACATTTCTGTAAAGATATGTTGATATGAATTATGTTCCAAATGTGATATGTTAAGTTATGATTTCTGAAATGATATTGTTTACGTGAACGAATGTCCTATGATTGAAATCTATTATGGCATCCATAGATAGTCCCAAGTTATGGGGGACGGCATGTAAATGTGGGTCCACGACGTACATGTGATTATGAGATCTCGTTAGCCACTTCATTGTGGTGATATGTGTTTAATCGGTATTCGGAACCGATTACTCTAGTCGGAAGACGATATGTGATGTGTTCTATAGGATGTACCATTATTATGTTCGGATACAAGAATGTTTATGCTATGATCTGTTTTATGCTTATGACATGTTTGGATTTTGTTCACTAACCTCTTTACCTTAATGCTATTCACTGGGCTTTAGCTCACTGTGTGTATATATATATATAGGCGAGCATTCTGGAGATCAAGCCTGAGGGCTTTTGTCTGGACCTGTGTCCTGCTATCAACCAACCATTGCACCTTACATGGAGGTTCCTGAAGTGTCATGTGTTAAAGTTCTACTGTTTCTGTATATGTGGGTTCTTTGTTTTATTGGTTGTACTTGAGATACTTTTATGTGTGTGGGTATAATGTACGAATGACTTTTGGATACGTATATAAAGTTTTAAATATTCTGTTTCATATACGTCAGCACAGCTCATTGGACAACTATATTTATGTATTTGCTTCCGCTAGCCCCTTAATTTTGTTAATCAGTTCAGAGGCCTTTGGTAATCCAAGGATTACTGGCCGGTTACGATGCTAACCCATAGGGGCGGGTTTGGGTCGTGACAACGGGTTTCCTAAATTTTCCAAAAATATTTAGGTAGCAACTCTGTAATCTGGCAAAGCAGTCCATTTTTTGCATTTTGATTCAAAATTGATTTTCCAAAAGATTTGTCGGATTTGGACTCATTTGTGTTTATCTATTTCGCATTGCACTTGTGAAATCAGATTCAGAATCGCAGGAGTCCGAACTGGAGGGCTAGTCGTATTAGAAAGGAGCACGAAAAGCAAGCTACACCTATGTATCCTTTGTGAAAGTCCAGAAACCAGTGCGGTTAGGTGCCGATCATTCTGGTTAGTATCGGTAGAAAGGCTTTGGTAGTACTTGTATAGCCTACTAGTAGATACATACCAAGAGATTCCAGTGTTTTGTATCCACTACCCTATTTTCTAATTGGAAAAGTATTGTTTATTGAATTGAATCACATATAATTGAGACATGGCATTGTTTTGAAAGGGAAAGCATGATGTTTTGGAAAAATGGCATGGCATTGCATTGCATTCACCATATGATATTTGTTAAGCTTCATACGTTATGTTTGAGTATCTCTACTGGGCTTTAGCCCACCCTACGTAGAAAACAACTTTCATGTGCTGATGATATGCCTTCACCAAGGACATAGCTTGGGAGGACTTGAAGCCAAGAGCTTCTATTGTTTCTTTGGGTGTAAATATATTTGTACAAGCCATGGGTTTTAACTGTATTGAGTTGAACTCATTTTATTGTACCTAAGTATTGACTTAGAAAGATGTAACCATTAGGGCATAAACCTACCTGTATGTCCTTTTATTTCAATTCATTTACACGTGTCATATGTTATAGATTCAGGATCTAAGATTTATGATCGAGGAGTATCATTTTTTCTTTTTTTTTTTCTTTTTTTTTATTGGCAAATATTAGTTGTTAGTTGTTAGATTAGCACCTATGGGAGAAAATCTCCCCACCCTTGGCCAAACATGTAAGTGCTTGCACTCCCTTAATTTAACACCCCTAAGGGGAATTGAACCCATGACCTCCTTGGGACTAAGCCCTAAGGAACGCATCGTGGCTAACTAGGCCAGGCCTAGTTGGTTTGATCGAGGAGTATCAATAAAATGTTAAATATAACACTAGTGGCACATTTTACGAAATATTATGATGTGGATTGCTTTTATTATTTCGGGGTATTATAGATGCCAAATGGGGCTTAGTTCGATCGATCTGGGTCCGATTTTTAATCTCAATGATTTGGGTTATAAACCTCATGATTTCGTTCTTCAAGCTTACAATCTGGGTTCCAAACCCTCAAAATCTGGGTTCCAGAGTTCTCACAACCGGATTCAAATTCTCTCATGATTTTGGTTTCACAGAATTTGGGTTGGTTTGATGTTAATTTGTTCAATTTTTTTCTTTGACTTTTATCTTGTTGAATTTTATTTATAATTTTTTTTTTTTTGTAGTGGCGCTTGTTGTTGATGTTGTGACCAATATGGATTTATTTTATTTTATTTTTATTTTTTCATTTTATGAATTTTGCTGAGATTGTTTGCAAATCAATCCATTTCTAGTTGTTGGGTTTTGCCGAGAGAGTGTTCAGCCATTGGGATGATGATGTCGCGGATTTGGTTGTGCCAAGCTTGTGCCAAATTTGGCTTTGGCATTGCTATAATTTGGTAGCTCCTACAACAAGCCACTAGAGAATCATTTTTTGCCAAAGCTACCATTTTTTTGGCTTCACCAACTCCAATAGCAGACCATTAGAGATGCTCTCAGGGGATAGAGTGTAATTTATGCAAATTAAATTTATTTTTAAAAAAATATGAAAAATTTGTTTACCTTCCTAAAGACTTCTATTGTATATATTGTTATTAACTAGGCGTAGACACCCTATTTTGATCGACCATTAAGACTTACGCACTTGAAATGCTTCTTGATGATAAAAGGTAGCATAATTTCAACCTTAGAGATGCTTGATATTGTTAGAGTTGTTGTATTGTCATTTTCGTGCCAATAACTATTTTTAGCAAAAATTATTGTTTGTTAGTTCGTATTGAGGGCCTATTTTCACCTAGAAAACATTTGAACTTGAAAATTTCTATTTCATACAAAATTGTAGCCCTTGAAAGTAGCTTTCAAATGCCACTTGATTAACCTCAATCCGATGTCGGATGAGAGAGATATTTCCAAAATACGAAAGTATCATGGAGATGTGCGGTGGCACATTCCGCACTTGTGGCCACACCTTCTCCCGATACTCCAAATTCAGATTTTAAGTGTGATTTTGTAGGGAGACAAAAGAGGGAAGTGTAGACCGCCCCGAACTCTCTCCGTGCGCCCCCCTTTCGGAGAGGGCGTGAATTGGGTTCTAGCTACTACAGTTCGGACTCATGTCACGGTTCTGAATCTAATCTTACAAAGTGCAATGTAAGACTGATAAATCACTAAAGAGTCCAAATCCGACAAATCGTTTTGGAAAAATCAATTTTAATCAAAAAGCGCCAAACATGGACTGCTTTGCCAGATTTCAGAATCGCCACCTAAATATTTATTTTTGGGAAATTTAGGAAACCCTGACTCGTGCCTAAGGCCACGTGTCCGTCATCACCAAAGTTGCCTCGACTCGAGAACTTGGGTACGAGGGGGGAAGGTCATGAAATGAGCATCCCCACTCGCCCGATCAAAGGATCGGCCTCTACTAAACATGATATGTTATTTTTGAAAACACATGTGTTCTTATTTCGGTTTATTAGCTAACCTTACTATGTGATGCGCACAGCATACAAGTATAGACTAAATCGCTCGATTTGGAACAAAACATCTCGTGTTTGTTTTTCGAAAATCGTTTGAACATGCTACTCACAAGTAGGCTAAAACGCGGATTTGCCACCAAACAAGGTGGGCTTAAAACATGTTGATTTGCCACTCCAAATGGGCTTAAAACTCACATTTTGATGAATTATTCCAATTCAAGTAATGAAGCCTTCATCCACAGGCATTCATGCTGTTAATCATTTAAGCACATAGCCTCATGGCAAGCATGCTATCATGACAGTCACTTACACACATGCAAGGATGCTAAAGCGTAAACACTTACAGTGTACTCCCAGCCAAAACAGAAGCTAATTAGAAATCAATGCATGATCCTAACTATGTTAAGTGCCTAATGCAACATATGCAAAAATGCAACTAAAATAGGCTCGGCCATCTAAGATGGCATATGAATGCAACACTTGATAACATGCTTTGAAACACGTATTCAATAAATGTATTGAAATACGATGCAGTTTGAATGATGCACCGAGCTCGGTGCATGCAAGGCAAATGAATGATGCACGCATGCAAGCATAAGGTATGTTAATTGAAAAATGCCATAAAACTAACCTTCGAAAATGGTTAAGTAAAAGGGAGAAAGAAGTGGGGTTGGAAGACATGCATACACAAACGCACCCTTGTTACAACATTGTGCCCTCTCGCAGGAGGGTCCGAATAAAAACTAAGCTAATTAATCTAATTAAGCTAATTAGACTAATTATTACACAACCAAATAAAGAAATAGCTAAGCTAAGCTACTTAATTATTACAACACTTAATTAATTAACAAACTAATTAATTAAATTACAAAACCATGCTAACTAACAAGTAAAGCATTAAACAACAAATTACATTGCCTCAGCTCTATTTGAAGAAGCTGAACATGCATGCTCTTGGTTGCCGCCTCAAAACACCTTCCGGTTTGCCCTTTAGAGGCTTTGTTTGCAGGGTGTCCTTAAGAGCTCTCTGCTGAAACTTACCAAATCCATGCTGGGGAGTGCACCAGTGGCCTGCCGGCCATGAGGAGCTGCTGCCGGCCACCTACCGGCCAAAGATGGGCCTCTGTCGGCCAACAATGCAAGGGTGCTGGCCATCAATGTGGCACTGCTGGCCACTGGTGTGCTGTGACACCAAACTGCAACAGAGCACAAAATAGAGGAAATGGAGGGTCCCCAAGGGTATGTGTGTACCATGCCCCTCCTTATCACCTCAAAACATCAAAGGAGTTGCATAATTGAATCCAAGACCATCAACTAAGCATTTTGAATGCATGATGGTCTAAAACCCAACTTGTACACATTTAGTAAATGCACAACAAACAAGACACTAAGACCACGGCTTTATCACGAGTGATCAAAGGTAATGGAGACAAAGAGAATTGGCTCATTTTCATCACTTCAAGTATGAAATGAACCAATTCATCTTGTGTTCAATATAACATCCGATTGAGCACCATGCAATGCAAACAACATGCTTATCTTGGCATGTTTTACTTGGTTGATTTTGTTTACACATTTTAGATTACCAATCAATTCTTTAATCGGTTGGTCCAATTGTGAAAGTCCTCTAATGGGAAAGATAGCAGACATTTCAATGTTAAAGTGGCATGCGCAAGACTCTATCATGTAAACAATGCATGCAAGACATGTTAAGGGCCCAAAACACTAAGGCTAGTGAAGAGCATCATACAAGAGGCATGCAATACATAGCCTAAACAACCACACCAGCTCTGGACTGAGCTCAATCATGCCAAAACAGAGGCCAAAACATACTGAAATTGAAGCTCAAAGGACTAGACAAACATGCATACATGTTAGGCCACAAACAAGGCACAATGCACAACCCTCAAAAGCAATGAAGGAGTGAAGTGTGTGAGATTATGACTACATTATATACACTGAAATTACATGCTAAATGGTACCATACCATGCAAACATCACATGCATAACATGTTAAAAGCCTCAAAACTCAAAGCTAGTCAAGGCTTTTTACACTAGAACCATACTAAGCAATGCCCAAATGACCTTGACCATTTAAAACAGACCTAAGGCAGGTCAAAACAGTAGCAAAAACATGCTAGACTTACAGCATAGATGCCAAGAAAGATATGCTCATGTATTGGCTCACAAATAAGGCATGAGGCTTAACTTCTCAAAAGCATTGAAAGAGTGATACTTATGAGAATATGACAGTGATATATGCTCTGAAATCATATATTAAATGATGCCAAATCATGCAAACAACTCAAGCAAAGCATACTAGGGGACTCATAACACAAAGCTATTAAAGCCTATCATGCTATAGCTATACAAAACAAGCCTCATATGACCAAGACCACCAAAAACAGAGTTCAATCATGCCAAAACATGAGCAAAAACATGCTGGAGTGTAGCCAAAATAAGCTAGAATAATAGGCCAAAATAGCAAATATTAAGCTAGTAAGCAAGATTTACACTACAAGTGTAAGGAGCATGCAAGAAGTGGCCAAGCCAACCACAAACAAAGCCAAAACATGTTAAAAAAAGTCACAAAAACATGCTTAGATCAAGTCAAGAGATGGTAGAAAAGCATGCTCAAGCATGAGGCTATCAACACAAGCAAGCAAGACAAAGGAGAGGGGACCACCCCCTCCAATTTGGGACCTCAAAACCACCTTTCCACCACTGAAATTCCTTTGGAATTCAGTGGTTAAAAGGCCAAAGAGAGATAGTTCCAAAGGCTTTAAAGGATGGTCCAAAAGCTTAGCAAATAAGGCATACAAGGGGATGAAACACCCCCAACTCCCACAGGGCCTCAAACAACCATTTTTAACACTTAAAAATAGAGCTTTTTGTAGTTAACAACCAAGCCTAAAACAGCATGCAAATGTGGCTAATATGGTATACAAAAATAGGCTTCAAAGAGGGAATATGCTCACCCTTGAAGCACAACAGTAAGAGGACAACTTATGAGCCAAAAACCAGCTTTTTGAACTCCAAACAAACCTCCAAGAACCTCAGCTCCAAGGTAGTGGTGTTTGACTAGGTGTTTCTTTGCAAAAATGTGAAGAAAACACACTTCTAAGCACTGGAGCATTCCGTCGCGAAAGTCAGATGCTCGACGAGCAATCAAACTTGTTGCTGGATGAACCTACAAGAACACCCAAGTCTTGAGGACGGTCAAAAATGGGGTGTCTACAGTTGCCCCTCTTTGACAGAACTCGAAAGTCATGAGATGACGTGTGTGAATGTCAAAGCCTAGAGACGACCCATTTTTGACAAGGCCGAAGACTCAGACAAACATTCAATATAACAATATAGAGATGCGCCCGCAGGCAGGGGCAAAATGCAAATGACATGCATGATGCAAGAGCATAACTTATGATTATGCAAAGAGGGCTATAAAGAAGCTTTTATGCAAAATAAATACAACATTTTAAGCAAGCGAATAAGGAACTACAGCCTCACACATTTCAGGAGAAAGGACGTAAGGAAATTATGCAATCTTCACTGCGCCTCACGCAGGAAAGGCTCAAAGCGACCATCGGGAATACCTGGAGTCTCAAACGAAACACCTCCTAGCGTATCAAACGCGAAAGGAGAAGGACTACGCAAGAAAGCGCAGTCATCCAAACCCGTGTCAAACGCGAGAGGAGAAGGGGATCCAAACGCGTGTCAAACGCGAGAGGAGAAAGGTAACCAAACGCGTGTCAAACGCGAGAGGAGAAAGGCAACCAAACACGTGTCAAACACGAGAGGAGAAAAGTAACCAAACGTGTGTCAAACGCGAGAGGAGAAAGGCAACCAAATGCGTGTCAAACGCGAGAGGAGAAAGGAAACCAAACGCGTGTCAAACGCGAGAGGAGAAAGGTAACCAAACACGTGCAAATGAAAAGGTGCATAACAATGCATGGGAGACATGCATGACAATGCAAGTGAAACGGTGCATAACAATGCAAGTAGAACGGTGCATAACAATGCAAATGAAAAGGTGCATGACAATGCAAGTGAAAAGGTGCATATTCAATGCGAACAATTTAGAATGTATGTTCAATGCAACGTGCAAATGCTATGTGATGACAAAAGGATGCTCGACAAAGACAACCTGAAGGCAACTTCCGGTTTACCTCCCGGAAGAGTTACGACGTATTAAAAAGGATACACCTTGTGTATGTTGATGGGCGATGACCATCACGTACTATGAATGCGATTATGGGCTTCCGCGGAGGCACTTTGAATCAAAATTTGAGCAAACCCTTCATTTCCCGGGATCCAAGGACATAAATCAAAGGAAAAGAGGCATGGAAGGTTGATAGAAGCATGCCGGCCATGGAGGGAGGCTGCTGGCCCCCTGCTGGCCATCAATAAAGGGGTGCCGGCCATCGATGTGCCACTGCCGGCCACCGATGGCCGATTGGGGTAGATTGGTCTTTTGACCCATGGCTCTTTAAGTACACTCAAAATCACTTCATTTCCCCACAAACCCTTACACGAAATTGTCTTCTCTTGCTCTCTAGGTACTCATTCTCTCTATATCTGTGCATTTTATGCATTTCCCAACACCCTAGAAACATTTTCTTCGCAAAAACCCTTTCGTTCTCTTCAATTTGAACCGATCAAAATTTGACTTCGACGCCTCTTCCGTCATTTCCACCCTTCAAGGTTGATTTCCCTTGAGTTTCTCCCAAGGTTAGTACTCTTTTCCCGGGTTTTCAACTTTCTTTGATTTTTTTCTCTTTCCTAGGGTTTACTTTATTCAAAGTTCACCATTTTTTGCATTTTTGCTCATTTCGCATCCATTTCAGATGGCAGACGATATCCCGCATGATGAGGGCTTTCCCGCGCTTCCTCCGACAGAGTTTGTAGCAGACTTCGAGGCCGAGCCTGAAGTTGAGCCCGAGCCACTACCGCCGAGCATTCGCCCATTCGATCCGACGAGGTACCACCCCGAGACGCTCATTATACCAGTTGCGGGAGGCATCAAGGCCTTCACTGATTTCGCCGAGGACGTGCCAGACGACCTCTTACTGAGAGAGCCTATGTCTCACTTGTCGGCCGTAGCCATAGAGGTACAAACTTCTCTTTTCTGTAATACTACCCATAACTGCTGCATTTCTTGCACTGTTTTGATTTGATTGCATCACATGCCTTGATCTAACTGTATCTCATACACTACTGCTTCATATTCAACTATACTTCATACATCACTGCTTTGCATTCAACTGTACTTCAATTGTACTTTACACCTCACTTGATCTAATTGCATCACATGCATTAACACAGGATGGATCCCGCTTCTTTCAAGGCTATGGTACCACGACAGCTCAGGATTGGTACGACGAGCTTCCAGCTGGGGTCCGTGACATCATCGATGGGACCAGCTTCGGTCTATTCTGCTCTAGTTTGACGTGGGTCACAGCGAGCCACCCTCTCTTAGGGGCTCTTGTGGAGAGGTGGTGGGACACCACCAACTCCTTCCACTTCTCCTCCACGGGGGAGATGACGATGACTCCTTACGACTTCGCTATGATCACTGGCTTAGGCATAGGAGGTGATCCGATTCCCCTCGATCCTGACATGGGAGAGTGGGAGGCTGCATGGGCTGCACTACTCGGGGCACAGCCACCGACACTTCGGGCAGGTATGGTTCGATACAGCTGGTTTGAGGAGCAGTTCCAAGGAGTTGAGCCCGAGACCGTTGAGCAGATCGAGCAGTACGCCAGGGGCTTTCTCATGTTCCTCTTCGGTACCACCTTGTTCTCGAACAGGTGGAATATCGTAGGCCTGTACTTTCTGAACGCATTGGTGGTGCTGCAGCGAGTCCTGTTCTACGACTGGGGGGAGCTGGTCTCACCACTTTATACGGATACATGAGCTCGACCTCTCGGATGTGCGGGACCTTGATCGGCGGCTACTGGCGAGCCTGGGAGATACACAGCTTAGTTCCCCATTTTCACTTTGCAGTTTCTGCTTAGCATTTCCTGCTTTACATTTGCGCAACACATGTACTTTCTATCCTGCATTTTCTGTATCTGCTCACACACTGTCTGCTTTCTGCTTTGCATTTTATGTATTCTGTTTATACATTGTATTGATCACATTTTCCTTGTAGCTATGGGTGTACGCATACTTCCCAGTTCTTGCCCCAGAGCCCATAGTGGAGACCCCAGTGACAGTCCCATTCTCTCGGGTGTATGACGGCCTGCTTTGTCGTAGGACTCGGGAGAGCTTCATGATCTTCCGACAGTATTTCGACATGGTCACGGCGCGCGTGGTAACCTAAAACATAGTCATGCTGCTTTTCAACTAGTTTGATACACACAGTAGTCAATTGATAACGACTAATCATCTGTTCATTTTCTCATCTTTAGATCACATGGCAGCCATGGGACGTGATACCGTTAGGGGCTAGATTCGTATATGAGACCGCTAGGGTCGTGGCTCACTACCATATCCTCCTTGAGGGACCGATCTGCCGCACTTGGTTCCTGAGTGAGCGCTTTGTGCGCCAGACCTTGAGCTTGCCTGCCCCGTCTATACCAATGGCACCTCCAGTATCTATGAGAGAGACACATAGGCTCTCTGAGGAGGAGGTGATCCAGTTCATGGTAGGACTAGATGCAGACCTTTCCCACATAAAGGGCGACTACGCGACCTTTATTTAGACGCATCTGATGTCGCCTCTGACCGGCGTTCGCGGAGGTGAGGGAGCGAGAGCTCCAGTTGCGAGAGGGAGAGGTAGAGCAACCAGGTCTCGCAGGAGGAGAGATCCTGAGGCGAGGCAGGAGACTGGATGGCCAGAGCTGCTGACTACATTGTCTTACCAGAGACGTTCTAGGGAGACTTGCTAGATCCCCATTGAGCCTGCACCAGCTGGTCGCGCACTTGTCGGGGTTCGAGGCCCGACTCCGGTATGCACCGAACTTTACATTCTGCATATTTATTTCCTTTCAACTACGCTTTATAGCATACTGATCCCTTCAATGCACTTACAGGCACCCATTGAGTACACGGGGCAAGCCCTTGAGCTCGTGGCTTCCTTGACAGACATGGTGCAGATGAGCCTGGATCTGCTCAGCCTCTACCGGATCCTGGTAATTTTTCAATTTGCATTTCCTGCCATAAAGTTTTTCTGCTAACACATTAGCACTGCAACTGCTCCACACTTGACTGCTCTGGCATATCACACAAAACACTACATTGATACATTGTTCCAACACACTGTCCACGGCATACATACACTACAATCATTCACTGTTCACAACAAATACACTGCAATCTTCCACTGTTCACAACACATCATCTACGATCATTTATTGCCTACAACACATCTTCTTTTGCATCCCATATACACAGACTAATGCGTTCTCATAAGTTGCCTTTTCAGATTCCTTTCGAGATGCCAGCCTCGTCATACACCCCAGTAGAAGCAGAGGCAGGACCTTCAGCACCTCCCCCGGCAGCAGAGAGGAGAGGAAGACAGGCTCAGACACACGGCCGAGGTAGAGCCAGAGGCAGCCGCCGCGAGAGTGGCCCTTCAGAGCCCGTTCTGGGCAATGATGATGATGAGACGAGTGAGGAGGCTGAGGTGGCTAGTGCACATTCAGAGTCCTCTGGGGATGGAGACGGCGACGCCGACTCAAGTTCAGCTGAGGGCGAGGCTGGAGAGACTGAGGAGGGCTTCGATTCAGCTTCAGACAACGGAGCCGATGGGGACAGTGCTCCAGAGTCCACTTGATCGAGGAAGAGGACGAAGAGGGCTTCTCGATCTTGAGATAGGCGACACCAGTTCAGATGTTTTTTTGCTTTATTTTCTTTTTGCTAGTAGTTTTTGTACATTGTACAGCCTTAGGCAGTTTTATTTTCTTTAAAACTTGTACTCTTGTAAAAAGAAGCCATGATGGGAATGAAAATAGCTTTTTGGTTCAAAAGGTGTTATATTTTACATTCTAAGCATCGCATCGCATCGCATGTTATGAAAATGAAATTTATCTTTGTTTGAAAAATGCACATTCAAATGCATTGGTCTTAGTCAGGTAGTGAACCAACTAACAACCGAAAGAACTAAGAACGACTTTATAAACAAAACAAATGCAACTCGATAAGCAAAATACAACAACTCGATAAGCAAACTACATACAACTCGATAAGCAAAGCTAAACAGTTACAACTTAAACAGACGTATTCAAGCCCGAAAAGAACCAAAACAAGACCCCAAAAGGTACCGATGACAGAATTCAACTTCTGAAAGCATTTGGATCTTCACACAGGAGATCATTGAACATGAAGGAAGGCTGCCGGCCATGGGGATTGGCTTGCCGGCCATTGATGACACCCTGTCGGCCATCAATGTGCTGCTGTTGGACATCGATGGCAGAACCTCCGAAACGCTGACACTTGTCCTCCACTCAATGCCTTATCTTCTATAAAGGTTCCAGCTTCGTGGTTCCTTCATTTCAACTCCATTTTTGCCCCAAATAGAAGCATTTCTTGCCCAAAACCTCACAAATTGGATCGCAAGCTTGGATGGCTCGAAAAAGTTAAATTTTCGGGGTTTCGGTAAATGCACTATTCACGCTGAGCCGCACCCCGCTGCGTTTTCCGTTCCTTCGTGCTGCGGCCAGGTGTTGGAATCCGGTAACTCATGTTTTTAGCTTTGGCAGACAGGAGATGTGTTCCACTTTTGAAGATTTCCAAGCTCTGATGGAATCTCGACGCGATGAAGAGATCTTGCCCCAATTCCGTTTTGGCCACATCTAAGCTCTAGGACGGATGTGTGGGCTTACTTTGCATAATGCTCGATCTTTGATTCATGACGGAGAGCTTGATATTTCGAGCTTGATTCATCGGTTTTCTGACGCCGGTGACCGCGGCGACCATTTTTGGCAGAGTTTTCGGCGACACACCCTCTGTTTGTGCATGTTATCTCATTTCTTGCTTGCCCCAGGCTTCGGAGGGTCTAGCGTCTGTTTGATTGAGGTTGCCCAAGGCTTAAAAGAGGGTAGGAGTTGCATTGCCATGACACTAGCTAAGACACTGATGGGTTTGGATGCCTTTTGTCGCCGAGAGACGACCAGATTTGCAGGGAGTCCACTACTCTTACAGGTAATGTTTCCCACCTTTCTCATATGTGTATTTCTCACGTCACTCGGCCCTCAGGCTCTGTTTTTCTCTCAAAATCCTTTCTCACTTTTCTCTCCACGTACATCTCTCTATTCTTTAATCTCTCTTATTTTTCATCCCTCCCCGGATATGGCTGATGGATAAGTTGAAAGTGGTGGACTCATGCCCAACATATTCAGCACGCAGCTATTTCTTCGGGCAACGACTAGTTAATGCCCCAGACGAGAGATGGTAGTGCGAATGGATGTGCAGTCTATCTGCTGTCAACATTGCTTGGCGCTGCCCCTAGCTTAATCTGCCGGCGATGAGCTACAGCATGTCTCGCCAGCCTGGGATTTAGTTGATCGGCCTGACACACTATGTCTTTTACTTTCCATTTCGGTTCCGGCAACAGTTTGGGCACGACTAGACTTGTCCGGAAGAGGGGATAGAGTACCCAGCTTCATTTCTGGTCCGAGGTTCACAGCTAGCTCGGTATGCCATAACATGGAGAACAAGAGAACTTCTGGCCCCCGCTCCCACTTTCAGTTGTGCCCTTTCTGGTGAGTGCATAGCTTGGCTTGATGAAGAGGCACAGACCGGGCCTACTGTGGCATTAGAAGCTTCCACAAGCTCTGGGAGGGGACGCAGGAGCACCTGACTTGACTATGCCTCGAGTTTATTGCTTTAATCTGTACTTTCAAGTTTTCTTTATGAATGTAATAAAAAGCAACTTCAATTTGTATTCACGAGTAGGAGAACTTTGTACTGAAATCAATGAAATTGAAGGTTGTGGGTACTAAAAATTTTCCGTTTGATCCAAAAATGGTCTAAGTTGTAAAAAGATTAATTTGAACAAAATCAACTTTTATTAAAACTTTTCAAAACCATTTTCGATATGGATCACAACTGGACACACCCGAGATCTATCACTGAGATGTACAATCCCGGATCTAGCAACTGGAAAATTGCCCCTAGTCTGAATAGCACTGCACTGGAGATCACAACCGAACTCTTGAATGTAGAATAGACAAAGATGACCAACATGATCATATGGACAAAGTTCATTTGGAAGTGTTTATAGCTGGACTTCGGAATGAAGTTGCCTACGTATCCTGAAGATGGGAATCAAGCCTTACGTAGTTCGGTTCGGGTTCACTCGTGTATTAACACTCTCCTTTTGCGCTCTAACTTTTGCCAAGGCCGTCCTTTCTGGGTTTTGAACCTTGCAAGCTCAGTTTTTATTATTTCAAATTTTTCATGCTCTAACTTTTGCCTAGGTCGCCCTTTCGGGTTTTCGGCCTAGCGAGCCGCTCAGGGATAGTATTTCTTCAACTTGTCCATGTTGATCGGCTAGGAAAACTCTAGGCCATCTAGGTCTATAAGGATGACAGCTCCACCCGACCAGATTGACTTGATGATGTAGGGACTAGTCCAATTGGGTCTGAACTTGCCCCTAGGGTTGTGGATGGGAGCTCGGTTGTCTTTAAGCGCCAAATCTCCCTCTTTCAAATTCTTGGACTTAACTTTCTTGTTGAAAGCCCTAGCAATTCTTCGTTGATAACCCTGGACGTGATACAGTGCTTTCAGCCTTCTCTCGTCCAATAGCATGAGTTCTTCGAATCTGCTCTGCTGCCAATCTGCCTCAGCTATCTGGCACTCAGCCATGACCCGTAATGACGGAACCTCAACTTTGATAGGTAGAACAGCCTCTATCCCATAAACCAAGGAGTACGGAGTTGCCCTAGTAGAAGTTCGAATTGAAGTCTGGTAGCCCCAAAGGGCAAATGACAGCTTATCTGGCCAATCCCTGTAGGTTTCCACCATCTTTTGCAGAATGTGCTTGATGTTCTTGTTGGCGGCCTCAACAGCTCCGTTGGTTTGCGGCCGATATGTGGATGACTTATGAAAAGCCACATTGTACTTCTCCAACAAGTCGATCACCTCCTTCTTGAAGTGGGAACTATTATCCGAAATAATCTTATTCGGGACCCCATAGCGACAGATAATGTTGTTCCTGATGAACTTAGCAACAGGCGATGCCTTTAACACCGCATAGGATTGGGCCTCGACCCACTTTGTAAAGTAGTCTATCGCTACCAGAATATACTCATGCCCGTTTGACCCGTTCGGGGTAACTGCCCCAATCACATCAATCCCCCAGACTGAAAACGGCCACGGTGAAGTCATGTTGTATTGCTTCGATGGCAGAATGTTCATGCGGTTTGCATGGATCTGGCATTTGTGACATCGCCGAACAAAGCCAATACAATCCTCCTCCATGGTTGACCAATAACAACCCTGTCTAAGGATCTTCCGGGCCAGCATCACCCCGCTCATGTGTGCTCCTCACTCTCCTCCATGGATGGCCTCCATCAGGCTCTTAGATTCCTCAGCATCAACACACAGCTTATGCATCTCGAGATGTGTCACGACCCAAACCCGCCCCTGTAGGTTTAGCACCGTAACCGGCCAATAATCTGTGGATTGCCAAAGGCCTCTGAACAGATTATCAAGTAATAAGGGGCTGCGGAAGCAATAATACAAAATAGACAAGGTCCAATGAGCTGTGACAACGTATATGGGACAGAAGATTTTAAAACTTATATATATATACTTAAACATGCTAGTCCAGGACACCAATATTTACAACATAATTATAGAAGTGCACTTCCCAAGATCTGACTATACAGTGGATACACTAAGACTAGCATGAAGTACAAAAACAGCCATGGCATTGAACTTCGATCGGAACCTCCTCGGAGGCACAACGGTTGGCTGACAAAAACAGTACAGAAGGCCATCAACTCTGGCCCTGGTCATGTGCCGGCTCACCTACATATATAATATAAACTGTGAGCGAAAGCCCAGTGAATAATAACAGAGTAAAGGGGTTATATGAATGATATCCAACACAAGTTAGAATCCAACATTTAAATCAGAGCATAATCAGACTTCAAACAGAAACAGATTCATATACATTTTCATATCCAGATTTTGTATAAGATCATACGTGGTACATCCATTAGCTATCAGATCAGATTGGTCCAGAGACCCACATACATAGTTGGTACCAACGACCACAAAGGTCCATATCTTGCGCGCAAGTAGCCATGCTATTGTTACCCCCAGGCAAGGGCCACGTGCAGATTGGCCGCGGTATTGTTACCCCCAGGCGAGGGCCACATGCAGATTGGCCACGGTATTGTTACCCCCGGGTGAGGGCCACGTGAACTAAGGGTGCCACAATTACTTTTCAGAAAATTGGACATTCATTCATAATTCGTAAAATAGCATTTCAGAAAACAGATCATACAATACCATTCAGAAAATACTTAAGTTGAACATAACTTTACAGAGTTATTACTCACAGTGGGCTTGGAGACAGACAGACAGAGCAGACCGATCAGACAGGACGCGGCACGTGACCTACACAATACATAATAGATGTACACTTGAAACACACATTCTATTTATACAAAACTTAATTCGTTGGCTCATAGTGTGTTTCTAATCTCTTATCCTCCTTATGGGGTCTTAAACATGGCCTAGGAATGCCTAGGATGGAATGAGGATGCAAGAATGCATTTGGAAAACATTTCATAAAAGTTGCTGAAATAAGGTCCACGCTCGAGCGTGGGTTTCCCCGCTCGAGCGGACATGCAGATAAAGGAGCTCCGCTCGAGCGTGAAATTCCCTGCTCGAGCGGGCTGTAAACTTGGACAAAAGTGCTGGATGCATGATTTTCACGCTCGACGGGCGCTCGATCCCCGCTCGAGCGTGAGACACAAGTCCTCGCTCGAGCGTGCATCCCCCGCTCGAGCGGACTGTAAAACATAAGAAAGTGCTGGGAACACGCATTTCACGCTCGAGCGTCACTTCCTCCGCTCGAGCGTGAGTCCAAAATCTGGAATTTCCCTATTGAACCTCAAGCTCAAACCTTAACTTTTAATGCATCAAATTCGATCCTTTTGGGCTAATTTTCTGGAAAACACTTCAAAACTCATAGTATAACATGTTTCTAAGATCAATTTGCAAAATCAAAGCCCAAAGGTAGTTCAATTAAACACAATTTTCAAAGAAACTTCTGGAACATGATGGATATGTAACATGCATGAATTTAATCGACTTCAAGGCTTCCAATTCATGCTCCTAAGAGCCAATTCTTTCAAAAACAAGATGAAATCATGGACTTCAACCAAAATGTAAACATGCATGCAAGAATTTCCATGAACACAACTTTAAACTTCAAGATATGCACATGCATGCATGATTTAGCTCTAAATTCAACATTTTAAGCCACAACTAGACTTCTATCACTAATATCACCATGGACCATGCTAGAACAACTCAAATACATAAATGAGAGGATGAGTCTTCTACCTTAAGTCTTGAATTATAGGTGAGGAAGCTCAATTTTGCAAATCTTCTACCAATTCCTCAAGTCTCCAAGCCAATTCCCAATGGAAGGTAAGTTTTCTCTTCTCTCACTCTTTCCTACGTTTTTGGTCTCAAAAATGGTTGAGGAAATGTTATGAAGTGTATGCAATTGAGTTCCAAACAATGGTACCTAAGTGGCGCACTAATGGCAATGTCGTAAATAATTGAACTAATGTAATTTAATGCTATTTAATCTAATTTAATCATACCAAATCAAATTTTAATTAAACCTACCATATGAATCCTAATTAGCACATAACACAAGTCAATTTCTATTTCGGACGCCGACAAGGCTTTCAATTTGCAGTTTAAAGTCAAAGACATGAACAGATCATTTTATGGAAAACAGATAAAAACACGTAAATGATGCAATACACATGCAAATAAATCCCAAATCCATCCTAATCTTCTACAAGGCATAATTAAGTGTGAATTAACATTAATTACAGGTCGGGGTCATTACAGTCTTCCCCTCTTAAAAGAGTTTGGTCCTCCAAAAAGAGTTTGGTCCTCCAAACTCGAATTACCTTCATTCTGAATCAACATTGGGTCCAATGGGAATAAATCTGGATATCTTTTCATCATGTCTTCCTCGGTTTCCCAAGTTGCATAGGTTTCTCCGTGGTTTTGCCAGTCAACTTTTACTAGTGGTATTTCTTTATTTCTCAGCCTTTTGACCCTCCGATTCACAATCTGGATAGGTCTTTCCTCGTAGGTGTAATCATCTTTCAAAAGCACATGTGTTGGCTCAATGACGTGGAGTGGATCTCTCAAATATTCTCAAAGCATCGATACATGAAATACATTGTGCATATGCTCCATTACCGGTGGTAAAGCTACCCGGTATGATACTGGATTGATCTTTTCGAGGACTTCATAAGGTCCAACATATCTTGGCGCCAACTTGCCCTTAACACCAAACCGAGTTTGACCCTTCATCGGGGTCACCTTTATGAACACATGGTCCCCAACTTCAAATCAATTTCTAATTCGAACGCCGATAAGGCTTTCAATTTGCAGTTTAAAGTCAAAGACATGAACAGATCATTTTATGGCAAACAGATAAAAACACGTAAATGATGCAATACACATGCAAATAAATCCCAAATCCATCCTAATCTTCTACAAGGCATAATTAAGTGCGAATTAACATTAATTAGAGGTCGGGGTCATTACAAGATGACCCCGCTTATACAGTTTACCCCCGCAGACGATGAATTGAGAAGCCATTCTTCGTATCGCCCTCTTATCTTTGGTATTTGCCCCTGGTGGATAAGCTTCCTTTTCCAAGAAGTTCCATATGTTATAATACTAGGGGTTCTAATCTTGTACTTCGTCTATGGCAGCAATCAGCTTGTAGGCCGGCACGAATTTCTGTTCAATGATAATCAGATGCATCCGGACTCCAAAAGGGATGTCTATCACAGAAGATAGAGTTGCTAATGAATCAGCGAACATGTTGTTCTCTCTTAACAGATGAGCGAAGTTTAGTTTCTCAAACCGAGGAATCAGCACGTCCAAGGTCTGGTGAGAGATTTTCATCTTTTCTTCTTTAACTTTCCAATCTCCTTTAGCTTAAAATACAACATGGTTCGAGTTCCCGATGACATCCAACCGTTTTGCTCCTAGTTCCAGGGCGGCTTCAAGTCCAGCAATACATGCCTCATACTTTGCCTCATTGTTTGATACTTTGAAACGGAGTTTGAATGCTAAAGGTACACGGGAATTGTTGGGTACTATCAGCAACACCCTTATCCCGTACCCGTGTTGGTTTGACGCTCCGTCAAAGTACATAGTCCAGGTTTCTTCTTTAACATGAAGAATGGCTTCATCTGGGAACAGATATTCAACTACTTCATCTCCCTCTACCGGGTGATCGGCTAGGAACTCCGCTACCGCTCTCCCTTTCACTGACTTGCGCGTCATGTACTTTAGATCAAATTCGGAGAGAAGAAGCAACCAACGAGCTAGCCTACCCGTAAGTACCGGTTTCTTGAAGAGATATTTGATGGGATCTAATCTCGAAACCAGTATTACAGAGTGAGTTAACAGGTAATGCCTCAATTTCCTGGTAGCCCATACCAAGGCCAGGCAAGCCTTCTCCATCGGAGTGTAGCAAGTCTCGTAATCTAGCATTTTCTTGTTCAGGTAGTAGATAGCCTTCTCCACCTTATCCTCAGATTCCTGCGCAAGCATACAACCCATCGTCGTTTCGGTCACTGATAGGTACAGGCTCCGGCGGTGACAACACAGGTGGGTTCTGTAGATATTGTTTGATCTGCTCGAAAGCAACTTGGCATCAGTCATCCCACTGGAACTTGTTTCCTTTCTTTAGGAGACCAAACAGTGGTGCACAAGTCAACGTTTATTTTGCAATAAACCGTCTTATGAATTGCACTTTACCCAGAAAGCCTCGCACCTCCTTTTTAGTCCTCAGTGGTGGCATTTCTAAGATGGCCTTGATTTTGGAAGGATCGACCTCGATACCAATCATGTCGTCCACGTACACCTCAACCTCTTTGTGGATCATATCGTGTAGGATCGTGGTTGCAGCCTGTTGATATGTAGCCCCAGCATTCTTCAAACTGAACGGCGTCACCCTATAACAGTAAGTTCCCCACGGGGTAGTGAAAGCAATTTTCTCCCTGTCTTCGGGTGCCATCAAAATCTGGTTGTAGCTTGAAAACCTATCCATGAATGAGAGCAGCGCATGCCCAGCTGTGAAGTCCACTAATTCGTCGATATGTGGCAGAGGGAAGTCGTCCTTCAGACTGGCTTTGTTCAGATCCCTGAAGTCCACACATACCCAAATTCTACCGTTCTTTTTCGGCACCGGAACTATATTGGCCAACCAAGTTAGATACTCAGATACTAACAGGAACCCTGCGTCGATCTGCTTGGTGACCTCTTCTTTGATTTTCAGAACCCAGTTCGGGCGGATCCCTCGAAGCTTCTGCTTAACAGGTCAGGCCTCTAGGTCAAGAGGGATTCGGTGCTGTACAATCTCAGGATCGATTCCAGGCATGTCTTCGTAGGACCACGTAAAAACATCTTTGAAATCTTTTAATAAAGCGACTAAGCGCTCGCGTTCCTCCGAAGACAACGTGGACCCGATCTGGACCAGCCGCGGGTCCTTCTCAGTACCAACATTAATTGAGGTGATTTCATCAACCAAAGGTTTTACAAACCTCTCCTGCTCTTGATCAAGCAAATATTTCAAAACCTGAGGAATTTCGTCCTCGTCGTTTTCATCAAAGTTTTGAAAGTCCTGATTAATGCAATAAACTAAAGGCACAAAAAAGTACTCAGAAGCCACAGCAACACCATTCTCATTAAGAGCATCCAGTTCATCTAATCCTCCGGTTACAACAGACTCAAAGGAAAATGAAAAAAACTACCTGGACAGGATAGTGGCATCCGGGTTGTCACCCGCAGGAATACTGGACTCAAACTCAGAAGAGTTGGAATCTGATTCTGACTCCACAGACTCTGTGGAATCAGATTTCGGCAAATTACCTGACCCGGAACTGCTTGACAAAAAGCCTTCCTCATACTGCCAAATGAGGGAAAGTGCGATGGATGCATCGAGAATGCTAAAAGATGGGCCCACGGCCACTTGATCCCCAATCATGGAAACTGAGAAGTTATCTCCCAAACACTCCGGTACGATCTGAGGATCTGAGAGGAGACAAGCCAGTGCTACCCCTATCTCAATATCTGTACTCTCGGACTCATCCTCCTTGCACTGCTCAGCCTCAGCTGGTGGTTCTGTCTGCTCTTCCGTAACTTCATCCCCAGACAACTGAAGGTCAAAAAAGATCTCGAAACTGGGCAAACGCTGCTTCTCTGAATTCAACCATGGCTCTGGAAAGCCGCAAACGGGAAGTCTTTCCCCTCCCGGACAAAACGTTCGTTTAGGGTTCCCTAGGTAGGTCTGTGCACCAACTCGTAGAGCTTCCCAGCTTGCTTGGCCTTAGCTCTTCCGGCCATTTCCCTTCCTTTCCTGGCCCAATCCTCTTTGGTAGGCAGATAACCTAAACCAAAGGTATATGGGTTGTGTGGCACTTCGGCCAATGTAGCGACGCCCTTCTGGCCACTTCGTCCTAGTCCCATTCCGGGCATGTGTTGAAGCTTGTTCATGAGGTAGACAGACTGCGCATTGACGTATAGTCCCTCATCAACAGCTAGCATATCCTGTACAACCCGAGCCTCAACTAATGTGAATTCTGACAAAAACATATCCTCCACACTGTGCTCAATCTCCAGAACTGATGTAGAAACCTCTGGCAGTGGGTGTATGGACGAGTTCCCAAAAATAATTGCCACCCCCTTCCCATGGGGATACCTCAGCATCTGATGTAAGGTGGAAGAGACAGCTTTCACCTGGTGCAACCAAGGTCGCCCAAGGAATAGATTAAAGATGGCTGGAACAACCAAGACATGGAACTCAATGTCATGACGCCCTAGGCCAATCTTAGTCTTGATCCGTATGGTCCCCATCACCTCTCGACTAGTGTTATCATAGGCCCGTATTACCTGGGCTGTAGGCACAAAATCTGCGGGTTTTAACCCGATAGCATACGTCGTTCTCGACAGACATACATTGATTGCAGATCCAGTGTCGACCAGGACCACCGGTATCCATTTTTCTCTACACTCTACAGAGATATACAATGGCTTGTTATGATCGGAGCCCTCAAACGGTAGTTCCTTGTCGCTGAAGGTCAAGGTCGGGGAAGCTCCACCCAGGAAAACCAACCCTACCAACTGCTCGGGCATTGTGTCAATTGAAAGCTTAGCCCTGTTCATGGCTGTAAGGACGGCCTATCTATGCACCCTCGAGCCCATAAGTAGTCCCTAGATGGAGATGTCTGCTTGAATTTTCTTTAGCTGTTTAAGCACAACTTCCTCCTCTAGCAGTTTTTGTTTCTGCCTCTCTGCTTCTTTGTCCTTCTCGGACGCCTCTGGCTGGTCCAAATGTGGGGGCTTGAAGTACTGCCCACTTCGGGTCATATGGTCGACCTCCTCAATATACCAGGTGTCATCCAGTTGGTTCTACCTCCAGTCCTCGTCAGTGTGGGCAAGACGTAAGTCATCGTCTTCCCATCACATCCCATCGGCCATCGACAGATAGCTATCCGGTTCCGCTGTAGCTGTTCCTGTATTTTAAACACACTCGGCCACCTCAGGTGCCTTGGCTTTTCTAGCCCTGTTGTCATTCTCGATCATTTCTTGTTCAAGCTGCTTCAATGCAGCCTCCTGCTCCGTGTGTGCTGTAGACAAATTGCCCAAATTCTGAGCAAAATTCTTTGCACCAGTGCTCTCCGGCAATTCTTCTTGATTCTCAGCCATTTCGGCCACTGTAGATGTTCTCGTTTCTGACGGTCCCTATTCTGACTGAGGCACCTCAACAACATCCTGCTCGTCACTGAGCCACCCGGTGGTATCTGCTGATCTATTCAAGCCAAACCAACTGATGCTCACATCCCCCAGATCCTACTCGTTAAAGAACTGTAGATTAGCAATGTCCTCCTCCAACTCTGCCAAATCATCCAACCCCTGACTAGGTCTATCCTCCCGGACCACATTGATCTCCGTCCCGGTTGGCAACTCTACCCTCGGCTTAGCCTGACTGGTTGACACAATATAACCACACGGGTTATATGTTTCCTCGGTAAAGCTCCCAGATCCCTCAGGCTCTGAATCAACATTCCCACTCTCCTCCAAAGTCACCCTTGTTCTGTATTCGATAGTCACCACCACTAGCTCGGGCTGGGTTAGGGAGGTGCTCAACATGCACAAGTCCATGCTGTCCGGGATGAACACCTCAAGCTTAGGTAGGTAGGAGGGTGTGATGTATGTGCTAGGGTCATACGGGATGGCCGTGGTTTGGATCAGGTTGATTTGCTTGGGTGGTGGAGCTCGGTTATGGGAAGGGACTGGGTTAGTAGTGACATTTGGTTTTTTAGGAGGTGCAATCACCTTGTTGTCAATAGGATCCTGGATCTCATGACGCAGTCTGTAGCAGAAGTCGGTATCATGACCGTGCTGTTGGTGAAAGGCGCAATATTTGGCCAGGTTATGAGAAGAAGGAAGTTTGTCTGGTAATGGCCGCAGCTCCAGGGGCTTCAGATGCCCCTTTCTGATTAAAACCCCTAGGGCCTTGGACAAAGGCATATACAGCGGGGTAAAAGTCCTCTGGCCCTGAGGTGGGTATTTTGCTGGTTGAGGGGTGGTACTAGATGTGCTGGTGAAGGGTGTGGCTGTTTTTGGTGTGGTGGTGGTGACCATGCCCACGTCAGAAGTCCTTGCGGCTACAGCACTACTCGTACCTGCATTCGAACCGCGGGTAAACGCCCTCTTAGGCTGCTCTCTCTCGTGGTCAATCTGACCCTGCTTTATGGCATCCTCAATCTGTACCCCAATCTCGTGTAAGTCAGCAAAGGTGGGAAGGGGTAAGACGATCATTTTCTGCATGAGCTTGGGTTGAAGGTTGCGCACAACCATTCTTATCTAATCTTTCTCAAGCGGCCGAGTTGTCATCATGGAGGCCTTGGCCCTCCATCGAGTGACAAAGTCAGAAAAGCCTTCCTTCAACTCCTATCGGATAGTCTCAAGATCACGAGTTGTGACCTCGATCTGGGTGTTGTATGAATATTGGGCGACAAAGACCTCAGCCATCTCCTCCCAACTTCTTTTCACTGAGTCCTCCAACTTGGCGTACCAGATGGTCGCGATACCCGACAAGGTCCGACCAAAAAGGGAGAGCTTCTGTAATCTTGTCAAGCCCATCGGGTGCAAAACAACTAAAAACAACCTCAGGTGGACCATGGGATCTCCTGACCTGTCAAAATGGTCGATATGAGACATCTTGAACCTGTCCGGCAAGGTCACTGCCGAATCAGTGTATCCATCTTCTATGTCCGGGATTGAGTTGACTCCCTAGGCTCGCTTAAATAGCTTCTCGAGCTTACTAACTTTCAGCACAGTTGGACCCACCTCGAATTCGAACGGTGTGTCCACAGGATTAGCCGGTGCTTTAGACATCTAAGGTGGGATTGGTAGTGGGACTGGCCCTGTCCGAACGTCCGTATTTTCCTTGACGTGAGCCGCCTCCCCGAGTGTTGGAACCATAGGTGGGGGTGGGGGTGGATGCGAAGCAAACGCTCCGGCTTGTTGGGGTTGCTGCTGCTGCTGAAGTCTAGCAATTAGTTCTACTTGTTGAGCCATAACTTTGCCTGACGGGCGGTAACTTCTGCCTGGCGAGCAGCATCCCGCTGCATGGCCTATATGGTCTCTTGGAGTTGACGCATCATGTCCTCCATATTAACTAAAAACTGCTGATCTGACTGAATAGGTGTGTATCCCCTCTCTGAGGTGGAAGCAGATATCTCAGCCCAACTGCGCACAGGTGAGGTGGATAATGATCGCTGATCTGGTAACTGCTGTACTGACGACCTGTGCCTAACTGACCTCCGTCTAGTAACCGGGGGTAGCGAAATGAACACTGGTTGTCCACCAATTAGATCCTCAGATCGTGAAAGTCTCATTCCTCTGGTCCAGAGTGCTCAGGGGGAATCTGCTTTTTCAGAAGCAATGATGCAATACTACCTTGCAAAAAGATAAATAAAGCAAAAATAAGGAAACAAACAAGCAGAAAAACGAACGGCATTGGCTTAGATAAAGACAACACAGTTGATATCATAAGCTGAACAAACTGTTCTCAAACACTGATCTCTGCCCCCCAAATCACTGCCTCAAATCTGATACCCGTAAATACTGATGTCCTCAAACTGATACCCAGACTTGCAACTGATACATACAACTTGTAGAGACGCATTCTAACAGCACCTATCAAGCAAGTAAGAGCCAAAACACCCCTATGGTGGGGCAGGGTTTCCCTGTCCTATTTTGTCAGGAGCTAGGATTTCACTACGCACGCAGCGGTTTCAAACAACCTACATTCGGGTAAGCAACCTGTCCTAGTTTGGAATGGTCTCTATGGCTTCCGATATGCAACTAGGTCGAATGGTCAAGAAGGGTGCCTTAGCAAAACCGAGGTTTGTGTTCCCATTATGGCAGAGCCCGTAACCGGTCAACCTTATGGCACGCTTTTCCAAGCAAGCCTCCGGCAAACCATTAAGGAATAGCAGATGGCAAACACTGTGACTTAAGCGCACCAATGCAAATGCAATGCAAACAAACACATAAGTGTAGACAAAACAACATATCATGAGTTTAAGTCAAGTTCTGTAAATCCCCAGCAGAGTCGCCAGAAACTATAGACCGCCCTGAACTCTCTCCGCGCGCCCCCCTTTCGGAGAGGGCGCGAATTGGGTTCTAGCTACTACAGTTCGGACTCCTATCACGGTTCTGAATCTAATCTCACAAAGTACAATGTAAGACTGATAAATCACTAAAGAGTCTAAATCCGGCAAATCATTTTGGAAAAATTGATTTTAATCAAAAAGCGCCAAATATGGACTGCTTTGCCAAATTTCAGAGTCGCCACCTAAATATTTATTTTTGAAAAATTTAGGAAACCCTGACTCGTGCCTAAGGCCACATGTCCGTCATCACCAAAGTTGCCTCGGCTTGGGAACTTGGGTACGAGGGGGGAAGGTCATGAAATGAGCATCCCCGCTCGCCCGATCAAAGGATCGGCCTCTACTAAACATGATATGTTATTTTTGAAAACACATGTGTTCTTGTTCCGGTTTGTTAGCTAACCTTACTATGTGATGCGCACAACATACACGTATAGACTAAATCGCTCGATTTGGAACAAAACATCTCATGTTTGTTTTTCGAAATGGTTTGAAGATGCTACTTGCAAGTAGGCTAAAACACGGATTTTCCACCAAACAAGGTGGGCTTAAAACATGATGATTTGCCACTCCAAGTGGGCTTAAAACTCACATTTTGATGAATTGTTCCAATTCAAGTAATGAAGCCTTCATGCACAGGCATTCATGCAGTTAATCATTTAAGCACATAGCCTCATGGCAAGCATGCTATCATGGTAGTTACTTACACACATGCAAGGATGCTAAAGCGTAAACACTTACGGTGTACTCCCAGCCAAAACAGAAGCTAATTAGAAATCAATGCATGATCCTAACTATGTTAAGTGCCTAATGCAACACATGCAAAAATGCAACTAAAATAGGCTCGGTTATCTAAGATGGCATATGAATGCAACACTTGATAACATGCTTTGAAACACGTATTCAAGTAAATGTATTGAAATACGATGCAGTTTGAATGATGCGCCGAGCCCGGTGCATGTAAGACAAATGAATGATGCACGCATGCAAGCATAAGGTATGCTAATTGAAAAATGCCCTAAAACTAACCATCGAAAGTGGTTAAGTAAAAGGGAGAAAGAAGTGGGGTTGGAAGACATGCACACACACGCACACCCTTATTACAACATTGTGCCCTCTCGCAGGAGGGTCCGAATAAAAGCTAAGCTAATCTAAGCTAAGCTAAGCTAATTAAGCTAATTAATCTAATTAAGCTAATTAGACTAATTATTACACAACCAAATAAAGAAATAGCTAAGCTAAGCTACTTAATTATTACAACACTTAATTAATTAACAAACTAATTAATTAAATTACAAAACCATGCTAACTAACAAGTAAAGCATTAAACTACAAATTACACTGCCTCAGCTCTGTTTGAAGAAGTTGAACATGCATGCTCTCGATTGCCGCCTCGAAACACCTCCCGGTTTGCCCTTTAGAGGCTCTGTTTGCAGGGTGTCCTTAAGAGCTCTCTGCTGAAACTTACCAAATCCATGCTGGGGAGTGCACCAGTGCCCTGCCAGCCATGAGGAGCTGCTGCCGGCCACCTGCTGGTGCCGGCCAACAATGCAAAGGTGCCGGCCATTAGTGTGCTGTGACACTAAACTGCAACAGAGCACAAAACAGAGGAAATGGAGGGTCTCCCAAGGGTATGTGTGTACCATGCCCCTCCTTATCACCTCAAAACATCAAAGGAGTTGCATAATTGAATCCAAGACCATCAACTAAGCACTTTGAATGCATGATGGTCTAAGACCCAACTTGTACACATTCAGTAAATGCACAACAAACAAGACACTAAGACCACGACCTTATCATGAGTGATCAAAGACAATGGAGACAAAGAGAATTGGCTCATTTTCATCACTTCAAGTGTGAAATGAACCAATTCATCTTGTGTTCAATATAACGTCCGATTGGACTCCATGCAATGCAAACAACATGCTTATCTTGGCATGTTTTACTTGGTTGATTTTGTTTACACATTTTAGATTACCAATCAATTCCTTAATCGGTTGGTCCAATTATGAAAGTCCTCTAATGGGAAAGATGGCAGACATTGCAATGTTAAAGTTGCATGCCCAAGACTCTATCATGTAAGCAATGCATGCAAGACATGTTAAGGGCCCAAAGCACTAAGGCTAGTGAAGAGCATCATACAAGAGGCATGCAATACATAGCCTAAACAACCACACCAGCTCTGGACAGAGCTTAATCATGCCAAAACAGAGGCCAAAACATGCTAAAATTGAAGCTCAAAGGACTAGACAAACATGCATACATGTTAGGCCACAAACAAGGCACAATGCACAACCCTCAAAAGCAATGAAGGAGTGAAATGTGTAAGATTATGACTACACTACATACATTGAAATTACATGCTAAATGGTGCCATACCATCCAAACATCACATGCATAACATGTTAAAAGCCTCAAAACTCAAAGCCAGTCAATGCCCTTTACACTACAACCATACTAAGCAATGCTCAAATGACCTTGACCATTCAAAATAGACCTAAGGAAGGTCAAAACAGTAGCAAAAACATGCTAGAATTGCAGCATAGATGGCAAGAAAGATATGCTCTTTTATTGGCTCACAAACAAGGCATGAGGCTTAACTTCTCAAAAGCATTGAAAGAGTGATACTTATGAGAATATGACAGTGATATATGCTCTAAAATCACATATTAAATGATGCCAAATCATGCAAACAACTCAAGCAAAGCATATTAGAGGACTCATAACACAAAGCTATTAAAGCCTATCATGCTATACTATACAAAACAAGCCTCATATGACCAAGACCACCAAAAATAGAGTTCAATCATGCCAAAACATGCTGGAGTGTAGCCAAAATAAGCTAGAATAATAGTCCAAAATAGCAAGCATATTAAGCTAGTAAGCAAGATTTACACTACAAGTGTAAGGAGCATGCAAGAAGTGGCCAAGCCAACCATAAACAGAGCCAAAACATGTTAAAAAAAGTCACAAAAACATGCTTAGATCAAGTCAAGAGATGGTAGAAAAGCATGCTCAAGCATGAGGCCATCAACACAAGCAAGCAAGACAAGAGGAGAGAGGACCACCCCCTCCCATTTGGGACCTCAAAACCACCTTTCCACCACTGAAATTCCTCTAGAATTCAGTGGTAAAAGGCCAGAGAGAGATAGTTCCAAAGGCTTTAAAGGATGGCCCAAAAGCTTAGCAAATAAGGCATACAAGGGGGTGAAACACCCCCAACTCCCACAGGGCCTCAAACAACCATTTTTAACACAAAAATAGAGCTTTTTGTAGTTAAAAACCAAGCCTAAAACAACATGCAAAGGTGGCTAATATGGTATACAAAAATAGGCTTAAAAGAGGGAATTTGCTCACCCTTGAAGCACAGCAGTAAGAGGACAACTTCTGAGCCAAAAACCAGCTTTTTGAACTCCAAACAAACCTTCAAGGACCTCAGCTTAGTGGTGTTTGACTAGGTCTTTTTTTGCAAAAATGTGAAGAAAACACACTTCTAAGCACTGGAGCATTCTGTCGCGAAAGTCAGACGCTCGACGAGCAATCAAACTTGTTGCTGGATGAACCTACAAGAACACCCAAGTCTTGAGGACGGTCAAACATGGGGTGTCTTCAGGAAGCAATGCTCAATCCTAGAACACCACTTTGGCTTGTTTCTCAAGTCCTCTAGGCCTATAAATACTACCCATATCCCCCTCTTTCAAGGGGTTGATCTTTTGAGCAAATTTGTGAACGTTTTGAGTGAAATACCCTTGCCTCTTCTCACCCTAAGCCCTAGCTCTTAAAATACACATTCCCACAACAACTCTGACAACTAAAAAAATCATCTAAAGCTTGAAGAAGTTGAACATAATCAGAACCTAAGCCTGACAGAAGCAATTAAGTATGTTCTTACATATTTGCTTTGTGTTCTTCAGTTTGTTTCAAACCAGCCAGTAAGTGCACTATTTCTGTTGTTTTTAAATATGATTTAAGCATGTTCTTATTATTAGATCTTGGTTAGGGTGTTAGTAATCATGAACCATCATCTAGGTTAGCAATCTTGCTTGTTTTTTGCTTCTTCTTCTTCTTTTTTTTTTTTTTTTTTTTTGTGTGCATGTTTTAGTTAGTTGTCTACTTGCTGCATGTTTATGCTAGCTTATTCATCATATTAACATGCATATAGCTCAGTTTAATCAACATGTAATATTCAACATATTTATTTTTATGTGTTAGTTGCCTTGTTTGCACTGAATCATGTTAATAACAATTAAATCGGGCTTAGGTTTGCATTATGTGTGTAGAGTAGCATTTTTAGGGCACATGTATATTATTTTCATCATATCATGCATGGTAAGACACTTGCAAAGGAATCTGGGTCAGTTTCCTTGTCCTTCGTAGCATGTGCTTGATTATTGCATTCTTTTCCAACAAATCAAGTTATGTGCCCTTTTGCGCAAAATTTGATGTTTTGAATGCCTTTTAAAATATTATTTATTTTAGATTGAATTTATGGACATGATTTATTAATTATTATTATTTTTTTGTGTGTGTGTGTGTGTATAGAAAATCATCATTTTAATGGAAAACACGGTTTTACTCTTTGTATCTAAAATAAATAGTATTTATTTTATTTAAATCACCTAATTTTAGGATTAGTAAAGGTTTTGGGGTGAATAATGGATCTGGCATGAAATAATTAATCATTAAACTCATGAAATAGAATACTAGTACAAGCCAATCTTCAGATTGAGCAAAAGAGGGTGCATCATTCAATGACCTTCATCTTTTGTGCCTTAGTTCCCGAACCAGAGATTCTCTGGTTGTGACGGATCAGGTCTTTTACTTAGTTTTCATTGTTAAAGGTTTCTTAATTCCCCTTAAAATTAAATGGCGCCTCTATCATTGTGAGAAAGCGAGTTGATACAATATAATGTGGAAACGAGACTTATACCCAAAAAGAGATGATGTCCACAATTGGCAACTCTGTTGGAGATTTAAGAGAACTTGACTTGAAAATTTCTATTTTATAATATTAGTGTTTTAATTGTTTAATTCCATTGCATCATAGTGGGCTAAGAAAAAATCTAGTTTATTACTTAATGTCCCTGATGGCTTGCCACTCACGAGCCATATTAATATCACAAGAAAATGTCAGATTTTGACTATTAGTACCATCTAATTGTCCCCTTGTACATCTAAGGTGGCACGAGAGGTAAATTGATAATCATAGCTTATGTACACTTAGACTAAACCTACCATTTACATATGGAAAGTTTTAGGACCTTTCAAAATAGGACAGGAAACTTCCCTATTCAAGATTACATTGTTGCCATTTTGCATGATTTAGTAAATCCCTAGATCTACATTCCAAATTAGGATAGGGCAACCCTAACCCACGTAGGCATGAATGCAAATTATGTTCTTATATGGCATCTTGTCATGAATGGAAAGACAGTGATATGATTCTACAAATTAGTACTCAATTGGGCAGTTATGTAATTATGCAAATTCGGGGTCAAATGGTTTGGGTAGTGTTGTGATTATGCAAATTAGTGGTAGATTAGGAAATAGTTTCCTAATCAACGGTTTTGAGTTGAGTTGTAATTCTACCATAGTGATCAATTGAGAAATAATCACCTCTTAATATGGAATTTAAGTAGAATCCTAATTCTATGAGAAAGTGACAAGATATAGTTTCCTAAAATATTTTATTTGAGTAGATTTTGAAATTTATGAAAAGATTTTGATTGGACAATAATCTCTATGTTACTAGAAGGCAAATCAAGAGGGGTGGTGAATTGGGTTTATAAATAAATTGCTAAATTAAAAAAATTAACCTAACAAATAAATAAATGGAAACACGAAACAATATAAATGAGAATAATAAAAATGAAATGAGCAAAGGGAAGAGAAAGCAAACTCAGCAATTTATAATGGTTTGGCCTAATCCAAACATGCATCCACTCCCCAAATATCCTCTGCGGGGAATTTCTCCATTATTCTTCAAATAGTACGGGTGCTAGTGAACCTTCACAACAAGTGACCAAATCTGATCAATCCGACTAGTTTAGAATCCTGTGCCTAGTCACACTTAACCCATGTGATTTTATCCCAAAAAAACCACTCACAAAAATATCATTCTTTTTACAAGAATAAGAATAAGGGATGGAAAATTCTTTTACAATAAAAGCTCAAATTCTCAATAAATTTTCTCTCAAAATAAATTATAACTCAATGAAAATGCACCACACAATAAGTTAAGAACTCCTGAATATCACTCAAAATTTTCACCACTTCTATGTCTTTTCTTTTCTCCACAAAACTTCTTTTATAGCCATAGAAAAAACTAGCCGTTTGTTGACACCCCATTTTTTACTGCCCTTAAGACTTGGGCGCCACCAATTGATCAATGATTAATTTATACGCTTGTCAAACGTGCGATTTCCTCAGTAGAAAGACTCAATTTTGAGCCTCAAAAGCCTACAAGCTTTACACCATTTTTGGACCAAAACAATTGTTTTTCCAAAGCCTGACCACCTAAAGGCCTGCAGGCCACTTGGTGGCCAGCCAGCCAGAAATGAGTGTACGGCCATCCCCTTAGTGGCTGGCCGACCACTTGTGTCAAGAAAACCAGATATTTTTGTCAGCTGTGCTAGTTGTCTCCACAGGTGCATGCACTGCACCAGCTGTATGTATACTGATATTTTCGAAAGCCTAACATATTTTTCTATATATACTTGACCCCCTCTCATAAAATTAGGTTAGAAAATTTTGGAGAAGGAAAATTCTTGAGGAAATATATCTCTCTCCCTTGCAACCTATACACATCTTACCTAGACTTCCTAAACCAGATTTTTAGGGCTCTTTGCTGAGGTTGTTGAGCTTACACATTAGCTCTTGAGGGTGTGAAGTTGTTGGTTTATAATACAAAGGGACACTCATCTTCAAGAGGTATAACTCCTAGCTCTTTTGCACAAATTCTTTCCTATCTTTTCTCACTATTTTTGGACTATTTTGCAACTGTGTTTATGGGCTGAAACTTGTGGTTACAAGCTACCCAAGGTAGAGGGGCTAATCACCCTTCTTTGTACCTTGTATTCTAAGCTCTTGCCCTTGTGTTTTCCATCTTTTCATCAACTTTTTTGAGTTTTTTACCACTAAATTTTAGAGGTTTTTAGAGGCTAAAAATGTGATTTTGAAATCCCAAAAATGGACCCCTCTTTTGGCTTTGTTTGCTAGCTTAATTGCTCCATTATTTTAGCTTCTTTTTTTTTATAGCTATTTTGACCTTAATTTCAGTACTGTTTTGAGCTAATTTAGGACTGTTTTTATGTGTTAGTTTCATTTATGCATTGTATAGCATGCTTGTAGTGTAATGGTCCACATAGGTTTGGTGTTTTAGGCATTAAACACCAACCTATTTGAGTTGATAGCATTTATTTAGTGCTTTCCATACTTGTGTTCATCTCTAATTACATCTGCAACCTCCCTCTTTTCTTGGCTTTTTCTTTTCTTTGAGAGTTGTTTCACATGAGTATTGTTTAAGCTTGAGATAGAGATTCTTGTGCTTAATGGTTTAATCTCTTTGGAGGTTCGTTACCAAAGGCATGGCATCTCTCTCATGCCCAAAACAACCCTTTGTTTAACACTTCTCTCCATTAGTGGATTTAACTATCATTTTTGGACTAAAATGAATAATGAATGGAAAGGTAAGTAAAAGAGGTAACAAAATTGGAATAAAATGGACCAAGATAATAACATCAATTTGGGTTCAATCGAACGTTAATTGAACCCATTGAGTCTTGAATCATTTCAGACTTGCTAGTGACGAAAATGGTTCAAGATTCAAGGTCAACCACTTCCCTTGATCTATTCCATGATAGGAAGGAGGTTCATGAGTCTTTTCTTTTCATTTATCAAAATTGTATCCCTTGATTCATAAGTTATCATGCAATGAATTTGCATCAATTAATGGTTTGCGACTCAAGCCTACCCCTCCTTTGATTTGTTTGATGATAAGGGGACATAGGGTGAACAAACATCCCCTGAAAATACTCTGTTTGTGCTCTGTTTCTTGTCTGTTGCAGCAGGGTAGTACCAAACATTAGTGGTCGGCCAGCCACTTTTAATGTATGGCCGACCACTTTTTCTCCTCGGCCGGCCACTTCTTTTCAGCCAGGTAGTGTCTTTTTTCTCTAGAACAGAGTAGAGGCGGAGGCAAAAATAGCTCAATTTTCTAACTGTGCAACAGAAGCATTCTAGAAACAGAAAAGAGTACATTTTTGGGTGGAAATCAGCCTTCTTGCATAAGCCCTCCCTCATCTCTCGAGGCCCGTTAATTTATGTTTATGATTAATATATTTCATTTGGTTTGTAAAAGCTAGTTAATTAGCTTAAATTAGCTAAGACATTCATTCAGACCCTCCTATGCGAGGGCAAATTGTAATAATTTGTGTATGTCTTCCAACCCCTGTTCTTTCTCTCTTTTATTTACCCGCTTATGATGGACTGCATGTAGCATCATGTTTCCTTAGCATTTTCCATGTTTGTATCCATGTATCTTGCATACATTTAGGGTTTGGTTCATCATACTAACCAATGTCAAATTCAAATTCTTACTCGAATACATGAGTTATCATGTCTCGAATTGGATCATATACCATGCTAGTAGCCGAGCCTATTAAATTGCATGATTGTATGAGTCATGTTGCATCATTAGGATCATGCATTTTTCCTAACTATATTATTTCTTTTGGCTTGCCTTGGAGTACTAGGTGAGCATTTATTGCTTTAGCATATCAAATGTGTGTGATTGTTGCCATGTCAGGCATGATTACCATGATGCTAAGTGCTTAAGTGATATACCTGTTTTGGATGCCTGTGGATGAAGGCTAATTGCTTAAGTTGGGATAACTTGATGAATGTACATATGAGATCACTTTTTCAAGTGGTACATATTCAAACACCTTTCAAAACACACATGAAATCAAAGTGTTCCAACTTTTGCAAATTAGTCTATACTTGTTTGAGTCACACAATTAGCCTAAATAAATCAGAACAAGAGCATATAATGTAAATAAGAATCACATCATGACTAGTAGAGGCCAATCTTTGATCGGGCGAGTGGGGTGCTCAATTCATGACCTTCCCCTCTCGTACCTAAGTTCCCGAGCCGAGACACTTTGGTAATGATGGATAAGTGGCCTTTGACACGAGTCTCGGGTTTCCTAAATTTCCCAAAAACGTTTAGGTGGCGACTCTGTAATCTGGCAAAGCAGTCCATTTTTGACATTTTGATTCAAAATTGATTTTCCAAAAGAAGTGCCGGATTTGGACTTATTTGCGTTTATCTATTTCACATTGCACTTATGGGATCAGATTCAGAACCACGTGAGTCTGAACTATAGGGCTAGTTGTATCCGAAAGAAGCACGAAAAGCAAGCTACACCATTGCAAAGGGATCCTAGGTATGCTCCTCTTTCCTTCTATTTTTCTTCCATTTGAATTCATTAGCCTTTTGGACTTGCATCATTCTTTCCAAGAAACACTTCAATTCAAACAAAGGAAGAAAATGAATAAGAAATGGTATGGAAATTCTCTATATTATTGACTTTGAGGAGATATGGAAGTTCCATTTTCTAAAACAATAATGACAAGTAATATGTGGGCTATTAGATGAGCAAGCTTTAACAAAGAAATTTTTATAAAAAGTATGTTTCTTGTGAGGTTTGTATCCAATATCCGCTTTGTCAAAAACACATCTTTGATTTCCAAGTAATTGATTTAAATTTTCTTTTCCTTGTGTGAATTTAAAATTATTTTATTGAAATCTTCAATATTTTCTTTTAAAGAATTATTTTCAATTTTCAAATCATTTAAAGAATTTTTCAAATAATCATTTTCCTTTTTCAAACTTTCATTTTCATTGACAAGCAAAGCATTTGATTTTTTAACAGTAGAATTTTTTGAAATTATATTTTGAAAATCTTCATGAAGTTCCTCAACAATATCTAGCAATTCTTCATAGGAAACAATGCCACTTCCGAGTCGCTTGATTTGTAATCTGAGCTATTGTAGTCACTTTCTCCCCATGCTGCCATAGTTCTTCTTTTGCTCTTTTTCTTTTCCTTCATCTTCTTTTGGTTGGGACATCATATTTAATGTAACTCGGTTTCTTACACTCATAACAGATTATTTGGTCTTTCTTTTCTTCATCTTTATTGAATGATTTTTTTGTGAAATCTGTTTTAAATTATTTATCTCTTTTCAATAAATTTTTAAATTTTTTAGTAACCATGGCAATGTCACCATCTTCATCACTTGAGTTGTTGTCGTCTTTATCTTTTTCTTGAGTTGATATTTTGAATGCAATTCCTTTCTTCTTCTTGCCATTGTCATTGTCACCATCATCGGTCTTCATCAAAATCTCATGGGTCATTAATGACCCAAGAAGTTCATCTAAACCGAGTGTGTTGAGATCCTTGGCTTTCTAAATTGACGTCACTTTCAATTCCCAATCCTTTGGTAAGCACTTGAGAATTTTTCTTACCATTTCATTGTTATTATATACTTTACCAAGATTTTTCGAAGAATTTGTAATATCAGTAAATCTGGTAAACATTTAAGAAATAGATTCATCAGATTTCATTTTGAACAATTCATAATTATGAACAAGCATACTAATATGTGACTCCTTAACTTGTTTGTGCCTTCATGCATGACTTCTAATTTATCTCAAATTTCTTTAGCAGCGTCACATGCAAAAATTTTATTAAATTCATTAGGATCAAGTGCACAATATAATATACAGAAATGTTATGAACCCTAAATAATCTACCAAATGATTTACAAATCTCTCACTATAGTATGGGACCCACACAAACCCACGTGTGTGTGGGTCCCACACCCATGTGAGAGGTTTGGTAAAACATTTGGTAGATTATTTGGGGTCCCTAGCATTACTCTATAATATATGTTTAACTTTAGCATTTGCTTGAATACTCTTAATATCATTTTCATCCCATTCATCTTATGTTTGAGGGACTTTCTTTGTATCAAATATTTTGAAAGGAATATTTGGACCATTTTTAATAATTTTCCATAGCGTATAGTTTGTACCTTGAATATATATCATCATTCTACTTTTTCAATAACTATAATTAATTCCAGAAAAATATGGAGGTTGGGAAGGTGAGTGACCAATAATTTGTACTCCTATAATGGTTGCCATTGATAAACTCTAAGACTATTAAGTCAAAAAAATCCTAGAGCCCTTACTCTGATACCAACTGTTATCCAGAAAGCAACCAAAGAGAAGAGGTGAATTGGGTTTATAAATTGTGGGGATATATTTCTTGAGTACCAACACGTGGCAAGGTGACGCCGACGTGTCAGCCGAGGTGCCACGTGTCGTGGTAGTTACGCCGAGGTTATCTCGGAGTTGCCGAGGTTATCTCCGAAGATATCGGAATCCGAGGTAAGCGGATAAAGGACAAGAGTCCTAGATTGAGAGAAGACTTCAGTTTGGGTAAAGATGAAACTCTTAGAGGGTTTATCCTAATCCCACTGGGAGTTCCAGATTAGCAGTGATCCTGAGTCCATTGGAGTTAGGCTCCTATTGGGACTAGGATTGTATTGGCTATAAAAGAGAGGCACCCCCATGGGTCTAAGGTATGTTTTGATACTCAAGCTTGTGAGTTGAATACTTGATTATCTTTGAGAGATATACTGACTTGATCGTCGGAGTGCCCCCGGGTGGAAGAACCACTGCCGGAGCCTTTTCTTTCTGTGCAGGACAGCAGGGTGCCATCTATTCTGCCTGTGTTCTACGGCTGAATCACTAAGGAGGGCAGTGTGATCAGAAAATCACTCACACAATTTGGCGCCGTCTGTGGGAAGTAAAGACGAATAGATGGCCAGTAACGTACAAAAAGAAAAGGTTAGGGACGACGCTCCCGCTGGGAGTGGTAGGCCTATCGACCTTGACATTAAAGGAGACAACCACAACGAAGAAGCCCGTGACCAGGGGCACAGAGGAAAAGACGTCGGCCAGGAGGGCGACACTTCAAAGAAGACAGACCAAGACAGATACTACAACGAAGATAACCTCCAGGTATGGAGGGATAGGTGCCTACGGAGGGATGAGGAAGTAAAAGAATTGGCAGACAAGTTGGCAGACCTGCAGTCGGTCGTCAACTTCATGATGCAAAACAATGTCATGCAGCCACCGTACCTACTGCAGGACACGCCAATTATAGCAATTAATACCCAGAAGGGAGGAAGGAAAACAATTCTCGAAGCACCTCAACACGCCAGGAGCGGAAGGCACTCTCACCCGCCATCCAGGGAAGTCAGCCGAAAGGAGCCGAGACAAGAGAAGTCCCAAGAACGTACCACACGCAGGACCCAGAGCCCAAAGAACATCGGCATGTCCAAAGGCAGGCGCTCTGCTTTGACACAACCCATGGAGAAAGATCAAAACGGGCCCACCATGAGGCCGAAAGCAGTGTGCCGAAAAGACTGAAGTCAAAGATAGCCGAGAGCTCAGGGAGGAGCAAAGAAGACTTGAGAAACTACCTCAAGAGGAAGGAACAGAATGCTGTGAAGTCAGAGTTAATTCACCCGACAAGCCGAGGACACCGTTCTCGGTAGAGCTGGACAAATTTGAGGCATCGACGAGATTCAGCATGCCGCGGTTTCAAATATATGATGGTAAGTCAGACCCTAACTTCCACGTTGGATTATTCTTGAACTCAATGGCATATATACAGGGAACGAGCCGTTGCTCTGCAAAGTGTTCCCCTCATCCTTTGGGGAGATTGCATCAGATTGGTTCCACAAAGCTGCCAAAGGGAAGCGTGAGGACATGGGAAGGCCTGGCCGAGATGTTCATGGCCAGGTTCGTACAACAAAAGCTGCAGCCATTGAGGGTGGACGCATTAATGGCTCTAAAGATCAGCAAGGATGAAGGCCTTAGGGCCTATGCAAAGAGAATATATTAGGAGGTGTTCAATCGAATACCTGAATGTAACCAAGAAGTGGCGGTCGTGTCTTTTAAGAACGGCCTGAAAGATGATTGTTCATTACAGAAATCTTTGGCAAAGACATTGCCAAAAAGCATGGAGGAGCTCATGGCAAGAATCAAGAAGTATGCCAGAGCTGAGGAGGATACATCAGGGAATAAGGAGGTAAAGCAGGAAAAATGGAACGGCTCGCCGAAGCAAGGCCGAAGTAACAACGGATTTAACAAATCGGAGACAGAATTAAGGGGTAAGCAAGCAGTGACGACTGTATTCCGAATTCCCATCCACAAAGTCCTAGATCAAATCGAAATCAGCCCTATTTCAGGGCACCGGCAAAGGCCCCAGGAGAATATATGGGAAGGAACGTTGGTAGGAGCGTTGTGCCTACCACAATGAAGAGGGGCACCTAACTCAGGTTGCAGAGCCCTAAGAGCACACTTGGAGGACTTAGTAAGACAAGGCCATCTGAGGGACCTTGTCGATGAAGCCAGGACAAGAAAGAGCAGGCAAGATTGCCTCAAGCACCAGCAGCCCGCACCCCGCCTCCTCCAACCAACAACCAAGGCAGGGGACCACGGTGGTTAATGTCATCCACTCAAGGGTCAACGAGAACGAAGTCAGAGGAGAGACCCAGAGGGTAAGACACCTACAGCACGTGAACCAGGTCGGACAGAAGAGACATCGGTCTGAAGAAGTGCCAAGGACCGATGATAACTTCACCGAAGCCGACCTAGAGATGGTCCAGCATCCGCATAATGATGCCTTGGTAGTATCCCTCCAGGTTGGGGAATGCCAAGTGAAACGCATCCTGATAGACCAAGGCAGCTCTTGTGACATCATGTATGTTAGATGTTACAAGGAGCTAGGCCTTCACCCAGTGACATGGAAATCCAATGGCCCAATGGTGGCTTCAATGGAACGCCGACGTGGCCACTAGGTGCACAAGCTTGGAAGTACAAGCAGGCACAAAGAAATCAGACAGAATTCATTGTGATTGACACCCCTTCCCATACAACATCATCTTGGGAAGGCCATGGTTGCATGCAATGGGGCAGTTCCCTCAACGTTGCATCAACTATTGCGGTTCCCAACAGAACATGGGATTGAAGAAATCAGAGGAGATCAACTGCAGGTAAAAATTGCTCCATGGAAGCAATGAAACAACCTGCAACATACAAGAACCAGGGAAGGCAGAGATTGAAGATGAGGACATGGAGGTCCTAGATGATGTCGGCAAGGAGCCGGCCGAGAAGAGTGAGGAAACACTGAAGAAAATCTTCGTCCAGGAGGGCGATGAAGAGCGCTTCTTTCTTCTCGGCTCAGGCTTAGCCGAAGAAGAAGAAAAGAGAACTGGAAGCTTTTTTGAGGACAAACATAGAGGTGTTCGCCTGGACACCTATGAAATGCCTGGCATTGACCCGAGGTCACATGTCACAGACTGAACGTCGACAGTCGGCCAAACCTGTAATACAACGAGCTAGAAGACTGACGTTGATGCACGTCGAAGCAGTGGAGGAAGAAGTAGACAGACTACTGGAAGCCAAGGCCATTAGAGAAGTCAATTATCCGACGTGCTATCGAACACTGTGGTGGTAAAGAAGAAAAACGGTAAATGGAGGTCTACGTAGATTTTACAAGCCTGAACAAAGCCTGTCCCAAAGACAGCTTTCCTTTGCCCAAGATTGACCAATTGGTAGATGCCACATCTGGACATGGAAAGATGAGCTTCCTGGACGCTTATAGGGGATACCACCAGATAGCCATGTACCCCCAGACGAGGAGAAAACAGTGTTCATCACCACCCCAAAAGGCCTGTACTGTTACAAGAGTAATGCCCTTTGGGCTGAAAACGCGGAGCAACTTACCAAAGGCTGGTAACCAAGATGTTCAGACACTTGATTGGCCAAACAGTAGAAGTCTACATCGATGACATGGTCGTGAAGACCAAGGAGCCTAAGGGTCATCTTGCCGACCTAAAAGAGGTATTTGAATTCTCAAAACATATCGGCTCTGACTCAACGCATCAAAGTGCGCGTTTGGAGTTGGGTCTGGTAAGTTTCTGGGGTACCTGGTAACAAGAAGGGGCATAGAGGCCAGCCCAGATCAGATCAAGGCCATCGTAGATCTACAGAGCCCACATCGGCAAAACAGGTACAAATGCTACTGGAAGGGCCTGCAGCCCTAAACAGGTTCATAAGCCGAAGCTCAGACAAATGTAAGCCTTTCTTCAACCTTGGTGAAAAAGACCGCGGACTTCCTATGGACTGAGGAATGTGAGGCCGCTTTGGCCGACCTAAAGAAATATCTGACCACGGCCCCAGTCCTCTCAACACCTGAACATGGGGAAGAGCTGTTTTTGTACTTAGCTGTGTCAGAACACGCAGTAAGCGCAGTACTAATTCGAGAAGAAAAAGAAGAACAGAAGGCTGTTTATTATGTAAGTAAAACCTTGGCCGATGCAGAAACAAGGTATCTACCACTAGAGAAATTAATGCTGGCCTTAGTAATGGCCTCAAAGAAGTTGAACCATTACTTTCAGGCGCACAAGATTGTGGTGCTAACAGAGCACCCACTGAAGTCCTTATTGCAACAAGGGACTTAACAGGAAGAAGCAAGATGGGCAGTGGCCTTGGGCCAGTATGACCTGGAGTTCAGGCCCAAACAGCAATTAAGGGCCAAGTCTTGGCCGACTTCGTGACAGAATTCACGCCTGAATCCATCGAACATCGGCTCCGTTGAGCCAAGATGAACGTTGTCCCAGCAAGCAAGGAGAATCCCAGCCTAAGGCAAAAGAGCAAAGGAAGGAAAAACTCAGACCCTGCAGCATCAACATCGGCGACTCCTTCAGACTGTTTGTCGATGGAAGTTCAAACCGACAAGGAGCAGGGGCAGGGGTGCTACTGATATCTCCAGATGGAGAGATAATAGAACAGTCCATTCGTTTGGGGTTCAGGGCCTAAAACAATAAGCGGAATACGAAGCCTTAATTGCAGGGCTTAGCTAAGCTGGCAGCAATAGAAGCAGATGAGGTAATAGTTTTTTGTGATTCACAGCTTATTGTTAACCAGTCAACAGGAGAATTTGCAGCCAGAGACGAAAGGATGTCGGCATATGCAAAAGAGGTCATCAGATTGGCAGCCCTATTTCAAAACTGCCGATTACTCCAAGTAAGCCGAGACGATAACAGCCACACCGATGTGTTGGCCAACCTGGCAAGTTCAATGCATACTGGAAAAACAAGGACAATTATGATTGACTACATGTCGGGCCCGAGCATAGAACCACAGAACACAGAGCAAGAAGCAATGTGTGTGGACATGGGGCCAAGCTGGATGTATGCAATTGTTGCATTCCTGAAAGAAGGAAAGCTGCCAGAAGACCGCAAGGAGGCACACAAAGTCAGATTGAAGTCAACAAGATTCAACCTGACTGCGGACGGACATCTCTATAGAAGATCATTCACTGGACCCCTTTTAAGGTGCGTACACCCTTTACAGGTTGAAGATTTTTTATATGAAATTCATAAAGGAGTTTATGGAAGCCACGCTGGGGGCAGATCACTAGCTCACAGGGCCATTACCTAGGGGTATTAGTGGCCCTACATGCAAAAGGATGCTGAAGCCTACGTGAAGAAGTGTGAACAATGCCAAAGGTTTGCACATTTGATTCATCAGCCAGCTACTAACCTAAACCCAGTATCCAGCCCTTGGCCGTTTGCCCAGTGGGGCATGGATCTTATTGGGCAACTTCCCCAGGCAACTGGGCAGAGAAAATACTTGCTGGTAGTAACAGATTACTTTACGAAGTGGATAGAGGCAGAACCTCTTGCCAAAATCTGAGATGTGGATGTCAAGAACTTTATATGGAGAAACATCATCACCAGATTTGGAATTCCAAGAGCAATAGTTGCCGACAACGGAACATAGTTTGACAGCAAACTCATCAAGAACTTTTACGCGAAATTCAAGATCAAGAATTACTTTTCAACACCAAGTTTTCCCCAAAGTAATGGGCCAGCAGAAGCATCCAACAAAATAATTTTGGATGGAATAAAGAGGAGGCTGCAGGCAGCAAAAGGAAATGGGTAGACGAACTGCCCAACGTACTTTGGGCATATCGGACTACGCGAGAAGATCAACAGGGGAATCCCCCTTTGCCATGGCATGGCACAGAAGCAGTCATTCCTTGGAAGTCGGCATCCCAGGGATCCGAACCCAGGGAGTTGAGAATAGGACTAATGATATACTCTTAGCCCGAGATCTGGATCTTTTAGAAGAATGAAGAGAGAAAGCTGCAATTCAGCTCGCAGTATACCAACAACAGCTTGCCAGAGCTTACAACAAGAAGGTCAATCCAAGAGATTTTCAAGTCGGCGACCTAGTCTTGAGAAAAGTCGTCGGCAACAAGAAGGATCCCAGAGAGGGCAAGCTTGGCCCAAACTGGGAAGGACCCTACAAAATTACTTCGGTATTAGGCAATGGAGCTTATCGGCTTGAAGATAATGAGGGCAAAGCATTGCCTAGACCATGGAACACTTGTAATCTGAAAATTTTCTATCATTAGATGTTCCTTGTTATTTTTTCAAACATTATCAATAAAATCATAGCAGAATTCCTCTACACTGATAAAGATGCGCAATATTATTTCTGAATAATGAGAACCCAAGTGGAACTCAGGTTCACATTGGGGGCAAAGAGAAGGAGAATATGCTTAACACTTGTTGAAATTTGTAGCAATTTACAAGTTGAAGTTAAGCCGAGATTATTCCTTATCTTCACTTGTTGAAATTTGTAGCAATTTACAAGTTGAAGCTAAGCTGATTCCTTATCTTCACTTGTTGAAATTTGTAGCAATTTACAAGTTGAAGTTAAGCCGAGATTATTCCTTATCTTCACTTGTTGAAATTTGTAGCAATTTACAAGTTGAAGTTAAGCTGAGATTATTCCTTATCTTCACTTGTTGAAATTTGTAGCAATTTACAAGTTGAAGTTAAGCTGATTCCTTATCTTCACTTGTTGAAATTTGTAGCAATTTACAAGTTGAAGTTAAGCCGAGATTACTGTTTCCCTTCGCTTGTTGAAATTTGTAGCAATTTACAGGTTGAAGTAAAAGCTAAGTATATTGTTTAAACACTTGTTGAAATTTGTAGCAATTTACTAGTAGATCATTATTTAGCACTTGTTATAACTTGAGAAAAGTTTATAGTACATATTTATCCTTGTTGAAATTTGTAGCAATTTACAAGTAGATCAGACCGAGATCACTGTTTAAACACTTGTTGAACTTGAGAAAGTTTGCAAAGTTAACATTGAATAGAATATGTTTTACACTTGTTGAAATTCATGAAAAGTTTGCAGGACAGTATCTTGCCGAAGTAAAACTTATAGTTATTATAACCCGAGGTAATGTAACCCCGAGAAATTGCACAAAAGGAGGCAAAGTATGAAGGCATGCAAAATATTCTAAGTATAGAATCATATAGAGGTAGTCAAAGAAAAGGCAAAAGGGTGCAACATTCAAGAATTGTTATATTAAACACATTCAGCATAAACTGAAGGCACATCGGCCATACAAGAAACTTATATTATCCAGAAAACAAAAAAGTAACAAAAGACATCAAGTTGTAATTCTTCAACTTCAGGCGCAATTTGAGTCTGGACCTCAGCAGATTCTGAAGAACTACTTCGGCAGCCTTTTCTTCTCCACGATCTCGCATCGATTTCGGCAGTGTTTGGTCAAGACTTTTGTCG